>JAJJWW010019129.1:0-250436 GCA_023531295.1 Papaver armeniacum
AGACGAACATCTTTCGTTGAGGAAGCATTGTCCCATTTCTCACCCATTGGTACGTTTTTGTAAACCCATGGCCTGAAGTGTGTTGTATCTCATTTGTAGAGGTGATGAGAACAACTTGTAGAAGACTTTGGATTGTTCCAGCCAGTCGTGCAAGCTTTGGGAAGACTTTCATGTGAACATGTTATCTTTATACACATATTGACATGAATCATTAGTTCTTGGAGAAGTCCACTTCACGTGTAACATTTCAGAGAATGGTTAGTTGATGAAGCCCTGTCAAGAGGATGTTGCTCCTGAGACCGTTGTTGATGCTGAGACCATGGACGGAGTTCCTTCAGATATCCTTGTTGATGCCGATACTATGGTTGGAGTTACTCCAGAGACCGAAAAGGCTAGAATCATGATTATCGACATAGCCTTTGCTCCTCCATCTAGTGAGCCTTTTACATTCACGAACTAGTTGGTGGGTTGAGCATCCCTAAGATGAAGTTGTACTGGGACTTCAACCCGAATTTTCTTGAACAGTATGACTTTACTATGAACTGGCTTCGTCAGTGAGTCGACGTTGTTGCGGTAGATGGCAGCATCAGTGTTCATTCTGGATGTGATTGGTGAAGAGAGGAAGTTCCTCAGTCATGCAGGGGCTTGTGATGTAGAGAGGTCCCGTTGATGAAGTTTCATGGAATCACATCAGGTTGCAATAACTTGTTATGTGGATAATATTTATTGAAATATATTTGAATTGATTTCTCCAATAAGATCAAGTCCCCAGTGTATGTTTAAGGAGTTTGTGCCATCCATAGATGAATGATGTTGCATATGCTTCAGAAGTATTATCATGGGATAATGAAGACTTATCGATTGTAGTTCAGTTAAACTTTGATCGTGCTGGTGTTGAATTAGTGTGTCATTGTCGAGATATTTGTGTTGAAGCTAGAGGCGTCATTATCGAAGGTGTACTCTTTGATTGGGAGTACAGTTTAAAGGCTTCTTAGCTGCTTGAGCGTTGAAGCCTCACACTCCTTAAGCGTCGAATGTCTTAAGTTTGACCATTTCGATCTCGAGTATCTTTTGTTGATTCAGCATTCCTTTCGTTGTGGTAGTGGGATTCAACACTTGTGCAGACTTTTTGATTTTGTGGCACACATGGATACTCCTGCAAGGCTATGGAGAAACGCCCAAAGTGTTCTTTTACAAGCTTGGACATCATCTCAGTAATGAATGTCTCAGTGAGATGCTCGATTCAGATAGGTGTCAGATTCAACCACTTGGTAAAATATTAATGTGGTGAAGCTACCCATTCATAACATCTTGCAATAACAGAGTTGCTAGAAGAATTGAGTCCTCATGCTAGGATAGTATGTGAGGAAATAAATGACATAGACATGGGAGAAATGAGACTGGCATGAGTGCGGAACCTCTTAATGAATGTCTATGCATCTTTTGCAAGTTCTTGTTTCAACCTCGTCGAAGTTCGAAATTCTTTCAAGTGCTCTGATGATGGAACGTCCGCCAAATCATCTGGATCATAAGTTTCTTCGTTAGAGAGATGTACAACTAAAGACACTTTGTCAGTATCCATATTTTCAGCGTGGATCCATGCTCGTTCGAGGATCGTGTCATATCTTTGATCTTCCTAATTATGTGAAACTTGGTTTCTGTCTAGGTTGAATCTATTTTCACTTTGAGAGTGATATAGCCATAAACATCTCTGAGTGTTCCTTCGTGATCTCTGATTGAGATGGGAGCATGAGTAGCTTTTTGTCGAGTGATGCCTGTGGATCTGATGGTTTTCAGTGGAATATTGTTGATGGTGGTGTCAGCATCGATCAACATTCTTCCAAATTTGTTTCTTCTGATATTGACTGTGGTAAGCAGTCCTCAGTCGTACATATCTTTGTCTGTGGCTGGAGGCTCAGAAAGTATTTCTGGAATGGACTTACTGACACGATGTGATTCAGTGCTATGAACATGTCTCTCCTTTGTTCCTTCAATAGATAGAGTAATTCACATATATGTTCGACCAGGGATTGAACTGCCTTTTTGATAGGTGGTTCATAGAGAGTGAAGGTCTTGATTGGGATAGGGTTTTGTGTACTCATTCAGTCCCCAATTGAAGCTATTATGGCTCAACCTTCTCTTTGAAGATGCGCTTCAAAATATTGCAGTCACTTGTTGGATGATTGATGAACCTAAGAAGGCGAAAGTACCTGGGATTCTCCATTTCTTCTTCAGTTGTCTCTCTCCCGATGAATGACAATTTGATTACACCATCTTGAACCTAGACTTCCAATAACTCGATCACTCTTTCATGAGAAGGGGGAAGTTTGAGTCTGTCTGATCATTTCCCCGTTCATTGATGTCGGGTCAAAGTTTGTGCATTTCAGGATTGGTTATCTTTTATTTGCGCCTTCGGAGGAGCCTAGGATGTTGGAGAAGCGTTCTGATGCTGTGTCTCGGCTTTCCTTTCATTCCTTTCAGCAACAATGTTTGTTGAAGGTCGGAGATCGTACTAATTGTTGACCAGGTGTCGTCTGCTATGAGGTTCCTCGACCTTTGCGGACTTTGCTATTTCTAGTAAAGCAGGTGCAGTAGTCGCTGATCATTTGGATGTTTCATGAAGTTCTGAGAAGTCTGGAATCAGAGATTTTCTAGTAAATCTCTGTAGATCGGGGTCATTCCATTGATGCACAAGTCTACGAGTTGTTGTTCAGTGAAATTCGGATCATGACAAAGCTTGGACTCTGAACCTTTTCATGTAATCATTGGGATGTCCATTGTTCTTCTGAGACATTTTCCCTAAGTCAGAGAGAGTAATCTTCTCTGAGATAAAGAAGTATTTCCGGTAAAAAGCATTAACCATTTCTCCCCAACTAGTGATGCTCCATGGTGCGATGTTGTTGTACCATGTATATGCTCGACCTGTCAGAGACTTAAAGAAATCCTTCAAACGGACGTTATGGTTGTGTTCATGTTCTCCTAATGCTTCCAGGAATCAAGAAACATGTTCTCGGGCATTCCCCGTTCCATTGTAAAGTGTGAACGTTGGATAAGTATAGCCCTTCGGAAGAGGAATTCTCTGTGTAGAAGCAGGATATGGAGGTTGGTAACAGTGGACAGATGGTGTCTTGTCTTTTCCTCGAGCCTCCAGAAAGCGTTACAGGTCTTCACGAGTGATGAAACCTGTAGATTCCTTTGCTGGTGGGTCATCTGCAACTTTGCAGACTTCATCATCATCTACCACGTGGATTGGAGAGATTTCGGATCGGCAGCCGGAGATGTTTCTTTGGCTTTTCCTTTCTCCTGAGCTTTCTCTGACATCTTGTCTGTGAGAGTTTTGAGATAAGTGCATAGCTCATTCTGAGTGGTAGCCATATCAGTTTGATTTTTAGCGAGAGTCTCTTCCATCTTCATGAGATCATCTATGGTAGGTGGATTTTCTCTGGTTTCCTCGGGAGACCGGCCGAATAGAGGATTGCTTCCGATATTGGTTTGAGGAGGTGTGTTATCACCAGCACCGTTGTTGGAAACGGGAATAGTTTCTGGAGCACCACCACTATTGCTAGTGCTAGCATTGTTTGGGTTAGGATTTGTAACTGAACCTGACCATAGATCAACCATTTTGTGAAAGTTTGAGATTGCAACCGAGAGATTAATCTCCCATTGTGGTCGCCAATCTGTAGATGGGAAAAACGATTTGCTTGTTTTTCAGGAAATAGAGAGACGACCGTGTGGACGGAGACTCCTCAACCGAGCAAACTGCTTAACCTCAAACAGATGTTTTCTCCGAGAAATCGTGGGAGAAGAAAGAGAAAGATGGGAGTGAAAATGGACCGCACGTGTAGGATCAGAATATCGTAACACCAAGACCCTTGCGAAATCCGTAAACAACACACTGCGAAAATATCGCAGATGGGTAATAAAAGTGACGCAACGGATGACGACAACCTGAACACGAGAAAGATGTGAAGACCTGGCGAGATTAGGAGCGTTGCGAGATTTTACATTTGTACATTTGCGAGAATTCGCAAGTCAAATCCGAAAATAAAGGACAACTTAGCTGTCATCCACTATGTAATACCCTATATAAAGAGCCGAATAGGCTTATGAGAAGGAGAGATCTTTTTAGACAAGAGAGAAAGTTTTGAGGAGAGAGAAAGTTTAGAGTAGCAATTATATTCTTGATTTAACTTCCTTCTTGTAAAATTTCTAACTCAATTAATAAAGAAATTGATTGTTGATCTTAAAAATGTGTTGAATATTACGAATTCTTGTGAGGTGTGTATTGTAGGATTTCCTGCAATTACATATGGCGCTAGAAACATGGACTGAAGATTAAAGATTAGAGATTGTTATTAAGATTGTTCAAATCAAGAAGACGATGAAACAAATTGATAAATCGGTTAAAGTAGAGAAAAATCAAGGAATGTAATAGAAAATCGGAATGTAACCTGGTGACAAAAACAATGATTAATGAATTCCATGAAAATATCAGAGGGAGAATACATAAACGGGATTTTGAAGGAAAGAAAATCGTGACAACGGAGAAAATGTCACCCTTGAAAGATTGGGAAAAACAGAAGATTACATTCACAGCAGCAAAGATACCAAGAAAAAAATTTAAACCACACATCTCCTTTGGTAATCACGATAACTACACAGAAAGAAAAGGAAAAATCAGCAAAAATTATGGAAGAATGGGCGGTAAACAGAACTCTAGTTGATACGGGGAGTTCGGCGAATAAAATATTTTACCATGCATACAGAAGAATGGGATACAAAGATGAAGAAATGTCCCCTTCAACTTATCATATTCATGGCTTTGGCGAATCTATAACAAAACCAAAAGGAGAAATAGAGGTGCGAATTTTGTTGGGAGAAATTGAAACACAAGTGGCACTATGCGTGGTGGATATGGAATCACCGTACAACATGCTATTGGGAAGGCCATGGATACATGCGATTAAATCCGTAGCATCAACATTACATCAATGTATCAAATTTCCTATGCCAAGTGGGATTGGTGAAATTAGAGGGGAAACCGATAAAGCGAGATTATGTTATCAAATTGAAGTAAAACAGTATGAAGGACGTGCAAAGAAGCGAAAAGATCACAGAAAATTGGCGAAGGAAGCAAAGAAAGAAGAGGAATTTAGAGCTTATATGATAAGAGCAGAGGAAGGAAAAGGGATACCCAGCGAAATTTCGGGAGAAGCAACTGAGCCAGCGAAAGAAATAAAAGAACCTACACCTATGGGAGAACCTGAGGCCAGTTACACTGCGGCGGAACCAACAAAGGAAGTGAATGTTGGAACCAAAGAAGAACCCAAAATGCTAAAAATTGGGACAAAGATGGAGGCAGATGAAGAATAAAGAACTATCAGTCTGTTGCGAGAATTTAAAGATATTTTCGCATGGAACATGGATGAGGTGCCTGGAATAGACCCGTCTGTGGCATGTCATAGGTTGGAAATTGATAAAAATGTAAGGCCATTCAAACAAAGAATCAGAAAAATCGCGACAACATATCGTCCTCAAATAGAAGAAGAGTTGCAGAAGATGCTGGATGCAGGAATTATAAGACAAGCAAAATACCCGGAGTGGATAGCAAATATGGTCGTAGTTCCAAAGAAGAAAAAGGGGATAAGAATTCATATAGATTTCACTGACCTAAATAAAGCTTGTCCGAAGGATAGTTTTTCGTTGCCAGATATTCCAAAAATGGTCGAGTCAGCAGCTGGAAATGATAGAATATCTTCTTTAGACGGATATAAAGGATACAATCAAATACCTCTCGCTGAAGAAGATCAGGAGCATACTGCTTTTTTCGCTCCAAGAGGGTTATATTGTTACACAAAAATGCCATTTGGTTTGCGAAATGCTGGAGCAACATACCAAAGGAAGAAAAGGTGTTTGCGAAATGGATACACAAAACATTGGAAGTATATGTAGATGATATGTTAATAAAAAATAAAGAAGCAAAAAATCATGTCCAAGATCTGAGGGAAATTTTTGAACAAATGAGACATTTTAACATCAAGATAAATCCTGAAAAATGTATCTTTGGGGTTGCATCGGGAAAATTTTTAGGTTACATCGTATCAAAAGAAGGAATACAAGTTGATCCAGAAAAAGTACAAGCAGTTCGCGACATGCCAACACCAGTGATGGTAAAAGATGTACAAAAGTTAAATGGACTCTTAGCTTCGCTGGGAAGGTTCATTTCGTGATCATCAGACAAATGTAAACATTTTTTCAATATACTCAAAAAGGGGGCGAAATTTAGATAGACAGACGATTTATCATGTAGAAAGCTTTTCAAGGAATAAAAGAACATCCGACGAATATATCTATTTCGCAAAGGCGTAAGGGAGAAGAATTATTAATCTATCTTGCGACAACTTCGCATGCGTTAAGTGCTGTGTTATTGCGAGTAGATGCAGGAGTTGAAAAACCAATCTATTACATCAGCAAAACATTCAATGCTGCAGAGAAAAATTATTCAAAGATTGAAAAACTAATTTTGGCATTAGTTTATGCAGCATTTAAACTTCGAATATATTTTCAGGCGCATGAAATAAGGGTACTGACAAAAATACCAATCGAGTCAGTAATGAAAAATTCAAAAAGATCAGCAGATTCGAAAGATGGAATGCACAGATAGGACATTTCAAAATCAAATATGAAATACTATCTTCACCAAAATCGCAAGTTGT
Organism: Papaver armeniacum; assembly: GCA_023531295.1. Taxonomy (NCBI): domain Eukaryota; kingdom Viridiplantae; phylum Streptophyta; class Magnoliopsida; order Ranunculales; family Papaveraceae; genus Papaver; species Papaver armeniacum. Next base: position 6,717 of record JAJJWW010019129.1, read on the forward strand.
TGCAGACTTTTTAGCAGAATTTCCTTTAGAAGATGATGAAGCAGTGGAAGAAATGATGGATATAGAAGAAGAACATGGAAATCCAAGAGATCTATTAATAGAGCCAGATAAATGGGAAATATTGGTGGATGGATCATCAAATGGGGAAGGTAATGGAGTTGGAATTGTTTTGATTTCGCCAGAGGGCAACAAAATGGCTTTTTCCTTCAGATTGGAGTTTGCATCCACCAATAATGAGACAGAATATGAGGCTGTGATACATGCCCTGAAATTCGCAATAGAAATGAAGTTGGAAAATGTAAGAATCACCAGCGATTCGAAACTAGTCATTTGTCAAATAAAAGGAGAATACACTACAAATGAATCATCCATGAAGAAATACAAAAAACTTGTTGAGGAGTTGTTAGCGAGAATCCCAAAAATTAAATGGAGACACATATCAAGAAAAGATAACAGACTCGCAGATGCTTTTGATTTTATCTCAAGTATGATGACAGACCCAGCTGCGAGATGCATAAAGATACAAACACTTTTGTCACCATCAATTAATAAAGAAGAAGAAGAAGAGGTAGATGTAATGATAATAGAAGATGGAGAACAAATACCTAGTATTGAAGATTGGAGAGCAGAACTTCATGCATACCTGAAAAGAGGAGAAACACCAAGAAATATATTGGAGGCGCACAAATTAAAAAGCGTGCAATAAATTATGAACTAAGGGATGGGATATTGTACCGGAGATCCTTTAATGGACCTTCACTCAGATGTTTAACACGAAAAGAAGGAGAAGAAGTACTAAAAATGTTACATAGTGGGGATGCTGGCAATCACAGCGGCGGAAGATCTTTGGCATATAAAGCGAAGATGCAAGGTTATTATTGGCCATTTATGCATGAGGATGCGAAGCAAATATCAAAGCGTTGCGAAGATTTCCAAAGGCATGGAAAGAAAATACATGCACCTGGAGCATTATTAACATCTTCAACAAGTGTATGGCCTTTTGGAAAATGGGGTTTAGATATTGTGGGACCATTCTTACCAGGAACTGGGCAAAGAAGATATCTGATTGTCGCTACAGACTATTTCACAAAATGGGCTAAAGTAAAGGCAGTGCAACACATTGCGACAAATATATTTTTACATTCATATTTGAGAATATCATATGCAGATTTGGAATCCCCGCACAATTAGTATCTGACAATGGGAAACAATTTGAGGGACAGAATATAGAACTGTTACTTAATGCATTTAAGATAAAATGTGGGAAGTCAACTCCTTTATACCCTCAGGCCAACGGACAGGCAGAAGCAACAAATAAAACAATCGCAGATATATTGAAGAAGAAATTAGAAGGGCATAATAGAGCATGGTGTGAACAGGTGCATAATGCAGTATGGGCTTACAACACAACCAGGCGAGAAGCTACGGGAATGTCACCTTTCTGTTTAACATACGGAGTTGAGGCTGTAATACCAACAAAAGTTATTATTCCAACAACAAAGAGAGAAGCTTGGGAGAAAAATCTTAGTGCGGGGAATATTTTAACCAAACTAGATGAAGTAGAAGAAAAAAGAGAAAGAGCTCTACAACATATGGAGAATTACCAGCGAAGATTAGCCAGAGAATATAATAAACGTGTTAAGATACGCGAATTTCAACCAGGTGATTTGGTACTGAGAGAAACACCAATATATCCGCAAGAAAGTGGTGGCAAGCTTGCGAAAAAATGGGATGGACCTACATCATTAAGGATATAGTTGGAACAAGGGCATATAGATTGATGGACCCTGAGGGTAAAGATGTGGGCCACAGATTGGATAGACCATGGAACAGGTTATACTTGAAGAGATATTACCCGTAAAAGATTGTGGGGAAAGATTAGACTGCAAAAAGATGTATGATCGAAGCAAAATGAATTTATATGAAAATCTTGTGAAAAATTACTACGAGATTATACAAAATAAAGAAAGAACATGCGAAATTTTCGCACAGATAATGACAAGAGATAATCAAAGATCAATGACATATCAGAAAGGGGCGAACCTGCTATGGCGTACACCCTAGTTCGCGAAATCAAAATTTCGCAAGAGGCAAATGTAAGACCTAAAGTACGTCATAAAAGGGGGTACCTGTTAACATGGCTCAGGGAAAAGGTTACACCGCCCCTGGAACCTGAGTCATGGAGATTTGGGGTCAATAAAGCCCATCCAGGAGAGGTACCTGATAGGTGTAGAATACACCTAATTTACTATCTAGTAGTTTATGCTTTCTTTGCTATTTTTCTTGTAAATTATGTATTTTACGCTTGTTTTGAGTTTTATAGCTACTATGGAGTCGCACGGAGGAAAAGAAGAAGAAATCACCCAATTTGAGCCAAAAGGGCGAAAAGGTCATTTTACAGGAGATTGATATATGGAGCCCAGCTAAGGTTAAGGGGCAACTTTCTGGAGGAATACTATAGACAGGCCAAAGAGAGGTTAAGGGGCTGGAAACTTTGGCTAGCCCTTATCAGAAGTGACCACCTACTTTAGGCACCCACCTGGGGTGGTTCTTAGTGCTGGGGTGTCAAATATCCACCCAAATCATTACAACCCTAGGTCGAGGGGATATCTCATTCATTTCATCACCTGAAATGAAAGTAAAGAACAGAGAGAAAAGGGAGAGGCGCAGCCATGGAGTATCTCTGAAATTGAATTCAAGGTTAGTAGCAGCTGTTGCCGTTTATAGATTTTGTTCAGGTGATGGAAGATACTGGTATAGGTTGTAAAGATTAGGGTTTCAATCGAACCAAGAGAAGGAGATGATGGCCAGTCGATTGAAGAAATGGGTAGAGTTTGATGTGGCTGTAATCGATCGGATAGTGGATCTGGAGGTGATTGAATAGTTCGCTGGAATCGACTGGGATCGGGAATCAATAATGGTGGCCGCTGTGTGAAGCTCGGTGAAATGGGTTAGAAGAAAAAAAGTCATGGAAGCTCAACAAGATAGATAACTCGGGGATGATGGGTTTCGATCTGACGACGCTGCTGTTGGTCCGAGAGCTGATATGTTTAATCAGCTGTTGTGAAGATCGGAATGGAAGAAGATCTGGTCTGTGAGCTGAGAACTGAAAAGGATTCGATTGATGAAAAGAGCGGATGGGTTCGATGCAGATGTGGAGTTCAACAGAGTCGAGCTAGGACTCGTTGTTGCTGTATGAACTAAGCTGAAATTGAGATGGGTCTTTGGCTGTGATGAAGAATCAGATGAAGAATTGAGCTCATTGAGTTGTTATGACATACATGGGAAGGAAGGAGCTGAACATTGAATTGGAGATGGTTCTGTGTTGGTGTTGCAGAGTATTTGAGCTTGAATTGGGAGATGGTTGCAGCTCAGAGCAAATGGAGGTTGCAGGATGGGTGTTGGCAGTCAGCCAAGAGATGGAGCTACAGATGTTGAAAAGCAGCTGTTGAAGCTGCAAAGTGAAGTTGGAGCAAAAGTGCGATTCATGGAGAGAAGCTACAGTGCCGGGATTGAACCGAAGCAAAGATCTGGTTATGGATGAGATGTTGAGCTGTAGGTAGTGAGTTGTGGTGGCTTGTGCTATAGCTGGAGGTGCCTTGGCATGGGATTGTTATGAATGAGCCGCTATCATATGAACCTGTTGTTGAGATGCGAAGAGCGAGTTACTCATGAGCCGAGAATGAAGTTTGGATGGCATGAATGATTGCAGGGTGCCGTAGATGGTGAGATTGTTGGGTTGGCTCAGCTGCTTTGCTGCTGTGTATGATGAGCTAAATTGCAGTCCAGGGAGATAAGGAAGCTGGCATTGTGAAAGTGATAAGTTGCAGGTAGAGGTGATGTTTTGGAACTGAAATGTTGCAGATGTGACAGAGCAGGTCAGGTGGTTACATATGAGCTGGATATTACAGGGTTGCAGTAGTTAGAAAGGTTTTGATGGGGATTTTGCAATGGATCAAATGAAGAGCAGGGAAGGATACAGCCATCTGGGTTGTGCACAATGGTACACAGGGCCAACATGGCTGGAAGCACAAACATGGTGCAGCAGCAAAGTCAGGCTGTGCAATGGCCTAGGCATGGGTCACTCAACCGAGTTAGCTTTGACTCAGCAACTGACTCGGTTTTGACTCAGCTGACTCTTCCCCTTTGACCTTTGACCTTTGACTAAAAGTTGACTAACGGTTTTGACTTTTGACCGTTAGTCCTAACGGAGGACTGACGGAATATTCCGTCGAATATTCTCTTGACGGAGAAAATTTCCAGGCGGCCGGCGGTGACGTTTTCGGCCAAATTCCGGCCACAATCCCAGTTTTCCGGCGAGCAAAAATTCCAGAATTTTCTATGGACTTCTCTCATGGGTGTGAAGACTTGGGCTAGGAATTGGATGGAGAATTGGACTCAAATTTGGAAAGAGAAGGTGGAAGAGTTGAGAAAAGCTTGGATTTGGAAATTGAATTACAAAAGGAAAAGGATTCTACTCCTTAGAAGATTTGGAGAATATTGAAGCCTATAAATAGAGAAGTTTTCTACAACTTCTACACACCTCTCTACACACACATCTCTACACACACAATTCTTTTCTTTTCTTATTCTTTGTGTGAACTCTTTAACATGAGTAGTTAATTTATTGATTGAGGATGAATTCCTAGTTCTTAACATGATTTGAGTTTTTGTTTTCAATTCTATCTTGAGATTTTTCACATGATTATCGATTGTTTTTACTAATAGGAGTGATCTTAAAGACATTCATGATTGATTGATAGATTGTTTGGAGTGCACGCTAAATTAATTTGTTAATTGATCTATATCTAGTATAAGTTAGGGAATACGTAATCGTTCTCGACACTTTACACAAGTAGAAAACACGAGACCTTGCGGAGGGATTCCGTGGAGCAATTGTGTGTAGAAACAACGCTAGAAAGTGAACCAAGCGAACCGAGTTTAACTACTAGTACTAAACCTAAATTCATAAATCTTAATGCATTCTGGGAATTACATCTTGTAAGCGAACCTCAGGGTGGTTCTTTTGAATAGAATCGATAACTAAGCGGACACTGTTACTCAGTGAAATTAGGGATTTTGGGGCTAGCTAAGCGGACCTGCTATCCTACGGTTGGTGATAATTTGTGACTAATAACAAGTAGAAAAGAACATAACTTTAATCATTGTTTCGTAACGAAGAAGGATTCCTTGGTCTTGTCTCTCTTATTGTTTTCAACTTTCGATTTTAATTGCTTTGTTTATTTTTCTTTTGCTTTTTACACCCCCTTTCGTGACAACTTTTACAACTAAGATCTCTTGCTCCTCGTGGGAACGAACTTGACTTCCATTATATTATTTTTAATTGAGTGGAAATTTTGAATTAATTTGATTGCACCTACGACACGCATCAAATTTTGGCGCCGTGCTTGGGAGCAGCGGATGATTTTAGTTGTTTTTATTTTTCTTTTTGCTTTATTTTTGCTTTGTTCGATTCTATTCCGTATCTAACTTGGTTTTTGAATCTTATTTCAGGTGCCGGTTTTCCATGTACGGTGGACAAGAGCAAGCATATTACAACAATCAATACGGTTTTCAACCTCAACATTATGGCAACTTCCAACCATCCTTAGGATACAATCAAAACCAATCTTTTGGCTATGATCAAATTCCTACGTAACATTATGGATATTCTCATACATATCAACAACCTTATGACGGGTATGTAAGTGGACAATCACAAGGATGGGAGGATAGTTTTGTTTATGATCGAAATTCTCTAGTTTTGCGAGATAAGATGTTGGCCATGATTGGGGATCTTCAACAAAAGTTGCAAGAATCACTACAAGACCAGCAACCTTATGTTTGGGAGGAACCACATCGAGAAATTCAAAGGAATTCGGAGAAAATATACGAACAAATTAACCAACCTTTAGAAACTTTTGATGACGCTAGTGTAGATTACTCAAGCCTTGATCTTAATAATGATCAAGCACCAATTCAAAAGGACGAGCTTGAGGAAGATGCATTTATTGCTTGGCAAAACTTTCTTAAGGAAAGATGGGAGTCCGCGGAAGTGTATGAGTGTTCCGACAATGAGGAAGTTATTCCAACTCCGGATCATAATAACGATCCTTCACCTATTCAAAAGGAGGAGATTGGGTGTGACTTACCTATTGTTGTAAACGGTGTAACACCCGCACATGAAGATCTTACAATCTATACCGATGAAAATCATTTTTGTGAATGGCCCGATTCCGATGATGAGAATGTTGAAGAGATGATTATAGAGGATGAAACCACATTCATTGATTTTGTGGAAGACCCAATTGAACTTGCTAATGATTATGATGATACCGAGACTTTGGTTAAGGTAGAAAACGACGAAGAATGGTTGCAAGGTTTAATAGAGGACCACGATATACAAGAGGTAAGTAGTTCACTCGAATTTTTTAAGGATGAAGAGGATTCTATAATACAAGAGATTGTGAAAGGTTTGTCTAACCCTTTGCATATTGATTCTTCTCCTTTACCTCTTATTGGTTTGAATGTATGTGCTTCGAAAGTATTTTTGGATGATTTTGTTTCTAAATATCCACCATTGGAAACACTTGATTCTAATACTATGCAGGTTTGCCAAGAGGAATACATGGAAGTTCCCAAATTATATGTTCTTTATACACTTCCGAGTGTGGACGAGAATAAGTGTGGGGGAAATTTCTATCGAGCGATAATTTCACTATTGTTTTCTTGTGCTAATATTTGTATGGAGTTATTGTGTGCACAACAGGTATTATGGGTGGATCCTCAAATTTTCCGATTGTTAGTATATGGGGAATGAATCTTGCAAGAGCTAAGTCGGGCCGTCGACTTTAAAACAAGCGCTTCATGGGAGGCAACCCATCGGTTTTGTATTTCTTTTGCTTTTTCTTTTTGTTATTTATTTTTCTTGTTTCTTATCATGTTAAAATTTCCCACCTTGACTTTACTAGGAGGATTCAATTACATTGAGGACAATGTAAGGTTTAAGTGTGGGGGAGTGGTTAAGCATGTTTTTAAAACAAAAATTACAAAAAAATGAAAAAAATTTTAAAAAAAAAAAAGTTTTACTTAAAAATTCCAACTTTTAAAGATTTTAGAGTCACTAGCATACTTCTAGGTATGTTTACATAGAGATTTTGACCGACATAATTGAACTTGGAAATGTTAGAGAACTACATTCGGATTTCTTGTTTGTTAGAGTGTTAAATAATGGATTTAATCATGCCGGTGATGCGAATTTGGTGCAGGGAGAAGTGCGTTATTAGAGTTGCTGATCAATCATTAGTGGAGACTACCCGTATTCATATCATGTGAGGCACCGACCAGAAATTTTTCCATCTACTAAAGAGCTTCTTTTGAGTGTGTGTCACCGTAAGTTAATTCCGGGTAGAATGGTGAGCTACCCAAACTCCCACCAATAGAAGCACTACTCTTTGATCTCTTGAGTGCTAATTTTGTCAATCATGAGGGTGACGTCCATGGATGAAAGCTTCCTTCTTGTAGTTCGATTTGCAGTTAGCACCATTCATTCTCTCGCAACAACAACGGATCCATAGAAACACATTCATCATCAACAAGGAGCGACATCAAAATCTACAAGGAAAGTTGGAAAAGTTTAAGGTTTACAAGCAATGGAACGAGAAAAAGAGCAAATTTCAAACTCAAGTAAAGCAACATACAAATGAGCGGATTTTACATATATGTTGAGGACTTACACTACAATGAGGTAATTTTATATTCAAGTATGAAGACTTATTCATGAGAGCGAAGAAAATTAAAAGGTGAGAATTTATGAAGTTTATGATTTCAAAACGATACAAGTTGTGAAGAATCAAGTGGTAAAATACTTCTTCCACGGCCATGGTTTATTTTGTATTTAATTTCTCTTGTGAATTTCAAAAAAAAAAAAAAAAAAAAAAAAATTTGAAAAAAAAAAAAAAGAGAGAAAAACAAGAGAAATATTTGTTTTGTTAATAAGCCGTGGGAAAGGAAAATCTATAAGGTAGTTTCAAGCGACAAGGATATTTAAGGTAAAAAGAGTTAAGAATTGTTAAGAATTTATGAAATTCAAGGGTTTATCATCAATAGTTGAAACCGAAGACGAAGACCAAGAAGAAAGACGAGGAGCGGAAGACGTTTCTATTGGATGCCGTGAGAGTGGTGTTATCATAATTGGCGATCGGATGTGAAGGTGAGTAAGTAATCTCATCCTCGATAATAATGGTTGATTTCCTTCCGTAGAGATCGTCAGAAAAAATGGTTTTTCAAAATATTAAAAGATGTGGGTTTTTAAAAATATTTCGGAAGATGTCCTTCCCACCATTCAACGTGATGCAGGAATTCTCTCTTCATTCCTACCTGCACACATGTGAGAACCATAAAAAAAGCCGTCTTTTTGAGTGCAATTATCATAAAATCCTTTTTGGTGAGGCAGAAGTCGAGGCGAAATGCTTATTGATCGTTTCTCAAACACGCATTCTCTCATTATGGGATGGTTATTTCTCACTCAACATTTAAGAACGAGAATATGTTCTTTAGTATTTTTAACTTCTTATTACTAGCATGCAGAAACTCTATGTCCTCATAACTCTTTGGATGCTTGGGACGCTTGAACGTTTTAAAGTTGTGAGTTTTTAGTTTGATTTGCTCGAGGACTAGCAAAGTCTAAGTGTGGGGGAATTTGATAGGTGTAGAATACACCTAATTTACTATCTAGTAGTTTATGCTTTCTTTGCTATTTTTCTTGTAAATTATGTATTTTACGCTTGTTTTGAGTTTTATAGCTACTATGGAGTCGCACGGAGGAAAAGAAGAAGAAATCACCCAATTTGAGCCAAAAGGGCGAAAAGGTCATTTTACAGGAGATTGATATATGGAGCCCAGCTAAGGTTAAGGGGCAACTTTCTGGAGGAATACTATAGACAGGCCAGTAGAGGTTAAGGGGCTGGAAACTTTGGCTAGCCCTTATCAGAAGTGACCACCTACTTTAGGCACCCATCTGGGGTGGTTCTTAGTGCTGGGGTGTCAAATATCCACCCAAATCATTACAACCCTAGGTCGAGGGGATATCTCATTCATTTCATCACCTGAAATGAAAGTAAAGAACAGAGAGAAAAGGAGAGGCGCAGACCATGGAGTATCTCCGAAATTGAATTCAAGGTTAGTAGCATTTTATTGCCGTTTATAGATTTTGTTCGTGTGATGGAAGATACTTGGTATAGGTTGTAAAGATTAGGTTTCAATCGAACCAAGAGAAGGAGATGATGGCCAGTCGATTGAAGAAATGGGTAGAGTTTGATGTGGCTGTAATCGATCGGATAGTGGATCTGGAGGTGATTGAATAGTTCGCTGGAATCGACTGGGATCGGGAATCAATAATGGTGGCCGCTGTGTGAAGATCGGTGAAATGGGTTAGAAGAAAAAAAGTCATGGAAGCTCAACAAGATAGAGAACTCGGGGATGATGGGTTTCGATCTGACGATCGCTTGTTGGTCCGAGAGTCGATATGTTTAATCACTATTGTGTGAAGATCGGAATGGAAGAAGATCTGGTCTGGAGCTGAGAACTGAAAAGGATTCGATTGATGAAAAGAGCAGATGGGTTCGATGCAGATGTGGAGTTCAACAGAGTCGAGCTAGGACTCGTTGTTGCTGTATGAACTAAGCTGAAATTGAGATGGGTCTTTGGCTGTGATGAAGAATCAGATGAAGAATTGAGCTCATTGAGTTGTTATGACATACATGGGAAGGAAGGAGCTGAACATTGAATTGGAGATGGTTCTGTGTTGGTGTTGCAGAGTATTTGAGCTTGAATTGGGAGATGGTTGCAGCTCAGAGCAAAGGGAGGTTGCAGGATGGGTGTTGGCAGTCAGCCAAGAGATGGAGCTACAGATGTTGAAAAGCAACATTGAAGCCGCAGTTAAGTTGGAGGCATGAGTGCAGTTCATGGAGAGAAGCTACAGGTGCTGGGATTGAACTGAGCAGCATCTGGTTATGGATGAGATGTTGAGCTGTAGGTAGTGAGTTGTGGTGGCTTGTGCTATAGCTGGAGGTGCCTTGGCATGGGATTGTTATGAATGAGCCGCTATCATATGAACCTGTTGTTGAGATGCAGTAAGCAGGTTACTCATGAGCTGAGAATGAAGCTGGATGGCAGTGAATGATTGCAGGGTGCCAGAGATGGTGAGATTGTTGGGTTGGCTCAGCTGCTTTGCTGCTGTGTATGATGAGCTAAATTGCAGTCCAGGGAGATAAGGAAGCTGGCACTGTGAAAGTGATAAGTTGCAGGTAGAGGTGATGTTTTGGAACTGAAATGTTGCAGATGTGACAGAGCAGGTCAGGTGGTTACATATGAGCTGGATATTACAGGGTTGCAGTAGTTAGAAAGGTTTTGATGGGGATTTTGCAATGGATCAAATGAAGAGCAGGGAAGGATACAGCCATCTGGGTTGTGCACAATGGTACACAGGGCCAACATGGCTGGAAGCACAAACATGGTGCAGCAGCAAAGTCAGGCTGTGCAATGGCCTAGGCATGGGTCACTCAACCGAGTTAGCTTTGACTCAAAGAATCGACCGGTTTTGACTCGGTGACTCTTCCCCTTTGACCTTTGACCTTTGACTAACAGTTGACTAACGATTTTGACTTTTGACCGTTAGTCCTAACGGAGGACTGACGGAATATTCCGTCGAATATTCTCTTGACGGAGAAATTTCCAGGCGGCCGGCGGTGACGTTTTCCGGCCAAATTCCGGCCACAATCCCAGTTTTCCGGCGAGCAAAAATTCCAGAATTTTCTATGGACTTCTCTCATGGGTGTGAAGACTTGGGCTAGGAATTGGATGGAGAATTGGACTCAAATTTGGAAAGAGAAGGTGGAAGAGTTGAGAAAAGCTTGGATTTGGAAATTGAATTACAAAAGGAAAAGGATTCTACTCCTTAGAAGATTTGGAGAATATTGAAGCCTATAAATAGAGAAGTTTTCTACAACTTCTACACACCTCTCTACACACACATCTCTACACACACAATTCTTTTCTTTTCTTATTCTTTGTGTGAACTCTTTAACATGAGTAGTTAATTTATTGATTGAGGATGAATTCCTAGTTCTTAACATGATTTGAGTTTTTGTTTTCAATTCTATCTTGAGATTTTTCACATGATTATCGATTGTTTTTACTAATAGGAGTGATCTTAAAGACATTCATGATTGATTGATAGATTGTTTGGAGTGCACGCTAAATTAATTTGTTAATTGATCTATATCTAGTATAAGTTAGGGAATACGTAATCGTTCTCGACACTTTACACAAGTAGAAAACACGAGACCTTGCGGAGGGATTCCGTGGAGCAATTGTGTGTAGAAACAACGCTAGAAAGTGAACCAAGCGAACCGAGTTTAACTACTAGTACTAAACCTAAATTCATAAATCTTAATGCATTCGGGAATTACATCTTGTAAGCGAACCTCGTGGTGGTTCTTTTGAATAGAATCCGATAACTAAGCGGACTGTTACTCGGTGAAATTAGGGATTTTGGGGCTAGCTAAGCGGACTGCTATCCTACGGTTGGTGATAATTTGTGACTAATAACAAGTAGAAAAGAACATAACTTTAATCATTGTTTCGTAACGAAGAAGGATTCCTTGGTCTTGTCTCTCTTATTGTTTTCAACTTTCGATTTTAATTGCTTTGTTTATTTTTCTTTTGCTTTTTACACCCCCTTTCGTGACAACTTTTACAACTAAGATCTCTTGCTCCTCGTGGGAACGAACTTGACTTCCATTATATTATTTTTAATTGAGTGGAAATTTTGAATTAATTTGATTGCACCTACGACCTTTTGGCGTACACCCTAGTTCGCGAATAATATTTAAGTAGAAGGCAAATGTAAGACCTAAATCAGTACCTTGGATTTTCAATTTAAGCTTATGACTTAGATTGGACGACCGAGGGCCTCTTCTAAGGAGTCAGCATTTGACCAAGGCGCCGAGGTACACGGTTGAGCCAAGAGTGCTTGGGGAATTTGAAGTGTCTCGACCATTCTTGGCAAGTCTTGGCATATGCTGCACTCGGCCCGAAGAAAACTCCACTTAGGGTGCAGTCTCGTAACCATAAGCCCTATAGGCAAAAGGGATAAGAGGCTGCGAAAACAACTGGTTGTTGTTAAGACCGGATGGGGGGAGATAGCCTTGTATGGCAGAAGTACGCCTCCTTGAAGGGGCAACCAGGAAGATGATAAGGGCGGCACCCTCCATTAGGGAGCTGATAAGTGTCTTAAGACGCAAATGTCATGAGGCTTTATTTTCGCAAGAAAATTTAGGCTTGTCATATTTGTGCGACAATCCTGAAGAGGCAATAATACAAAAGACAAAGATAAGACGAGATCAATGGGTCAGTACATGAAAGTGTAAGGACGTCCTGCGATTTCGTCGCAAGACGACAATGTCATGGGGCTTTATTTTCGCAAGAATTTTTAGGCCTGTCATATTGTCGCAACAAAAATTTCAAAGAAAAGGTTAAGGCAAGATCAATGGGTTTTTGCATGCAAATGCAAAGACATCCTGCGATTTTGTCGCAATGACAAGAGGTGGCGCAATAAGACCTTTAACTAGGAAGGCAAAATAAGACCACATGATTCAACAAAAGATTTATAAAAACTAATTATTATTTATGCAGGTCATCAACCGCAAGAAAGATAATGAGAGGCAGTATGGGAATTATTCAACAATGGACATTATCTTTCTTGCAAATAAACACAATAATAAAGGAGTAAATGCATCTCAAAGATGACTGAAATGCACCATATGCAAGGAGTTATACAGGTGAAGAAGTTCAAAGAAATAAAATTACAAAAGAAGTTCAATTCTCAACATCAACTTTTTCGCAAGAAGGAGATAATGGACATCCTTCACTAATTTTATCAGTCTCGCTAGCTTTCTCGATTTCACTGGTTTTTTCAGCTTCGCCAATCCTTTCTTCATTTTGGCTTATTCCAACTTCTCCTTCATCTGGATTATTATCGACATCTTCATCATTTGGAAGAACTTCTTCTTCATTTGCGAAGTCTTCGCCACTTTCATAATGATAATCGCTGTCAGGAGTACCAGGGACTTCATCATCATCTACTTCCAAAGGCTCGACAGATACAGGGGAAAGAGATTTGGATAATAAAATTTCATTCACAAGAACTTCAGCCCTAAGATGAACTTGGCGAAGAAGTGCATTATGATGATTCCTACTTTGGATATCTTTGGAGTAAGAGAGATAATCAAATCTTCTTTCTGCCCGATCGCGAGAACGAGCAAGAGCAGCGGCAAGTAATGCATTCTCTTTGCGAATCTTGGCATAGTTAGATTCCAAAGTAGAAAGGGAAGAGCGAAGATTTTTCTCAGATTCTGCAAAAACAAAGAATAAAGGAAATCATTTAGGCGAAGACTTCACAAGGAAGACATGGTAATAGACTTAACAAAGAAAAATGGTTGAGGCAGTCAAATTTTATGACTACCTTCCTTTTACGAGATAAGATGTTGAGTTAAAGCCAGGCAACTATTCTCCAAGTGATCCATGGCATTGTCAAACTTATCACCCACCAAGCCTTTCAATCGAGATCGCAAATTCTTTTCATTAGAAATGAGTAAGGTGTTATGCTTCGCAAGAGAAGAGTAGGATTCTTCTAGCTTAGAGTATTGATCTTTAAGTTGATTTGCCTTTATGCTTAGAGTTATTCTACCTTGAATAAGTTTATCTCTCTCGTCATAGGATGATTTTGTTACTTCTTTGAGTTTATTTCTCAATAAGCAGAGGGACCGTTCTTGATCATTACATACTTTTTGACAGATGTTAAGTTCTTGCGAAGAAATCGCCACCTTATTTAAATGAATCCGCTTTTCATGAGATAGGGTTTCATTCTCATCTGATAAAGTTTCCAACTCCAGATTAGCTTTAGTAAAAAAATAAGAGAGGTGAGATAATTCATTACTTAATAAGTTTTGCTTTTGGACTAATTAAGCATTCTCCTTGGTAAGATTATCTATTTGATCAACATAATACGTATGTAGATTATCTAATTGGTTATATTGATCCATCCAAGCATCTCTATCCATTCGGGCTTCTTCGGCGACGGGTTCAAACTGATATATCTCCATTTTTCGTTTCTAGTTTAGAGCTTAAAGGGCGAACAGAAATTTTAAAATATATATATATATATATAAATATATATATATATTTCTTTATAATTATATCATATCATCTATAGAAGAGCCCTTAAAGTTTACCGGTAACCTAGCAACAAGCTGGGCACCGACCCCCTTTTGAATGGCAATACCTAATCTATGAAAAAGGAAACTACCTACTTTAGCCGTGGCATCATAACTAGCAATACAATTTTTCAATCTTTTAAGAAAACTAATAGTGTCTTCTCCTAGTTATTATATATATATATATATATAATAAATAAATTTTTACCTTTTAGTTCCTCATTCTTCTTGTGAAGATTATCATGATCCAGCGAAACATTCTGAAGTTTTTGATTCTCAAGATAGAGAGTGTCACATTTCAAGGTCATAGCTTGGAGATTATTTTTCAGATCTTCAACTTCCTTTGTTAAGGATGTTTGCGAAACCATTCTGTCAGAGCCAAAATATTTACTTAAAATCTCGCAAACACCGAATCTGATAGGATCAGTGGAAGTTTTCTTGGCATCATCTAGAAGGTCTGATAAAACCTTGAAAGCAATATCCATCCCTTCCAAATTCTCTTGAGTAAAAGAGAGAGATTCGGATGATGAAGCGATGATGGCAGAAGGTGGGAGAGTTGAATCATCTTTCACCGTAGATATGACATCGAAAGATGAGATTTGATGAAGGTTAATGACTGGAGTTGAGGCAATATTAAGAGAAGAGGCATCGACAGTAGAAGAAGAGAAGGGTTCATTCGCAACAGGGTTATTGTGAGGAATTTCATTAATAGAAAGATTAGTTACTGGGGATGAATCTGAGGCGACATTTTCGCAGATGAGAAGAGGAGGTTCCACTTGCGAAGACGTCGCAGGAGGTGTTGAAAGCTTAAACAAAGGAAATGGAACAGATGTTTCAACATTTTTAGGATGGCGAGGTTTTTTGGGGGGCCTCTCGACATTTTCATCACCCTGCGAATCACAAGTCATATAAGAAACAGAGGCAACAATATTGTTATTAAAAGAATAAGTGTTTCTTAATACCTTGCTATTCGCAGGCTTTCTTTTGTTTACAACGCGTTTTCGCTGCGAACTCTTGGGAACATTAGGGTTTTGGATCGTAAGCTTGGTGCTGGAAGTGTTTTTGCTGAAACAGAAAATAGTATGGGAATTATCTAAAGATGAGCAATATCAAATAAAATAATTTCAGTAGAGAAGATCAATTTTAAGAAGATCAGTTTCAGCAAAATCAACAAACCTCGATGACTCCATAAGAACAACAGCAGAAAGATGGAGAGGATTTACGGAAGGATGAACAGTGAAAAAGTTGCAGACGACAAAAAGAGAATTTACAGATGAAGAAGATGAAGTAAAAGAAAGAAGACACTCTTATGATGGATCTCTTCTTAAATAGACAAAAGATGATGACCGGTTAGCATTAAATGTGCCGGTGAATAGGGGAAAATTTAACACGTGTAAACGGTTATGCTTAATTCATGGAATCTTGTCGGCAGAAAATTTAGGGTAAGAAATGAACAACTGCGGCATTTTGAAATTATTAGTTCTCATGACATCCTCTCCTTCGCAGAGAAGACATGAGAAGAGGAAAGATGTAGGATCAGAATATCGCAACACCAAGACCCTTGCGAAATCCGTAAACAACACACTGCGAAAATATCGCAGATGGGTAATAAAAGTGACGCAACGGATGACGACAGCCTGAACACGAGAAAGATGTGAAGACCTGGCGACATTAGGAGCGTTGCAAGATTTTACATTTGTACATTTGCGAGAATTCGCAAGTCAGATCCGAAAATAAAGGACAGCTTAGCTGTCATCCACTATGTAATACCCTATATAAAGAGCCGAATAGGCTTATGAGAAGGAGAGATCTTTTTAGACAAGAGAGAAAGTTTTGAGGAGAGAGAAAGTTTAGAGTTGCAATTATATTCTTGATTTAACTTCCTTCTTGTAAAATTTCTAACTCAATTAATAAAGAAATTTATTGTTGATCTTAAAGATGTGTTGAATATTACGAATTCTTGTGAGGTGTGTATTGTAGGATTTCTTGCAATTACAGCACGGGAGTGCTTTGAGTTCGAGAGATCAATCTGTAGGACTCCGACCTAAACCAAGCAATGGCCATTCGGTCACAAACAGGGAAGAGGGTTGATCTGTAGGAAGGAAGCTGAGAAGTGTGTGAGATCAATGGTGAACAAGGATTGTGAATGTGTTGTGTGTTTTTGCAAATGAAGAATAAGTTTGAATTCTGCTCAATTGAGAGAGATTGTTGCTCACACGATGATACTTGGTTAGACGGATGTTGTCTATTCGACCAATCTTGTGTTCGTTCGTGAATTCAGAAACTTATTTACATTGCTAGAATGTAGACACATTGATCTCCAGTAAGTGTAACAGTTGCTCGAGTAAAAGAGTGGGAAAATGGGAAATCGTGGCTTAACTAGTTCCAGGTCATGCTAAAAATTGGTTTATTGTCCACCCACTACTTTGTTAACTCCCTCAACTGCTCGCATGACTTACTCACATTTCTCATCGTAGATGAACACACGTGCCGTAGGCCGCCATTCCAAAACCCTAATTAATATCCCCCATGATGTGATGTGATTGATGTCTCACGAACGTGGGGTCTGCAAGGCAATCGTGTATTTGATTAGTCAGTCGTTGACTTGATTAGACGATGAGTCTAAGTATTATTTAGTCGAGCATGATTGTCGAATGCTCTAGGATTCATGGATTGAACATGTCTATTGGGACGTATCGTTCTCGAATGACGTTGATAATTGAATCAACAAGATGAATATTGATAGTCTGAGGAAATATTGCTCGTATGATGAATTGTTGAATATTGATAGTTGAATCAATATTCGAGCATCTGAGCAAATATTGCTTATTCGATGAATCAATATTCGAGCACAACCTGTGATATTTTAATTATATAACAAAATATAATGCGGAAAAAAAATAACACAGACACCAGAAGCTTTGTTAACGAGGAAACTGCAAATGTAGAAAAACCCCGGGACCTAGTCCAGATTTGAACATCACAGTGTATTAAGCCGCTACAGACACTAGCCTACTCCAAGTTAATTTCAGATTGGAATGTAGTTGAGCCCTAACCAATCTCACACTGATCAAGGTACAGTTGCGTTCCTTACGCCTCTAGAACCACGTCGGATTCTGCGCACTTGATTCCCTTAGCTGATCTCACCCACAACTAAGAGTTCTATGACCCAAAGTCGAATACTTGATAAACAAATCTGTATCACACAGAAAAGTCTATTGAATAGATAAATCTGTCTCCCACAGATATACCTACGAGTTTTGTTCCGTCCTTGTAGGATCAGAATATCGCGACATCAATACTTCGCGAGATCAATAAACAACAGCATTGCGAGGGCGTCGCAGAAGAGTAATATAAAGAACGCAATGAATGACGACAGCCAAAACACGAGAAAGGTGTGAAGACCTAGCGAAGTTTAGGAGAGCTGCGAGAATGAATACATGTACACTTGCGATATTTCACAAGTCATTCCCAAAAATAAAGGATAGCTTAGCTGTCATCCCTTGTGTACTACCCTATATAAAGAGTTGAATAAGCCTGTTGAAGGAGAGATCTTTTTCGGAGTGTTAGACAAGTCATTAGGAGAGAGAAAGTGCGTGTTGATTGTAATTTCTTTAGCTCTTTTCTATCTTACCTTGTAAACATTCAAGGAATTAATCAATAAAATCATTGTTATTCATCTTAAAATGTCTTAGTTGTGTGGATTATTGTGAGGGGTGTAGTGTAGGATTTCCTGCAACTACATATTGGCGCTAGAAACAGGGACTGATTGAAGATAAGAGATTGGATATTGTCACTAAAATTGTTAAAATCAAGAGTATGATGGATAAATTGGAGAAAACTATAATCAAAGAGAGTAATAAAGAATTGGAATGTAATATGATTACAAAATCAATGGTTAATGAATTTCATGAAAGTATCAAAGGGAGAATACATAAAAGAGATTTTGAAGGAAAGAAAATTATAACAGCAGAGAAGGTGTTACCCTTGAAAGAATGGGAAAAACAGAGAATTATATTCACAGCGACGGAAATATCAGGAGAGAATTTAAATCACACATCTCCACTAGTGATTACGATAAATGCAAGCAAAGAAGAAGGAAAATTAACAAAAACAGTGGAAGAATGGGCAGTAAATAAAACTTTGGTGGATACAGGGAGTTCAGTGAATATAATGTTTTATCATGCGTACAAAAAATTGGGATACAAGGATGAAGAAATGACTTCCGCAACATATTATATTTATGGTTTCGGCAAATCAATAACAAAACCTAAAGGGGAAATAAAAATACGAATTTTGTTAGGAGAAATTGAAACACATGTGACGCTATGTGTAGTGGATATGGAATCACCATATAACATGTTGTTGGGAAGACCATGGATACATGCAATAAAAGCTGTAGCATCAACATTTCATCAATGTGTCAAATTTCCTATGCCGAGTGGAATTGGAGAAATCAGAGGAGATACCGATAAAGGAAGAATGTATCATCAAATCGAAGTAAAACATTATGAAGAACAGGTGAAGAGGCGAAAAGATCGCAAGAAGATGGCAAAAGCAGCGAAAAAGGAAGAAGAATTTAGAACTTACATGATAAGAGCGGAAGAAGGAAAAGGAATATGTGGTGAAGAGAATGATCTCGCAAAGAAAGTAAAAGGACCAACGCCCATGGGAGAACCGAAGGCTAGCTACACTGCGGCAGAACCAACAAAGTAAGTGAATATTGGAACTGAAGAAGAACCCAAGATGTTAAAAATTGGGACTAAAATGGAGGCAGATGAGGAAAGAAAGACTATTGATTTGTTGCGAGATTATAAAGATATTTTCGCATGGGATATGGATGAGATGCCTGGAATAGATCCATCTGTAGCATGTCATAAATTAGAGATTGATAAAAATGCAAGACCATTCAAGCAAAAAATTAGAAAAATTGCAATAGCATATCATTCTCAAATAGAAGAAGAGTTGCAGAAGATGCTTGATGCCGGCATTATTAGACAAGCAAAATACCCCGAATGGATAGCAAATATGGTCGTAGTTCCAAAGAAGAAAAAAGGAATAAGAATTTGCATAGATTTTACCGATCAAAACAAAGCTTGTCCAAAAGATAGTTTTCCCTTGCCAGATATTCCGCAGATAGTTGAATCAGCAGCAGGAAATGAAAGGATATCCTCTCTTGATGGATATAAGGGATACAATCAAATTCCTCTCGCTGAAGAAGACCAAGAGCATACTGCCTTTTTCGCTCCAAGAGGATTATATTGTTACACAAAAATGCCATTTGGTCTGCGAAATGCCGGTGCAACGTATCAAAGGATGGTAGAGAAAGTGTTCGAACAATGGATACATAAAACACTAGAGGTATACGTGGATGACATGTTAATAAAAAGCAAAGAAGCAAAACATCATGTGCGAGATTTGAAGGAAATTTTCGAACAAATGAGACATTTCAACATCAAAGTAAATCCAGAAAAATGTACCTTTGGGGTGGCATCTGGAAAATTTTTAGGATACATTGTGTCAAAAGAAGGAATACAAGTTGATCCGGAGAAAGTGCAAGCAATTCGCGATATGAAAAAGTTAAATGGATTATTAGCTTCGCTAGGAAGATTCATCTCGCGATCATCTGATAAGTGCAAGCATTTTTTGAACATACTTAAAAAGGGAGCGAAATTTAGATGGACAGATGAATGTGAAAAGGCGTTACAAGGAATAAGAACATCTAATGGATATATCAATCTTACAAAAAGCAGAGCCAGGGGAAGAATTACTAATTTACCTCGCGACAACCTCGCATGCACTAAGTGCAGTATTATTGCGAATGGACGCAGGTGTGGAAAAACCAATCTATTACATCAGCAAAACATTCAATGCCGCAGAGAAAAATTATTCAAAAATTGAAAAATTAAACTTCGCATCTACTTCGAAGCACACACGGTAAAGGTAATGACAAAAGTACCAATTGAGTCAGTAATGAAAAATTCAAAAAGGTCAGGAAGGGTTGAAAGATGGAATGCTCAAGTAAGTCATTGCAAACTCAAATATGAAGTGTTATCCTCACCCAAATCACAAGTTGTTGCAGACTTTTTAGCATAATTTCCATTGGAAGAGGATGAAGCAGCGGAAGAAATGATGGATATAGAAGAAGAACATGGAAATCCAAGGGATTTATTAACTGAGCCAAACAGATGGGAAATATTGGTAGATGGATCGTCAAATTGAGAAGGTAATGGAATTGGGATCATTGTAATTTCGCCAGAAGGCAATAAAATGGCTTTCTCTTTTAGATTGAAATTTACATCTACCAACAACGAAATAGAATATGAAGCTATAGTACATGCTTTGCGATTTGCAATAGAAATGAAGTTGGAGAATGTAAGAGTTACCAGTGATTCTCAGTTAGCTATTCGCCAGATAAAAGAAGAGTATACTACAAATGAAGCATCCTTGAAAAAATACAAAAAGCTTGTTGAAGAATTATCGGCGAAGATACCAAAAATAAAGTGGAGACACATATCAAGAAAAGACAATAGACTCGCAGATGCTTTTGCTTTTATATCAAGTATGATGACAGATCCATCTGTGAGATGCATAAAAATACAGACACTTCAATCACCATCAATCAACAAAGAGGAAGAGGAAGAAGCAGAAGTAATGCTCATAGAAGATGAAACACAAAGGCCTCATTGCGAGGATTGGAGGACAGAACTTCATGCTTATCTAATGAAAGGAGAAACACCAAGAAATAGATTATAAATGCACAAATTAAAAAGCCGTGCAAAAAATTATGAATTAAGAGACGGGGTATTGTACCGAAGATCCTTTAATGGACCCTCGCTTAGATGTTTAACACGAAAGGAAGGAGAAGCAGTGTTAAAAATGCTACACAGTGGGGATGCTGGCAATCATAGTGGCGGAAGATCTTTAGCACATAAGGCGAAAATGCAAGGCTATTATTGGCCATATATGCATGAAGATGCGAAACAAATATCAAGACGTTGCGAAGATTGTCAAAGACACGGAAAGAAAATACATGCACCAGGAGCACCATTAACCTCTTCAACAAGTGTATGGCCTTTTGGAAAGTGGGGGCTAGATATTGTAGGACCATTTTTACCAGGTACAGGGCAAAGGAGATATTTGATTGTCGCTACAAATTATTTCACAAAGTGGGCAGAAGTAAAAGCGGTACAACACATTCGCGATAAAGATATTTTTACTTTCATATTCGAAAACCTAATATGCAGATTTGGAATTCCAGCACAGTTGGTATCTGACAATGGGAAACAGTTTGAGGGACAAAATATAGAATTACTGCTTAATGCATTTCAAATAAAGTGTGGGAAATCAACTCCTTTATACCCGCAGGCCAATGGACACTCGGAAGCAACAAATAAAACAATCGCTGATATACTGAAGAAGAAATTAGAAGGGCATAATAAGGCATGGTGTGAAGAAGTGCATAATGCAGTATGGGCTTACAATACAACGAGGCGAGAAGCTACGGGGATGTCACCATTTTGTCTAACCTATGGAGTTGAAGCTGTACTTCCGACAGAAGTTGTTATTCCAACAACAAAGAGAGAAGCTTGGGAGAAAAATCTTAGTGCGGGTAACATTTTGGTTAAATTAGATGAATTAGAAGAAAAAAGAGAAAGAGCACTACAACATATGGAGAATTATCAGCGAAGATTGGCCAGAGAATATAACAAACGTGTCAAAACACGCGAGTTTCAACCAGGTGATATAGTATTGCGATAAACACCAATATATCAACGAGAAAGTGGTGGCAAGTTGGCGAAAAAGTGGGATGGACCTTATATTATCAAGGAGATAGTTGGAACATGGGCATATAGATTAATGGATCTTGAGGGCAAAGATGTGGGCCAGAGATTGGGTAGACCGTGGAATAGATTATATCTCAAGAAATATTACCCATAGAAGATGGAAGGGAAAGAATAAGTTCCGAAATGTTGAATGGATGAAATAAAATGAATTCATATGAAATGTTCCTGCGACAGAGTTATTGCGAAATTGCAAAAGAATGTGCGAATATCTCGCAAATGAATTAACAAGAGATAACCAAAAATGAATGATTGAACGAATTGATAGAAATGAATGAGTGAGTGAATGGGACGAACCTTTATGGCGTACACCCTAGTTCGCGAATGATATTTCGTAAGAGGCAAATGTAAGACCTAAAGTGCGTCATATAAGGGGGTATCTCTTGACATGGCTCGAGGAAAAGGTTACACCGCCCCGGAACCCGAGTCATGAAGATTTGGGGCCCATGAAAGCCTATCAGGGGAGATACCTTGGATTTCCAAATATATATATAAGGTTATACCCTGGTTGGACGACCGAGGGTCTCTTCCAAGGAGTCGGTGTATGACCAAGGCGCCGAGGTACACGGTTGAGCCAAGAGTGCCTGGGGCATTTGAAGTGTCTCAGCCATTCTTGGCAAGTCTTGGCACATGCTGTACTCGGACCGAAGAAAACTCCACTTAGGGTGCAGTCTCGTAACCATAAGCCCTATAGGTATAAGGGATAAGAGGTTGCGAAAACAACTGGTTGTTGTTAAGACCGGATGGGAGGAGCTAGTCTTGTATGGCCGATGTACGCCTCCTTGAAGGGGCAACCGGGGAGATGATAAGGGCGGCACCCTCCATTAGGGAGCTGATAAGTGTCTTAAGACTCAAATATCATGAGGCTCTATTTTCGCAAGGAAATTTAGGCTTGTCATATTTGTGCGATGATCCTGCAGAGGCAATAATACTAACGCGAGGGTAAGACGAGATCAATGGGTCTTTACATGCAAGTGTAAAGACGTCCTGCGATTTCGTCACAAGACGGTAATGTCATGGGGCTTTACGTTCGCAAGAACATTTAGGCCTGTCATATTGTCGCAAAAGAAATATCCTGCAGAGGAAAAAATACTAAAGAAATGATAAGACAAGATCAATGGGTCGTTATATGAAAGTGTAAGGACGTCCTGCGATTTTGTCGCAAGACGTCAATGTCATGGAACTTTATGTTCGCAAGAATATTTAGGCCTGTCATATTGACGAAAAATGAGGGGTGGCAAAATAAGACCTTTAACTAGGAAGGCAAAATAAGACCACACAAAAACAATGATAAGGCAAGATCAATGGGTCATTACATGAAAATGTAAAGACGTCCCGCGATCTTGTCGCAATGATGAATTTCCACATAAATAAAGATAACAGAAAACAAAATAGCAATTATCAAATAAAAAAATTATATTCATCAAAAGAAAGAGTAATAATGAGCAGATGAACACATCAAAAAGATGATTGAAGTACATAAAGAAGTAACAAGACAAGATGAAAGATTACAAGAGAAAGTCAATTCTCAAATATGAGTTTTTTCACGGAAGGAGATCTTGGGCTTTCTTCAAAGAACTTTATCCGTATTTTTGCCAGTTATTATATTTCCACCAGATCCTCCATCACCCAGAGATCATCATTGACAATTTTACTAGGAGGGATTATCTCTTCATTTGCGATCTCTTCGCCACTATTGTAGTCAAAATCGTCGTCGGAGAATTAGGAACTTCATCATCACTCACTTCTAGAGGTTCGACACGAACAGGATCAAGAGATTTAGATAGTAGAACATCATTCACAAGAACTTCGGCCTTAAGATGAAATTGACGAAGGTGTGCTTTCTGATGATTTCTACTCTCTATATCTTTATAGTCAGACATATAATCGAATTTTCTTTCTGCACGATCGCCAGAGCGAACAAGGGAAGCAGCGAGTATTCCATTTTCTTTGCGAATTTTTGAATAGTCAGACTTCAGAGTGGCAATAGAAGAATGAAGATTTTCTCAAAGATTCGCAAAAGAAAAGAACATAGAAAATTATTCAAATTTTTGGACTTCGCAAGGTAAATATCACAAGATAATAAATAAATATATTAAGGTAGTCAAATAATATGACTACCTTCCTTCTGCGAGGTAAGATATTGGATTAAAGCCGAACAACTATTCTCCAAATGATCCATGGCATTGTCAAAATTATCTCCAATTAAACCTTTCAATCGAGATCGCAAGCTTTTTTCGTTGGAAACAAGTAAGGCATTTTCTTTCGCAAGAGATGTAGGATCATAATATCGCAACGTACAAGGTTCGCGGGATTAATAAACGACGGCGTCGCGAGGGAGTCGCAGAGAGCTAAAATAAACGACGCAATGGATAACGACAGGCTAAACATAAAGAAGACGTGAGAACTGGCGAGGGTTAAGAAGTGTCGCTAGAGTGAATGTTTGTGCATCTGCGACACTTCGCGGGATATTCCCGAAAATAAAGGGTAGCTTAGCTGTCATCCACTATGTATTACCCTATATAAAGGGCTAAATGAGTCTGTAAGAGGAGAGGTCTTTTTGAAATGGTTGGGCAAGTCATTAGGAGAGAGAAAGTTTGAGAGTGTTTTAACTTCTAAGTATAATTCTAGTTTCCTGTGTAAAACACTTCATGAATTCAATCAATAAATATTCTTGATCTTACATCTTCCAATGGATTAATTAAGCAAAATCGAGTAAGGGGTGTAGTGTGGGAAATCCTGCTACTACATATGCGCTAGAAACAGGGAGAGAGCAGAGATTGACGTAGAAATTGGAAGGAATTTGGATTAACAGAGAAAAGATTTGGAGAAGATACTCAAGAATTCATTGGAAAAGAAAAATGGCTAGAAGAAGAAATGTACAAGGGCAACCAACGATTGTAAGAAGAAGTGGGAGACTTGCCGGAGAAAGGAGGAATGAAACAGGAGAATCGTCAAGGATGAATATGAGAAACGATGGAGAAGATCAAAACCAACCGCCGATCTCCCCAGTAGCAAACGCGGCTGTGGATTATGATAGAGTAAGTGTACATACTTGGAGGTCTGATTCTGAAGACGAGAGAGAAGAGGAGCAGCAGCTGGTGAACAATGGACAAGGAGAGCAAGGAATGAATGGAGAAAACGAAGAAATCGCAGCATTAGAAAGATTGAGACAAACAATACACGAAGAGAGACGGTTAGAGGCAGAAGAACGAGCAAACTTGACAAGACAGAATCATGAATTGAGGATGGAAAATATGAGGTTGCAAAATAGGAGATCTAGAAGTAGCGTGAGATCAAGTTCAAGATCGAATAGGGAAGAAAGAAGGAGAGTTTTACCAACAGAAAGTACCGAGGAAGAAACACAAAATCCGAATATAGAGCATGGCGAGAGAAGAGGGGAAATAGAAGATCGTTATATTCCTCAACCCGAAAATCTTCAAAATGAGCGGAATAGGGAAAATCAAGGAAACATGCAACTCCAAGAACCGAATGACCCAGCTGTCGAAGGGAGAATAATCTTGCACGGGAGAGAAGAATTGAGAAGAAACCGAGAAATCGAGGATGACATTGAGAGACACTACATTGAACAAGCGCGGCTGGCTCGCGAGAGAGAAAGGATAAGAGCGAGAAATGGAAAATCAAGAGATGGAAGAAGCAATCCGACAGAATAACCATGACAACCGCGAAAGAAGAAGGGAACAAAATCGTACCAATAGAAATATTAATGAAGAATATGAGAGGGTGCAGATGAGAGCTGAGAGACAGCCAAGAGGAGAGAACAACCGATATAATGGCGTGCGAATTGACGAAAGAAACGAAGAAGAGCGTCGCAGAGAAAGAAGAGGAGAAAATAACGAGCAAGAAGGTCAAAACAGGCACGAGCGAAGAAGGAGAGAAGCAGAGCTAAAAAGACCAGTAGAATCAAATTCTGAGGCAAATGAACAAGTCTTAAGAGAACTGGCTGAAATGAGAGGATTGCTGAACAATAGAAGGGAAGGAGGAAGGAAACAATTGGACGAAGCCATCGCAGAGGCTGCGAAGAATCCTTTCACGCTAGAAGTACAGATGGGAGGAATACCTCCTAAGTGCAATCTACCTGCATTAACCAACATCTTTGATGGAACAACCTGTGCGGTACAACATATCAAGGCTTATATGAGGTGTATGCTGCAGTGGGAGAACCATGATGCTATACTATGCAAATATTTCGCATCAAGCCTAATTGGAGAAGCACTAAAATGGTTTGAGGGTCTACCAAGGAACACAATCACATCATTCAATCATTTACAAGCCACATTCCTGGGAGCATACATAAGTAACAACTCTTCACGACCAGGTATTGAAGATGTATTCGGGTTGAAACAAAGGGTTGGCGAGAGCTTAAGGCAGTTGACAATAAGATGGAGAACCATGTGTAGCGAAATGGCAGGACGGGTTGAGGAAAGATATCTCATCCTCTCATTTGTGAATGCTCTTTTCGCGACTAACTTGTTATACATTCAAATTTTTAGAGTCAAAAATACAATCACGATGGCAGAACTGCGAGAGTTACAAGAAGAATATATCGCCTTAGAAGAAAGACAAAATGAAATGAATTCTTATCCGGTCGCGAACACAAATTCGAATGCTGCGAACGCAAGCTTGTTACCTCAATTCATAAATACGGTGGCGAGCACTTCGCAAGGACAGCAAGCAGGGAAGGCGATGAGGGACAGCGGAAGATAGTAGCTATGGGAAGTCATGACCAGGAGGAGTTTGAACAAGAAAGGAACTATTACAACCGTAATGTTAGCAATAATAAGATTCAAAGGCTAGATCATGTGCAAGAAACTTACGGTGGACGAAGGCAATATAATCATGGAGGGCGAGAGAAGTCGCGAGAATAATATGGGAACCAATTAAGATGCCTCCACCGAATGCTAGTGTGGAAAAGATCCGGGGAAGCTATACTTGTGATGGAAAATGTACCAGCACCTTGGAACGTGGGAATGGAACCACCGCCAAAGCGATAGAAGTCATGAATTTTGTTCTTATCATCGTTTCCATGGACATCAAACGAATGATTGTAGAAACATAAAGAGAATTATTCTTAGGATGATTGATCAGGGGAAGCTAAATCACTTTCTAAAGGGAGAAGAAACAGGCCAGACATTACCACCACCACCAGAGATGCACAGAACAGTGTCAGCGAAAGGAAAGGAAACATTTGTTATAGAAGTTGGAACAAAAGCTAAAAATTTGAATTGCAACTCTATCGTCCACTCTTATCGCACAATCGAAGATTTTCATGACAACGTGCTCAGTAGAGTCTTTGCGAGAGATGCTAATGATAAAGAAATAATGAGCCTGGCGAGAACGACGCAATTAGAAAAGTGGCAGCTGAAGACCATTTCTTTTCTGCGTAGATGAAGTGCCAAAAGGAAGAGAAACACATGATAGCCCGTTGGTTGTGAAACTAGAGATTAACCCGAAACCAGTTGATGGAGAAGATGATGAGGCAGAAGCTTGCTGGGCGATCAACCGAATCTTAATCGACACCGGAAGTTCGGTGAATATTCTCTTCTACCATACTTACAAGACGATGGGAGGAAAAGATGAAGATTTGATCCCCTCAACATACAAGATATATGGCTTTAATGGCACTGCAAACAAACCAAAGGGAGAGGTTCGCATGGGAATACCTCTACAAGGATTATCAAGCGATATTTTATTTCGTGTGGTTGACGTGGAATCTCCATACAATGCGCTGATTGGGAGGCCATGGCTTCATGAGATCTTGGGAGTCGCGTCAACATATCATCAATGTATAAAATTTCCACATCCAAATGGCATTGGTATTATACAGGGAGATTGGAAGGAGTCGCAACAATGTCATGAAGTAGATGTAGAAAGCTGCGAAGAAAGAAATGCCAAAAGAAAAGGTTGGAAACAACATGTGAGAGATGAGCAGAGAAAGGAGAAATTGATGGTGGATGCCATAGAAGTAAGGACTCGAACATACCTCGCGAGGTGAATGCCTAGAGACAGGCGAATATTATGGTAATAAAGAAGCAAGGGATATGAGGAACAAAAGGCATAAGAAGTGAATAATCAACAAAAACAGGAGAAAAAGTAGCAATTGAAGTAATGATGTGCGAGAATCTCGCAGACAAGAGTATATGGGAATTCAGTTAAGAAAGAAAAATGAAAATACAGAATTGTGCGAATACTTCGCAAACAAGTATCAGCAAATAATGAAACATGAATGATTGAATGATTTAACAAATATGAATGAGTAAAAGAATGGGACGAACCTTTATGGCGTACACCCTAGTTCGCGAATAACATTTCGTAAGAGGCAAATGTAAGACCTAAAGTGCGTCATATAAGGGGGTATCTCTCGACATGGCTCAGGGGAAAGGTTACACCGCTCCCGAAGCCCCGAGTCATGGAAATTTGGGGCCCATGAAAGCCTATCCGGAGGAGGTACCTTGGATTCCCAACTATATATGTAGGTTATACCCTGGTTGGGCGACCGAGGGTCTCTTCTTAGGAGTCAGTGTATGCTCAAGGCGCCGGGGTACACGGTTGAGCCAGAGTGCCCGGGATGGATGAACCTACCCCGGCCATTCTTGGCAAGTCTTGGCATATGTTGCACTCGCCCGAAGAAAACTCCACTTAGGGTGCAGCCTTGTAACCATAAACCCTATAGGTATAAGGGATAAGAGGCTGCGAAAACAACTGGTTGTTGTTAAGACCGGATGGGAGGAGCTAGTCTTGTATGGCCGATGTTTCGCCTCCTTGAAGGGGCAACCGGGGAGATGATAAGGGCGATGCTCTCCATTAGGGGGAGTATCAAAACAGACGCAAATGTCATGAGGCTATGTTTTCGCAAGAGAATTTAGGCTTGTCATATTTGTGCAATTATCCTGCAGAGGCAATAATACTAACGCGAAGGTAAGGCGAGATCAATGGGTCTTTACACGAAAGTGTACGGACGTCCGCGATTTTCGTCGCAAGACGGCAATGTCATGGGGCTTTATGTTCGCAAGGATATCTAGGCCTGTCATATTGTCGCAACTAAAACATCCTGCAGAGGCAAAAATACTTGGAAAATGATAAGACAAGATCAATGGGTCTTTACATGCAAGTGTAAAGACGTCCTGCGATTTTGTCGCGATGAAAAGGTGGCGGGGAAGACCTCTAATTAGGGAGGTCTGACTTGGAAGACCACACAAAAATGATAAGGCAAGGTCAATGGGCCATTGCATGAAAGTGTAAAGGCGGCTTGCGACCTTGTCGCAACAAGAAGAGATAAAATAAAGACTACCGAAATGATAAGGCGAGATAATAAGGAAACCCCGCGACCTCGTCGCAACGATATATTTCAATAACAATAAAATAATTATCCAACAACATATATGATGACAACTAAAATCTTCCATCTGAAGATAAATAACAGAGGCAAGTAGGGGAAGGGAAAGATGAAATATTGTTATTCATCTTCTGATGAAAGAGTTATACATCAATAATGTTAGCCAATTATATTACAAGGAAGAACTACCAAAAAAGGGGGAGTGGAGATTGAATTCAGAGGGGAAAAATCCAAGAAATACACTATAATAAGGATACAGAAATGTACAGATATTACAAGCAGAGAAAGAAAACAAAAAGAGTTATCTCTTTGGTGATTCTTCTTCTTCATCTGATTCTTCACCGATTATTCTCATCGCCAGAATTTTCTTCTTCGCCAGCCTCGCTATCAGAAACGTCTGAGACAGGCAGATTCTCAGGAACCTTTTCAAGAAGACAGGGATATGAATGCAGAGGGATATTGTGGTCCTTACAAACATACTCCATGCCTCCATTGCGAAAACGAACAGCATCATTACTAAAGTTCTCCACTGTCGTTAGAAATTGTTTCTTCAACTTGGAATATCTATTCTCGCGAAGGGAGAGATTCTTTGCGATTTGTTCTTTTTCGGTTTCGAGTTCTTCAATTCTTTGGAAAATTCTGGCGAGTTGTTCTTTTCGATTCAAGCTCTCTAATTCTAACTGAAGCCTCTTCTCAGATTCTGCAAATAAGAAACAACAAGTTAACAATTTACAAGCAATACTACAGAAGTAAGAAGCAATAAGGTATAATAAGTAACCTTCTCTATTAGATATCATATCTTTAATCAAGGAAGTATGCTCGGCATGAAGACTAACATCAACACCTAGGTTATTCCTGGCATTATCTAAAACCTTCGCAGCCCAGGCGAATTCATCATCACTATTAATAACGAGAAGAGAACGAACTTGCTCTTCTCGCCGCTTAAGCATGGTATTCTGATGAAGGAGTTCATCTCGTTCAACTTGCACACCAAGAAGAGATTTGTGGAATTCTGCTAATGCCTGTGCACCTCTGTTAGTAATGCGATCGTTCTCATCTATGAGGTCACTAATTTTCTTCCTTAAAGTCTTGATATTCTTCTCGGAATCAAGGTACATTCGTTTAAAGCGATTAGTTAAATTTAAACTAGATCTGTGTTCGATCTCCAAGAGATGATATTTGGATTGAAGATCCTTTAATGAAAGGAGGTTAGTTTTATTGGAGGAACTACTTAGAGATTGATTGAGGTGAGCGAGAAGAAGATCATTATCCATAGGTTCGGGAAATGTATGGAGAAGAATAGCCTCATCGGAGAGATTATATACATCTGCGAAGGTAATAAGTTAGGCAGCAATATGCAACCGATAAAATAGAAATGATAAAAGGAAGTAAAATCTTATACCATAAAGTTGTTGATTGGCGTTCTGAAGAGTGGACACCCTATCCCTTTGGGAGTCAAGTTCGGTATTTAACTTTTGAATTCTCTCGTCTTTATCGCGAGATGACGCAGCTTCAATTTCTAATTCTCGAATCTTCTTGTTCAATTGTGAATTCTTCTTTTCAAGATTGTTGCGTCTTCTCTCGAGATCTGAGGCGACTACAAAAGAAGTTCTTCCAACCTATAAAAGAAAATAGAAAAATCATTAATAAATATATGTTTAAAAATTTAAAATTAACAGGGAAATATGACTGCATACGTACCAAAGATCCAAGTGCATTCAAGAAGTCAGGAGACACAATTCTAGAGGCTCCATTGAAAGAATTATTGCCCTCTAACAAAGTAGCATTACACACGTTTGCGAGAGCACCGCAAAGAGAAGCTAAGGGAGCATCTCCCATTCCTTGGAAACAGTCTGAGAAGATGCTAGATAACTGATCCATAGAAGAACTGGTCGACGGAACCTTCTTGGCGAGAGAAGGATTCGAGTTATGGTTATCCTCGTCAGAAGATTCAGAGCTTGAGCTAAGGCGAGAAGAAGATTGGACCTTTCGCTTCTTAGTTAATGGAGCAGAAGATTTACCCTTGCGAACGACAGTTTTACCCGTACTTTTAATCTTCGCGGCTACAGCTTCTTCAGCTGAAACCTTCGCATACGGTTAAAGATAAGAAACAGAGGCAACAATATTGTTTCAAATAACAAAGGAAATGTTTCTTACTTCACTCGTAAGCGATCGAAGTATGGTCAGAGTACTCTCCAACGGATTATCCTTGTACTTTCTTCTCAATTTGGCGATCTGAGAAATTATACAAACTCAACATATATAAAAAGAAAGTTGCAAAGGCAAGATTTAAAATGGGAAACATACCTCATTTGCCTTATCAGGCCATTGGAATTCCCAAGGATGATACCCTGCGAGATTCGCAGGAAGAACGTGTGGGCCCGCGATATAAGGACCATTTAAAATCAAGGGTACAACCCACCATTTCTCATCTTTGGAGTGGCGAGGGGTAGTATTATTACCCGGGTGCCAATCAATATCCTGCATGAGCAATTTATCCTCAGGGACATTATCCTTCTTTTTCAGCGAATGCCCCAAATGAGATTTCGCATTAACCATCTTTATCACTGAATAGTTTTCAAAAAAGTTCTCTACAGTGTACTTCTCAAAGCAGCTATTTCCAAGTCTGCGAAATCGGGGTGTCTAACAAGAGTGGTGGTGTAAAGATCCTTTGCCAGCACCACGATTCGCGAATTCAAGCATTAGGCGAATGCAATCGCCACTCAATTGATAAACAGCCCGAGAGAATTTTTCATGGGCCAAGATCTCATAAAATAAAGGCATCTCAGGATTGTACAAGGGAATGGGAAGTCCCGCGAGAAGCTGACCTAGCGAGACTATAATCTTTTGATCATCACATTGATGATCAGAAAACAGCTTTGTAGAAAGAATAGATGAAGGTTCTTGATCAGGAATGGTTGATAGAGTAAAACCCTTCTCGAGCAACTTCTGTTGAACTTCTTCAAAAGAAGCTTTGTATGCACGACTGATGAAAGCCATTTATCAGTATGGGAATGGATGGGAGATTGGAGATTAAGATCAGCGCTAGAAAGGACGAAGAAAAGATTTGCAGTAGCAGGAGCGCAAATTGCGGAAGGAGAGAGTCAAAGAAAAATTGCAGAGAGAAACTAAAGGATGAAAAGGAGGGGAAAAGAAAACTATACATAGGGAAAAAGATCCTCGAGAAAAACGAGGTCATTTAATGCGAAGAGACATGAATGGTCAAGAATAAGCGGTTGAAAGAGACGTGTCAAGAAAAGACATTAATAATCAAAATCCGTGTAAAAGTACAAAACTGAAACAGATAAAGATAAGCAGCCGCGGAGACAATATTGTAAAAATCTCATGATACTCTTCCCCTCGCAGGAGAAATATGAGGAGAGATAGGAGACGATACTTCGTATATATCTCAAAGAAGCTTCGGAACTTTGCAAAAGAATAGAGGCAAGTACGTACTTTTCAAGGAAAGTATTCTTTCGCTCGTTCCTTCACCAATTGAAACCAAGGAATATGACAACAATGAATTTTTCCTTCAAATCGCTCTTCAAGCGATATTCAAGGAAAAAGAGGCAAGATGTAGGATCATAATATCGCAACGTACAAGGTTCGCGGGATTAATAAACGACGGCGTCGCGAGGGAGTCGCAGAGAGCTAAAATAAACGACGCAATGGATAACGACAGGCTAAACATAAAGAAGACGTGAGAACTGGCGAGGGTTAAGAAGTGTCGCGAGAGTGAATGTTTGTGCATCTGCGACACTTCGCGGGATATTCCCGAAAATAAAGGGTAGCTTAGCTGTCATCCACTATGTATTACCCTATATAAAGGGCTAAATGAGTCTGTAAGAGGAGAGGTCTTTTTGAAATGGTTGGGCAAGTCATTAGGAGAGAGAAAGTTTGAGAGTGTTTTAACTTCTAAGTATAATTCTATTTTCCTGTGTAAAACACTTCATGAATTCAATCAATAAATATTCTTGATCTTACATCTTCCAATGGATTAATTAAGCAAAATCGAGTAAGGGGTGTAGTGTGGGAAATCCTGCTACTACAAGAGAAGAGTTGGACTTTTCTAACTTGGAACATTGATCTTTGAATTGGTTTGCCTTTACACTTAAGATTATTCTACCCTGAATAAGTTTATCCTTCTCGGCAGTAACTTCTTCAAGTTGATTTCTCAACGAGCAAAGAGATTGTTCTTGTTCTTTACATAATTTTTGACAAACATCAGACTGTTGCGAGTAAATCGCCACCTTGTTTAACAGAGTTCGCTTCTCTTGAGAAAGAATTCCATTCTCATCTGATAAAGTTTCCAACTCCAGATTAGCTTTAGTCAAAGAGTAAGAGAGGCGAGATAATTCATTACTTAATGAGCCTTGTTCCTGTACTAAGTCAGCATTTTCTTTAGAAAGATTATCTATTTGGTCAACAGAGTATGAATGAAGATTATCTAATTGATTATATTGCTCCATCCAAGCATCTCTACCAACTCGAACTTCTTCAACAGTAGATTCCAACTGGTATATATCCATTTTTCGCTTCTGGTTTAAAGCTTGAAGGGCGAACAACTACTCTTGGTTCAAAAAAAAAAATAAAAAATAAAAAATAAAAAAATAAAAAATAAATACATAGGTAAGAGTATACCTTTCAATTCTTCATTCTTCTTGCGAAGATTATCACGATCCAGCGAAACATTTTAAAGTTTTTGATTCTCAAGTTGGAGGGTATTACATTTTGCAGTCATAACTTGGAGATCATTCTTCAAGATGTTAATTTGTTGCTCCAAAGATGTTTGCGGTGTTTACTTAAAATCTCGCAGACATCAGATTTGATAGGATCGACAGAAGTCTTCTTGACATCGTTCACAATATCTGATAAAACTTAGAAAGGCCACATCTATTCCTTCCAAATTTTCTTTAGTAAGAGGGATTTGCTCAGATAAGGAAGTAACGACGATAGAAGAAGGAAGAGATGAGTCATCTTTTGTTAAAGGAATATCATGAGAAGAGGAAATCTCATGAAGATTAATGATAGGATAAATGGTAGAGGCATTGACAATGGAAGAAGAAATAGGTTCATTCGCAATGGTATTGTTATGAGGGATTTGATTTATGAGAAATTCAGGCATATGAGTGTTATCATCAACGGTATTTTCGCAAGAAGAAACAGTAGGATTATTTTGCGAAGATTTCGCAGTAGGAGTTGTAAGTTTGAATATAGGAAAGGAAATAGCAGGAACAACAGGTTTAGAATGGCGAGGCTTCTTGGGGGACCTATCAACATTTTTTGTCATCCTGCGAATTACAAGATAAATAAGAAACAGAGGCAACAATATTGTTATTAAAAGAGTAAATGTTTCTTAAATACCTTGTTATTCGCAGGTTTTCTTTTAGAGGCAGTGGATTTCGGTTGCGAGCCCATGGAGATATTAGGGTTCACAATGGTGAACTTGGTGCTAGATTTGTTCTTGCTAAAACAAAAATGGCAGGGAGTCATTAAAAGAAGAACAATATCAGAATAAAACAACTTCAATAAGAGGGATCAATCACAAAATGATCAAATTCAGCAAAATTAACAAACCTTGATGCCATAGAAACAGTAGCAGAAAAATGATGAAGAAGACGATGAAGAAAAACAGCAGAAAAAAGTTGAAGACGATGAAGAAGATGAAGTAAAAGAAAAGAAATGTTTTCACAAGGAGTCCTCCTTTAAATAGACGAGAAAAGAGTAACCGGATAACATTAAATGTGCTTAGGTAAAAGGGAAATTTTAAATACGTGTAAACAGTCATTCCTAAATTCACGGAATCTTGTCGGCAAAAAATTGATGGAAAACAAACGATTGCGGCATTTCAAAATATTGGTTCTCATGACATTCTCTCCTTCGCAGAGAAGACATGAGAAGAGGCAAGATGTAGGATCAGAATATCGCGACATCAATACTTCGCGAGATCAATAAACAACTGCATTGCGAGGGCGTCGCAGAAGAGTAATATAAATGACGCAATGAATGACGACATCCAAAACACGAGAAAGGTGTGAAGACCTAGCGAAGTTTAGGAGAGCTGCGAGAATGAATACTTGTACACTTGCGATATTTCGCAAGTCATTCCCGAAAATAAAGGACAGCTTAGCTGTCATCCCTTGTGTACTACCCTATATAAAGAGTTGAATAAGCCTGTTGAAGGAGAGATCTTTTTCGGAGTGTTAGACAAGTCATTAGGAGAGAGAAAGTACGTGTTGATTGTAATTTCTTTAGCTCTTTTCTATCTTACCTTGTAAACATTCAAGGAATTAATCAATAAAATCATTGTTATTCATCTTAAAATGTCTTAGTTGTGTGGATTATTGTGAGGGGTGTAGTGTAGGATTTCCTGCAACTACAGTCCTTTGATAAATCAAGGTGAACAGTAACCAATTGATAAACCAGACTTATACTCCCGAACAACAGCCTATTATTATCAATCACCTCACAATAATCTTAATCGATTAACGAAACAAGATATTGCGGAATCACAAACGATGAGACGAAGATGTTTGTGACTACTTTTCAATATTGCCTATCGGAGAATAAATCTCGAGCAAATCTTAAAGAAGATAGTACTCAATCACGATAGAAAACAGCAAGATCAGACCTGAGCAAATATTTCTCATTTGATGAATTACTGAATATTGATAGTTGAATCAATATTCGAGCATCTGAACAAATATTTCTCATTCGATGAATTATTGGTAACATGGCCAAATAAAATATTACTCCCTCTGTCTTTTCTTATCTGTCCTAATTTCTACTCTGGTCTTTCTTTTTCTATCTGTCCGCTCTGTTTATAGATATATTTTTCTCTTAAACTATCAAATATACCCTTTATTTTTTATAATCATAAAATCATTTATAATATAAACTTAATCAAAATCTTAAATATTTTCACCATATATATCTATTCAATATCTTTATATTAATCGTCATTCCTATTTTATATAAAAACATTTATGGATATATATAACATTCCTAATAAAACTTCTACTTATTCTTACATAATTTTAGTTTTGGTAATAACGTAACATTAAATAGGGATAGTCAAGGGTTAGTCATGAAATTTTATAGGATTTCCTTAATATTTTGACAAAGTCAATTAGTACTGTTAATTAAGGACGGAGGGAGTAATTAAAATATTGGTAGCTGGACCGAATATTATATATTTAACCCAGATGTTGATTGCTAGATCAACATAAAATTATTGGTGTTTGAACTTGCTCAGAATTATGATTTGCAGAGCATTTGTTCGAAACCACTAAAAATAAGTCACCGAATGAAGGAGGGACCGGCTACATGGGATGATGGTCGACCATATAGCGCCCACATGCTCGAGTGAGCATGCACCAAAGTCCTTTGTTGACCAGTTGGTGAAAGGATAATCAAATGCTGGTTTAATCATTTATTAAAATAATGCTCGTCTGAGCGTTAGGTAATAAAACCTACTTATGGAGAGATGAGGGTCCGACGAAGGGGTTATGGGACCGGCCCTTGGTGTTCGTGGGACCAGCTAATGGTCGATTGAGCAAATCCCAAGTTGGTTGGAGAGAGTTTGGACCCAATATGAAGTGTTGAGAGATAATTAGGTCAAAATTATGAAAGAG
This sequence comes from Papaver armeniacum, assembly GCA_023531295.1. NCBI lineage: Eukaryota > Viridiplantae > Streptophyta > Magnoliopsida > Ranunculales > Papaveraceae > Papaver > Papaver armeniacum. The sequence continues at coordinate 43,828 of JAJJWW010019129.1, forward strand.
TGTGGGACCGGCTCCTTGCAAGCCTAAGGGACGACCTTGGTCGGTCAAAGTGGCATGCCCATGTCACCATACTGCCTGTGTCTAAGTCTTGAGAATTTTGGTATTTTCTGGTGCGCGTTTGAGCAATATTTTGGATTTTCAGAAGAGTTTGATCTTGACTGAAACTCTCGGTTTTGCTCAAATGAGCAAGTAGAACTTTGCTCGTGCGACCAATATTTTGATAATATTAAAATAATAATATTTTAATTTTTGACGTGAGAAGCATAGTCGGTCATGTGACCATTTGACTTTTTGGCTTTTTCATGGTTTGAGCAATATTTAAGAAAATATTGCAAAACTAGGGTTTTAGCTCAAACGATGGAGTTTCATGAGATGAAGGAAATAATAATATGAGAAAATAAGGAATTGCAAGGTGTGGGACCGGCCACGGCTAGGGCATGGTCGGCCGGCTAGGTGGCCCGGTCCCGTGACACCTTTCCCTATTTTTTACCAATTTTTCATCGTTTGATGGAAAGTATGGAGAAACTAAGAGTTTTGCTCAAACGAGGGAGTTTGCTAAAATGAAGGAGTCTTCATGCGATGAAGGAAAATAACAAATAATATAAAATAATATAAAGAGGTGCGGGATCGGCCACTTTAGGCTCCTCTTTATTATTTTATTAATATTATTGTCCTCCCTATTTTGCATAGGTTTCCTCGTTTGTCCATATTTTTGAATGCTCGTTTGTGCATTCTGGCGTTTGTGCATTATTGCTAGATACACTCGCACCATTTTCTCGGGGCTTACTCGGTGGTGGCCCAGATGCGCGATCGACGAATATTTATTACTAACTCATGAAATTCAGCCGAGAATAATTCATGAAACAGAGTAATAAATTGAGTTGAGTATCTATTACTAATCCATGGAATCCAGCTGAGGATCAGCCATTAAACGGAGTAATGAGATATAAAGATTATTTTCTAGGAATTCAGTTGATGAATGACAAGCTAGAATTAACCTATTTGCAGAATTGAGATATGATATAATTGAAGCATCATACTCGTTCTGAGGGGGGTGTATAGTCGGGGAACAACGAGCAACGTGACGTCCTGAAGGCGTTAAGCTCTCTAACATGCAATATGTATAGGAACTGCCAAATCATTAAGATATTTTATACACGGTCTCTCTACGTAGTCAGGGAACAACGAGCAGCGTGACGTCCTGAAGGCGTTAGGCTCTATACTAGCATGCAATATGTCTAGGAGCCGCCCAATCATTTTGATTCTACGTAGTGGTGATGATGAAATGTGTGAAGCATCGAAAGCTCAGCTGAGAGGCATTTCGAGAAACATGTTCATCAAAGCTCTGAGAGGAATGCTCGCTCAGTTAGAGATCGTGAAATGGTTCACGGATCATAAAATATGAATTGTCACATACATTCCTGAAGCCCGGTGATGCGTGTCGTAACCACAACAAATTAATTAATACTTTACTACCTAATTAACTAGTAATATAGGGTAGTCAAGGTCGATCCCACGAGGAGCACGAGATTCTAGTTGTAAGAATTGTCACGAAAAGGGGGGTGTAAAAAGCAAAAGAAAAATAAACAAAGCAATTAAAATCGAAAGTTGAAAACAATAAGAGAGACAAGATCAAGGAATCCTTCTTCGTTACGAAACAATGATTAAAGTTATGTTCTCTTCTACTTGTTATTAGTCACAAATTATCACCAACCGTAGGTAAAGCAGCTAGCTCAGTGCTAAACCCCTAAATCCCTTGTATCACCGGACACGGAAGTTCTCGACTACCGGATTCTAATCACCAAGCCACCTAGAATTAGCTCAACCTAGATGTAACTTGGCTCATGCATTAAGTTTTGTGAATTTCTTAGGTTGATATTAGTAGTTAGACTCTTAGCTCAAGGTCCACTTGCTAACGTTGCTTCTACACACAATTGCTCCACGGAATCCCTCCGCAAGGTCTCGTGTTTGCTACTTATGTAAAGAGTCAAGAAACGATTACTTATCCCCTAACTTTCACTAGCTTTAGATCAAATTAACAAATCAATTTAGCATGCATTCTAAACAATCTATCAATCAATCATGAATGTCTTTAAGATCACTCCTATTAGTAAAAACAAACGATAATTATGTGAAAAACTTCAAGATAGAATTTGAAAACAAAAACTCAAAACATAAATTAAGAACTAGGAATTCATCCTCAATCAATAAAATTAGCTACTCATGTTAAAAGAGTTCACACAAAGAATAAGAAAAGAAAAGAATTGTGTGTGTAGAGATATGTGTAAAAGATGTGTAGAAGTTGTAGAAAACTTCTCTATTTATAGGCTTCAATATTCTCCAAATCTTCCAAGGAATAGAATCCTTTTCCTTTAGCCATTCAATTTCCAAATTCAAGTCTTTCTCTTCTCTTCATCTTCTCTTTCCAAATTTGAGTCCAATTCTCCATCCAATTCCTAGCCCAAGTCTTCACACCCATGAGAGAAGTCCATAGAAAATTCTGGAATTTTTGCTCGCCGGAAAAACTGGGATTATGGCCGGAATTTGGCCGGAAAACGTCACCGCCGGCCACCTGGAAATTTTTCCGTCGAGAGAATATTCGACGGAATATTCCGTCCGGTCCTCCGTTAGGACTAACGGTCAAAGGTCAAACTTAACGGTCGTCGTCAGTCAATGAGTCAAGGGGTGAGTCATCGAGTCGAACCGAGTCGCCTAGCTAACTTACTGATCGGGTCCTAGCCAGGCCACTTTGCACAGGCCAAACTTGTTGCAGCACAATCATTGTGCATGACCAGCCATAATGGCTATACCTTCTTATTTCTTAACTGCAGCTCCCTGTAACATTGGCAGCGCATCATTTCACATCCAAATTGCAGCTCCAATGCTAAGACAGCCTCCAACTCCACCATTTCACCGCCACATCCTTTGAATCCCACATTTGCTCTACTCTTCTTCTCTTCAAAACCCCTGTAACTCAGCCTCAAATGCCTCAGGCCATATTTATATGCAACCATATCCTGCGCCTGCAACCTGAGCTATATCAACACATTCATCAATTCAGTTCAATCCCCTCACTGTTTCCACAGATCATTACTGCAATCCACCAGCACCAGCATCTTGAGTTCAATCAACAAACTCCTAAAACACAACTGCAGTAGCATTTCACCATCTTCATCCATTCATTGCCTGTAGTTCTATAGGATTTCATCCAACTCAGCATCTCACCATCATTCACTGCACAACCCTGGAATTTCAATAACACCACAATTTCACATTCATATTGCACTGCACTGCACTGCACTGCAACTTATTCCTTGCATTGCATCTCATTAGCTGCTCCAAATCCCACCAAACAATCACATTGCTGCTCATAGCCTGCAACTGCCCTGCAAAGCCATCTCACCAGCACCTCCTTGATCCTTGCACTTAGCCCTGTTCTCTTCAGCAAACCCATTATCTGGTGTAGCTTCCCTGTAAAATTCCATCTGTAACTCGGTTCTCCGGCCATCACCACCTTGTGCTCAACTTACTCCTGTGGCAGTTCATTATCACTAATTCCAATATGGCTGTATACCTGCGCCGAACTCAGTCCCCTGCCATCCTCCAATTGATTTCAAACCTATGTCTCCATATGCCATCACAGCTGTAGCTTGTACCCACACTACCAATTTATCTCAGCTTGTCAAACCCATGTACAGCCATAACAGCTTCAATTGCAACCACCAGCAGCCTATATCATCAGAAGCACAATCATCTCAGTTCCATTACCAAGCTCACAGCATCACTACACAATCCCTGGCAACATCATACTTCCCTATTCATTGAATTTCCGGCTACAAAACCCATTGTTCCTCTTCCTACAGACTCTCAAAACCCATTATTTCTCTTCGTCCTGATTCACCCTCTTCGATTCAACAGCACATTCATCAACATCTTCAATAATTCTTAGATTCAAACAAAACATCTTTTTATTCTTTGATTCAGAAACAACACAAACCCTAATCTCTCTCAGTTCTCCTCTGATTCATTATCTCAGTAAAATTCTCGATCTTGACACTGGCAGCAACTCATCAATCTCTCAGTTCTCAACAACAGCTGCCTTTAACAACACCAAAAACCCATCTCTGTGTTCTTCTCGAACTGGATTTCAGGTGGAAACCCTAACTCCTTCTGTAATTCTTCACGATATACTCACAGCAGCTGCAACCATTTTCCTGTTCTCTCTCTCTCTCAATTTCTGATTCAACTGCAGCAGATCATTCTTCTTCTCGATCTCATTAACTCAGCTGCTGGTTTTATCTCAATTTCAGGTTCAGGTGAAATAAGACATGATTGAGACGAAATGTCTCGAGTTTAGGATTAGGTTATAAGAACTGGATCTAGATCCGGGTACGGGTGTGGATCAGGGTGTGGTTAGGGTATGGAGCAGGGTGTTAGTAACACCCACTGCTGAATGATAAGGGGTACCCTGAATGAGAGCCCCTTAACTTGAACTGTCCTTTCTCTAGTGCTCCTCCAAAAGAGTAGCCCTTAACCTTGGCTGGTCTGTGTTTAACATTCCTCAAATTGGGTTGCCCCTTAACCTCAACTGGGCTCCATATATCAATCGCCTGTAAAATGACCTTTTTGCCCTTTTTGCTCAAATTGGGTGATTTCTTCTTCTTTTCCTCCGTGCGACTCCATAGTAGCTATAAAACTCAAAACAAGCGTAAAATACATAATTTACACGAAAAATAGCAAAGAAAGCATAAACTACTAGATAGTAAATTAGGTGTATTCTACACCTATCAAATTCCCCCACACTTAGACTTTGCTAGTCCTCGAGCAAATCAAACTAAAAACTCACAACTTCAAAGCGTTCAAACGTCACAAGCATCCAAAAAGTTATGAGGACATAGAGTTTCTGCATGCTAGTAATAAGAAGTTAGAAATACTAAAGAACATATTCTCGTTCTTAAAAGTTGAGTGAGAAATAACCACACCATAATGAGAGAACGCGTGTTTGAGAAACGATCAATAAGCATTTCGCCTCAACTTCTGCCTCACCAAAAAGGATTTTATGATAATTGCACTCAAAAAGACAGACTTTTTTTATGGTTCTCACATGTGTGCAGGTAGGAATGAAGAGAGAATTCCTGCAACACGTTGAATGGTGGGAAGGACATCTTCCGAAATATTTTTTTTTAAAAACCCACATCTTTTAATATTTTGAAAAACCATTTTCTAACGATCTCTAAGAAAGGAAATCAACCATTTTGATCGAGGATGAGATTACTTACTCACCTTCACATCCGATCGCCAATTATGATAACACCACTCTCACGGCATCCAATAGAAACGTCTTCCGCTCCTCGTCTTGATCTTCTTGGTCTTCGGTTTCAACTATTGATGATAAACCCTTGAATTTCATAAATCCTTAACAATTTGTAACTCTTTTACCTTAAAATCCTTGTCGCTTGAAACTTCCTTATAAATTTTCCTTCCCACGGCTCATTAACAAAAATAAGAACAAATATTTCTCTTGTTTTTCTTTTTTTTTTTTTTTTCTTTCTTTTTTTTTTTTTTTTCAATTTTTTTTTTTTTTTTTTTTTTTTTTTTTTTTTTTGAAAACAAGAGAAATTAAATACAAAAATAAACCATGGCCGTGGAAGAAGTATTTTACCACTTGATTCTTCACAACTTGTATCGTCTTGAAATCATAAACTTCAAAAATTCTCACTTTTTAATTTTCTTCGCTTTCATGAATAAGTCTTCATACTTGAATATAAAATTACCTCATTGTATTGTAAGTCCTCAACTTATATGTAAAATCCGCTCTTTGTATGTTGCTTTACTTGTATTTGAAATTTGCTCTTTTTCTCGTTCCGTTGCTTGTAAACCTTAAACTTTTCCAACTTTTCTTGTAGATTTTGATGTCGCTCCTTGTTGATGATGAGAGTGTTTCTATGGATCCGTTGTTGTCGAGAGAGAGAATGGTGCTAACTGCAAATCGAACTACAAGAAGGAAGCTTTCATCCATGGACGTCACCCTCATGATTGACAAAATTAGCACTCAAGAGATCAAAGAGTAGTGCTTATATTGGTGGGAGGTTGGGTAGCTCACCATTCTACCCGGAATTAACGTACGGTGACACACACTCAAAAGAAGCTCTTTAGTAGATGGAAGAATTCTGGTCGGTGCCTCTCATGATATGAATACGGGTAATCTCCACTAATGATTGATCAGCAACTCTAATAACGCATTTCTCCCTGCACCAAATTCGCATCACCGGCATGATTAAATCCATTATTTAACACTCAAACAAACAAGAAATCCGAATGTAGTTCTCTAACACTTCCAAGTTCAATTATGTCGGTCAAAATCTCTATGTAAACATACCTAGAAGTATGCTAGTGACTCTAAAATCTTTAAAAGTTGGAGTTTTTATGTAAAACTTTTTTTTTTTTTTTTTTTTTCAAATTTTTTTAATTTTTTTTGTAATTTTTGTTTTAAAACATGCTTAACCACTCCCCCACACTTAAACCTTACATTGTCCTCAATGTAATTGAATCCTCCTAGTAAAGTCAAGGTGGGAAATTTTAACATGATAAGAAATAAAAAAAAAATAACAAAAATAAAAAGCAAAAGGATAAGAAATACAAAACCAATGGGTTGCCTCCCATTAAGCGCTTGTTTTAAAGTCGACGGCCCGACTTAGCTCTTGTAAGATTCATTCCCCATATACTAACAATCGGAAAATTTGAGGATCCACCCATAATACCTGTTTTGCAAACAATAACTCCATACAAATATTAGCACAAGAAAACAATAGTGAAATTATCGCTCGATAGAAATTTCCCCCACACTTATTCTCGTCCACACTTGGAAGTGTATAAAGAACATAGAATTCGGGAACTTCCATGTATTCTTCTTGGCAAACCTGCATAGTGTTAGAATCAAGTGTTTCCAATGGTGGATATCTAGAAACAAAATCATCCAAAAATACTTTTGAAGCACATACATTCAAACCAATAAGAGGTAAAGGAGAAGAATCAATAGGCAAAGGGTTAGACAAACCTTGCACAATTTCTTGTATTATAGAATCCTCTTCATCCTTAAAAAATTCAAGTGAATTACTTACCTCATGTATATCGTGGTCCTCTATTAAACCTTGCAACCATTCTTCGTCGTTTTCTACCTTAACCATAGTCTCGGTATCATCATAATCATTAGCAAGTTCAATTGGGTCTTCCACAAAATCAATGAATGTGGTTTCATCCTCTATAATCATCTCTTCAACATTCTCATCATCGGAATCGGGCCATTCACTAAAATGATTTTCATCGGTATAGATTGTAAAATCTTCTTGTGCGTGTGTTACTTCGTTTATAACAATAGGTAAGTCACACCCAATCTCCTCCTTTTGAATAGGTGAAGGATCGTTATTATGATCCGGAGTTGGAATAACTTCCTCATTGTTGCAACGTTCATACACTTCCGCGGACTCCCATCTTTCCCTAAGAAATTTTTTCCAAGCAATAAATGCATCTTCCTCAAGCTCGTCCTTTTGAATAGGTGCTTGATCATTATTAAGATCAAGGCTTGAGTAATCTACACTAGCGTCATCAAAAGTTTCTAAAGGTTGGTTAATTTGTTCGTATATTTTCTCCGAATTCCTTTGAATTTCTCGATGTGATTCTTGAAACTTTTGTTGAAGATCCCCAATCATGGCCAACATCTTATCTGCAAAACTAGAGAATTTCTGATCATAAACAAAACTATCCTCCCATCCTTGTGATTGTCCACTTACATACCCGTCATAAGGTTGTTGATATGTATGAGAATATCCATAAGGTTCTGTAGGAATTTGATCATAGCCAAAAGATTGGTTTTGATTGTATCCTAAGGATGGTTGGAAGTTGCCATAATGTTGAGGTTGAAAACCGTATTGATTGTTGTAATATGCTTGCTCTTGTCCACCGTACATGGAAAACCGATACTGAAATAAGATTCAAAAACCAAGTTAGATACGGAATAGAATCCAACAAAGCAAGAATAAAGCAAAAGAAAAATAAAAACAACTAAAATCATCCGCTGCTCCGATGGCGCCAAAATTTGATGCGTGTCGTAACCACAACAAATTAATTAATACTTTACTACCTAATTAACTAGTAATATAGGGTAGTCAAGGTCGATCCCACGAGGAGCACGAGATTCTAGTTGTAAGAATTGTCACGAAAAGGGGGTGTAAAAAGCAAAGAAAAATAAACAAAGCAATTAAAATCGAAAGTTGAAAACAATAAGAGAGACAAGATCAAGGAATCCTTCTTCGTTACGAAACAATGATTAAAGTTATGTTCTCTTCTACTTGTTATTAGTCACAAATTATCACCAACCGTAGGTAAAGCAGCTAGCTCGGTGCTAAACCCCTAAATCCCTTGTATCACCCCTAGGACACGGAAGTTCTCGACTACCGGATTCTAATCACCAAGCCACCTAGAATTAGCTCAACCTAGATGTAACTTGGCTCATGCATTAAGTTTTGTGAATTTCTTAGGTTGATATTAGTAGTTAGACTCTTAGCTCAAGGTCCACTTGCTAACGTTGCTTCTACACACAATTGCTCCACGGAATCCCTCCGCAAGGTCTCGTGTTTGCTACTTATGTAAAGAGTCAAGAAACGATTACTTATCCCCTAACTTTCACTAGCTTTAGATCAAATTAACAAATCAATTTAGCATGCATTCTAAACAATCTATCAATCAATCATGAATGTCTTTAAGATCACTCCTATTAGTAAAAACAAACGATAATTATGTGAAAAACTTCAAGATAGAATTTGAAAACAAAAACTCAAAACATAAATTAAGAACTAGGAATTCATCCTCAATCAATAAAATTAGCTACTCATGTTAAAAGAGTTCACACAAAGAATAAGAAAAGAAAAGAATTGTGTGTGTAGAGATATGTGTAAAAGATGTGTAGAAGTTGTAGAAAACTTCTCTATTTATAGGCTTCAATATTCTCCAAATCTTCCAAGGAATAGAATCCTTTTCCTTTAGCCATTCAATTTCCAAATTCAAGTCTTTCTCTTCTCTTCATCTTCTCTTTCCAAATTTGAGTCCAATTCTCCATCCAATTCCTAGCCCAAGTCTTCACACCCATGAGAGAAGTCCATAGAAAATTCTGGAATTTTTGCTCACGAAAATCTGGGATTATGGCCGGAATTTGGCCGGAAAACGTCACCGCCGGCCACCTGGAAATTTCTCCGTCGAGAGAATATTCGACGGAATATTCCGTCCGGTCCTCTGTTAGGACTAACGGTCAAAGGTCAAACTTAACGGTCGTCGTCAGTCAATGAGTCAAGGGGTGAGTCACTGAGTCAGAACCGAGTCAGCTAGCTAACTCGGCTGACCGGGTCCTAGCTGAGCCACTTTGCACAAAGCCAAACTTGTTGCAAAGACAATCATTGTGCATGACCAGCCATAATGGCTATACCTTCTTATTTCTTAACTGCAGCTCCCTGTAACATTGGCAGCGCATCATTTCACATCCAAATTGCAGCTCCAATGCTAAGACAGCCTCCAACTCCACCATTTCAGCCTGCCACATCCTTTGAATCCCACCACTGCTCTACTCTTCTTCTCTTCAAAACCCCTGTAACTCAGCCTCAAATGCCTCAGGCCATATTTATATGCAACCATATCCTGCGCCTGCAACCTGAGCTATATCAACACATTCATCAATTCAGTTCAATCCCCTCACTGTTTCCACAGATCATTACTGCAATCCACCAGCACCAGCATCTTGAGTTCAATCAACAAACTCCTAAAACACAACTGCAGTAGCATTTCACCATCTTCATCCATTCATTGCCTGTAGTTCTATAGGATTTCATCCAACTCAGCATCTCACCATCATTCACTGCACAACCCTGGAATTTCAATAACACCACAATTTCACAGTCATATTGCACTGCACTGCACTGCAACTTATTCCTTGCATTGCATCTCATTAGCTGCTCCAAATCCCACCAAACAATCACATTGCTGCTCATAGCCTGCAACTGCCCTGCAAAGCCATCTCACCAGCACCTCCTTGATCCTTGCACTTAGCCTGTTCTCTTGAAAAACCCATTATCTGGTGTAGCTTCCCTGTAAAATTCCATCTGTAACTCGGTTCTCCGGCCATCACCACCTTGTGCTCAACTTACTCCTGTGGCAGTTCATTATCACTAATTCCAATATGGCTGTATACCTGCGACAAGCTCAGTCCCCTGCCATCCTCCAATTGATTTCAAACCTATGTCTCAATATGCCATCACAGCTGCAGCTTGTACCCACACTACCAATTTATCTCAGCTTGTCAAACCCATGTACGACCATAACGACTTCAATTGCAACCACCAAAGACCTATAGCATCGAAGCACAATCATCTCAGTTCCATTACCAAGCTCACAGCATCACTACACAATCCCTGGCAACATCATACTTCCCTATTCATTGAATTTCCGGCTACAAAACCCATTGTTCCTCTTCCTACAGACTCTCAAAACCCATTATTTCTCTTCGTCCTGATTCACCCTCTTCGATTCAACAGCACATTCATCAACATCTTCAATAATTCTTAGATTCAAACAAAACCTCTTTTTATTCTTTGATTCAGAAACAACACAAACCCTAATCTCTCTCAGTTCTCCTCTGATTCATTATCTCAGTAAAATTCTCGATCTTGACACTGGCAGCAACTCATCAATCTCTCAGTTCTCAACAACAGCTGCCTTTAACAACACCAAAAACCCATCTCTGTGTTCTTCTCGAACTGGATTTCAGGTGGAAACCCTAACTCCTTCTGTAATTCTTCACGATATACTCACAGCAGCTGCAACCATTTTCCTGTTCTCTCTCTCTCTCAATTTCTGATTCAACTGCAGCAGATCATTCTTCTTCTCGATCTCATTAACTCATCTGCTGGTTTTATCTCAATTTCAGGTTCAGGTGAAATAAGACATGATTGAGACGAAATGTCTCGAGTTTAGGATTAGGTTATAAGAACTGGATCTAGATCCGGGTACGGGTGTGGATCAGGGTGTGGTTAGGGTATGGAGCAGGGTGTTAGTAACACCCATCTGGCCGAATGATAAGGGGTACCCTGAATGAGAGCCCTTAACTTGAACTTGTCCTTTCTCTAGTGCTCCTCCAAAAGAGTAGCCCTTAACCTTTGGCTGGTCTGTGTTTAACATTCCTCAAATTGGGTTGCCCCTTAACCTCAACTGGGCTCCATATATCAATCGCCTGTAAAATGACCTTTTTGCCCTTTTTGCTCAAATTGGGTGATTTCTTCTTCTTTTCCTCCGTGCGACTCCATAGTAGCTATAAAACTCAAAACAAGCGTAAAATACATAATTTACACGAAAAATAGCAAAGAAAGCATAAACTACTAGATAGTAAATTAGGTGTATTCTACACCTATCACCCGGCCAGAAACATGCAGTATCATGATTTTACGATTTCATCCCTTGTCGAAAATCCACCGTCAACATTAAGTCCCCTGCTTAGTGAGGGACAGTCATGTTCCGCAGTAAGCTCTGGATGGTGATTTTCCAGTAGACGAGATAAGTAGTTGAACTTAGTCGTACAAAGGCATTTTCAGAATCCCCGATTTGCTCCAATGATGTCATGTAAAAGCAAATGCCCAAATAAGGATCATGTCACTATGATAGAGTGTCATCTCGTGAGCAGGAGAGACGAGGCACTGTTGATTCGGGCAGATGTTCGTTCGTTCGTTAGTTTAAGAAACAAACAAATGATCCCTAGCATAAGTGAGATATTTTTTTTTTAAGTAGACCTGCGTCTAATGATAAAATTTTTGTCTATGAGCTTTCACGAAAACCAAAATTTTATTTTTTAAATATGTGAGATTTCACAAAATGGAATATACTCTCGTTTCAAAAGTGGATGCTCGTACGAGAGAATTTTTTTTTTTTTTTTTTGAATAGACGTGCGTCTGTTAGTAATAAATTTTTTGTCTATGAGCTTTAATGAAAAAATTTATTTTTCGATATGTGAGCTATCATAAATTTTTGAAAATATACTCTTATTTCAAAGACGTATGCTCGCGCGAGGGAGCATATATATATATATATACATACATATTTTTCTCAAATTTACGTGAGTTTCATGTCTAAATATATTTTTATAAAATCAATGTTTTGATTTTGAACAACTGTTGAAAGTAGACAATTATACATGGTGAAATAATGTATGTATGTGAGTTTTCACAATTGTAGAGTGGACGTCTGTCTAATTTTTGAAAAATAAAAATTTACGTGGGTTATTCACGGTTTTATGAAAATCAATTTATGATTTTTGAATAATGGACTTTGCCCGTCTTTGCAGGTTTGAAGAAACGGGCAAGTTCTCAAAACTTTTGTTCTAAGTTCACTACTGTTAGTGAAATTGTAAACACGTAAGAGTTGGAGTGTTACCATTTTTGTTGCGTGTTTGTGATAGACGCATTTATGTGTCTATTTTAGTCTCAATTCTATGTAATGTTAGTACTCGATTTTGCGCTTATTTTAGTATTTTATGTCTTTGTAGGTGTTTTTGGAGAAATAAGCTTTTGCGGGAAAATTGGCTCGAAAAGTGGTATTTGCGCTCGTGGGAGAAAATTGCTATTCGGACCTCCCAGTTTGGATAAGGGGCAACCTCAGGGCACCTGCTATCGGCACCCTAGCAACAGGATAAGGGGCACTCCATCTTCACGGTTTAAAAACAGAAAAATGGCGGGAAAAGAAACTAACTCACCTGCGGATATTTGGATTGAGGTTTGAACGAAGATTTTCTCGTGGATTTACGTTGGACAAGTTGGGTTAGGCTTGTTTGATCGAAACAAGATTGTCAAGAGTGTTAGAAACGTAAAAGGAAAGAATTCCATAGAGTTTTGATAAAACAGGGAGTTGTATGTATTCACGGGATGATTTGTGAATTTTTGGAAAGTACGTGGAGAACAGATTCGATTATACCCAGCTTAGGAAAGTATTGATAGCCGCGAATATCGTATGGAGATTAACAGGAGAAGTATATCTATGACTTCCGGTTAAAGATAAAAAAAAGGGAAGAAAAATCCGATACGGGGGAGAAAAGAAAAGGAGATTAACTCGAGTGATTCTCGCGCCTGTTGGGTATATATAGGCAGCTAGGAGGTCGAGCAGAGGGGGTCGAGAACTTTGGGTAGGTTTAGAGCGAAATAACAAGGCTGCAGAGAAGAATTGCAGCAGCAGCAGAGAAGAAGAAGAAAGAGTTGCAGACGACACCACAAAAGTGTCGTTCTCAAGAACACGAAGAACAGACTAGCATAGACAGTCTTAAATACAACGACAGACAGTGACGTTTGTAACACCACTACAGCGTTACAAATCTCTGTTTTATACAATTTCTTCAATAAAACACCTTTTTGAGCTATGGATCATTATTTTGTGCGTGTTTTTGATATGAGGAGCTAAACCCCATCGCTGGGATGACGGAGGAAGCCATATTTCATGTGTGTGGTAATTATATTTAATTCTTTCATGACTTTTTGCATGGATTGTTAATTGTTTTATGGTTTTTATTGAATGGTTGTGATTTCAATTGATGGGTTATACTTAGATTAAGTCTTTTGATATCCCATGCTTTAGATATACAGTCGTTGCTTTTAAAAAATCTACCTTGGCAAAACATAGAGTCAATATTTTATTATTATTTGAGCTATAATTGTTTGGAATAAATATATGAATCGCATGAATGAATTTTATGGTGGAATCCGAAGTCCCAGTTCTCTCGATATTTGTGACAACCTTGTGAATATATTTTCTTTATTTTTAGTATTTTCTTAAATCAAACCTTTACAAGCCCGAGTTGAACGAACTTTTACTACCACTTTCTACAACAACATAAAACCACATCAATTTTTGGCGCTGCCGACGCGGACTTGTATTTAGGTTTTAGGTTTTAGAGTTATTTTATTTCTATTTTTTATTATTTTTTGTTCTTTTTTACGCGTTTTGGTGTTTTTCGATTCTTTTCAGATTTGAAGCGAAGCTACAAGGAAAGAAAAAGTGCTATAAAAGGAAAGCATCGCCAAAGAAGGAAAGAAAAGAGAAGTCCAAGGCGTGAAGAAGATTTTGTACATATTTATTTTATTTCTTTTTATTTTTAGAAACTGTAAATAGGGTTGTATTTTTGTAATTTTCTTTTTATTTTTGGACACTTTTTGGACTTTATTTTTTTTGGACTGGACATTATTTTTTATTTTTACCCTACGGAAGGGTACTTTAAATATAAACTATTTGCAGAGAAGGAGGACAATTACGATATTGTCTCTGCACCTTGGGTTCGTACACTGACATAGGAGTCAATGGCCCAAGTCGACTACAACCGATTCATCCCCCGTCTGGAACGGGAGGTAAGATTCTGAACACTCGCGAATCCCTCGTCAGCCGAGTTCTTGGACTCCTTCGTTTGCATATATGCCGAGGACTTGAATACGGTTGCTTTAATTTTCTAGTAAAGGGCAAGGCCTGGACATACAAGATAAGGGTTCGGATTTCATCACCGTTCTCTTTTCTAGGAACACGTAAAGGAACCTAAGCTTAAAATTTTGACTAGAACAAGACCGATAGGGTAACGAGCTTAATAGGAAAGTCATTCGAAAAATATTGGTTACTCTTTTAAGCACACTTCGAAGTTCATGAAGGTTTCGTGAGTTGAATGCGTGACTGCGCCGCATTGTAATTCCGGTGAGGCCTTGGGTATCAAAGCTCCACCGAGCTTCCCTCGCCTCTATTCAACTTAATTTGACTCAGATTGATTCCAGAGGGGTTTGCTTAAATTGTAACGAATTCCCTTTGAAGGATTAGAAGCTGGTCTAGAAACAATCTAAGTGGAGCCATCATGCTTTTTGTTTGCTAGAAATCAATAGGGTTGATTTGGTTGAGTCAGCCTTGTTTTGTGATTGCATAGAATCCCCTTCCTTATTCGTTTGCATGCCGGAACGTAAAAGAGACGCCCTAGGTAGATTTGTTAAGGAGAAACCTAGTAGTTCTAAGCGTCTCGATTACCTCAATTTCGAAAGTCCGATTTTTGAAGAGTCCGTTTTTGAACGTCAGTTTGAGGAGACAATCCCTAATATTCCGATAGTGCCAGAAATGGCAACTTTGAAAGCCTTGTTGAACCCGACTAGGGCTACTCGTCCCTCGTGTATCAAAGTTAGTGAAACGGAAGCAACTTATGAACTTAAACCTGGGACCTTACAGCTGCTCCCAATCTTCTTAGGGAAAGAAAATGAAAACCCCTATTTCCATGTTAGGGAGTTTGAGGAAATTTGTAGTACCCTAAAGATTAGAAACCTTGATGATGATGCTTTGAAACTCAGGTTATTCCCTTTTTCCTTGAAAGATAAAGCCAAATCGTGGCTATATAGTTTGGCTTCGGTTCAATCGAAACATATGAACAACTTACATCCGCCTTTTTGAACAAGTTTTTCCTTAGGCACAAAACATCGTCTATTAGGACGCAAATCTGCACGTTTTCTCAACAAGAGGGAGAATCTTTGTATAGGTATTTGGAAAGGTTCAATGATTTATTAGCCCAATGTCCTCATCATGGTCTCGAAAAGGTTAGGTTAGTTCGGATCCTTTATGAGGGTTTAGATTATTCCACTACAACCACAAGAGAATCTATCTCAGAAGGGTGGGTTTGAAAACCAAACAGTTGATGAGGCGATGACATATTTGCATGAAATCGCCGAAAAGACCCAACAATGGGAAAATAGTAGGGAACCCAAGAAAACAATTCTTCTAGGAAGAGGAAACGTTAATAGGCTAGAAGGAGGCTTTGAATCAGATGCCAAAATTGCTGTAATAGCGAAAAGGTTAGAAGCTTTATAAGTGGGTCACACTAGTGGTAGATTAGAGCCTTTTGGGAAGGTCAGAATAATGAAGAGCAAGCCAATGCTCTGTATAATAACACTAGATTCGACAACCGTCAGAAATTTGACCCATATTCAGAAACCTATAATCCTGGTTGGAAAAACCATCCGAACCTTTCGTGGTCTAAGGGCCAGAGTCAAGGTCAGCTTAGTAATTCGAATGTTCCCCGGGTTTTGGTTATAATAAGAACTCTTCAGTCAAGCTCGGTTTAACCCTTGAGAGAATAAAATGACTAGCCTAGAGGAATCTCTTAGTATATTAAGAAAGAGCCGGGATGTGTTAGCACAGAGCCGGGAAATGTTAATAAAAAGCCAAGTTAGTTTTGAACAGAAACCAAGCGAGAACTTTCAAACTAATGCTCAGACTCTTGCTAAGTTGGAACTTCAAATAGGTCAAATAGCTAAGACTTTAAGTGAAAGAGATAACGGAAGGTTTCCTAGTCAAACACAACCCAACCCTAGAGGAGTTCATGAAGTAGGCGAAAAACCATCACATCAGTTGAATTCAGTTAGAACCCTTAGGAGTGGCAGAGTAGTAGACAATCAGGTAACCATGCCCGATAGTGAGCATACTGTAGTTCAACCCTCAGGACCATCCATAGCTGAGGGGACTGATAAAATCTCTGATGATGCCGATTCGGTTCCTGAGAGGCCCTATTTTATGCCTAGAGCCCCATTTCCCCAGCTATTAGTACCAACAAAGAATCAATCCAACTTTAATGACATAATGGAGGTTTTTAAGAAAGTTACCATAAACCTTCCGTTACTAGAAGCAATTAGGCAACTTCCGGCTTATGCCAAATTCCTTAAGGATATGTGTACGCGAAAGCGCAAGCTTAGTGTCCCTAAAACAACCTTTTTAGCTAGTCATGTAAGTTCGATCATTCAGAACAACACAACTCCCAAATATAAAGACCCAGGTGCCCTTACTATTGCTTGCACGATAGGAAAACATCGGGTAGATAAAGCTTTACTTGACTTAGTGTTGATGGTGGATTTTCATTTAAGGTTAAAATTGTAAAAAACCAGAAAAATCATACGCTGACATCTTGTAATAGATAAAGCCATTTATAAGTGTTGGATACTCCCTCACTTAATTCACCAAGAATGGAGCATGTAGCAACAATCCCATTCTGTGAATGCATGAAATTCCTCCAGGTTGGAGCATGTAGCAACAATCCCTTCCTGTGAATTTCATATCAGCCTTGTATTTCTAGTACTCATTATCAGTGTGGCATGAAGACTGAGTGTTACTCTTACAGAGTAACACGAACCTCCAAGCACTATAATGAAACCATGTACGAAATACCCGTACAGTCTGACTCTCGGTGTGTTATACTAGCCCGATTGAGCCCTCTCGGTGTGTTATACTAGCCCGATTGAGCATCCGGACTGACCAGTATCGGTCAGGATATGATTCGATTGCAGTCATCCAACTCCATAAGCATGATTGGATGACCCCGGATCAATTCCATCACCCCCAAGCGGTATGGAATACCCACGGCCGACCCCGCATGGTCGGTCATTGGCCTAGCTTGCCAAGAAACCGTTCATACCAAGCATTATGGACGGAAAACCCTAAATTAGGGTTTGCGGCATATTACATGTGTCGCAAAACAGTCTCAACCATCCATCTTTGCAGGTATAGATGGAGGGTGTAGATGTAGACTCAAAGGGACCAGAGCATGTCAACACGATCACCGTGGGCTCGCCTACACACTTGACCAATCGGTCAAGACCAACCATACTTGGTTGCAAAAAATTCGTACGCCCAAAGAGGGCATGGCGCACGGCTTTGAAAGCCAAAATTAGGGTTTCAAGCCATCACGCGCGTCCATCTTCTCCGGCACGAATGGAGGGTCACAGATTAGATTAAGCAAGGGCCGGTCATACCAGCATGACCACCGTGGGCCCATCTACCTCCTCGTATATTCGGCCAAGGCATATCATGCCTGGTTAATCCAAAACGTGCGTCCAAACTAGCATGGCCACGCCTCCCAAACCACAAACTGATCTCGACCGCTCAACTTCACCGGATGATTTGAGTGGCTTAGATCACGTTTTCATGGGATAGTCAGGTATAGGTGTGAACACCAGCCTACCACCTACACGCTGGTATGATCGACCAAGAGCGACCAAGATGGGTCGTCTTGAAACGCGTGCCCAAACTAGGGATGTCACGCGGTTTCCAACTCCTTTGCGGCAATGGATTTCTGCCGCAAACCGATCTCAACCACTCAACTTTACCGGTCAAATTGAGTGGCTTAGATCGCGCCTTCATGGGACGGTGAGGTATGGACGTGCACACCGGCATCTTTGTCTACACACATGCCCCGGTCGGTCCTCTCCAAATCCCTTTCCATGCTTGTTTTCGACCAAGCTGAAGAGTGATGCTTGCGCACTTCTTCAAAACCCTAATTTCATTAACGGTCGCAGATGAGTGTCTCAAAGATCATCTCATCCGTCCAACTTCACCAGCCTGGTTATACAACCCTGGTCAGGAGTTAATTGGTCAGTGAGGCGTCATTACCCATCACTTTACCACACCATGATGCGAGACACGCATAAAATACACACGGTACTTCACAAGTATCGACTTCCTGAATAACGCAGTTATTCAATTCAGCATTACATGCTATCTTTCGTGGATCCACAATCCACACATTCCAGAACATCAATCATGTCACAAACCGGGGGATACATACGGGTATTGGTCCTGGCGGTTTACGGCGTGCGGCGTGCAACGCGCCATCACAAGAACGTGTCGGGAAGTCATGGACGGTTAGAGATGAACAGGAGAAGTGGGCAAGACCGGTCGTGTGGCACCGACGCACAACTCCACTACTCCATCACTCCACTTCCTCCACTTCCCACGAGAGACGTGAATAAGGCTCAATGACTTGTATAAATAGGTTCTCCGCTCTATTTCAAACAACAACACAAGTCCAGACGAGACAGAAAACCAAGTGTTAATACAAAAAAACGTATTCCAACACCCAGAGCTTGCTTGCATCAATCACAAGCCTGCTTACCTTCTGTTACAAGTCATAAGCAAGCCAACACCTTCAGAATCTCAACACCTTCTTCGCTTCCCCCTCCCTAAGATCAACCCCATCTCCTTCACTTTGTGACCGAAACAAGTCTGGAACGGCCATTTCTTGGTTTAGGCCGGACTTGCATGATTGATCTCTCGAATCTACAAGCACTCACCGCGCAAGCAGTGCATTTGTTTAAGGTTTAAATTCATTCCTCATCCACACCCCAAATTACCAAATTCTGCAGGAGTAGTTTTCACCCATAAACAATTGGCGACCACAGTGGGAGATTGATCTCTTGGTTACAAGAATCGAATTCTCAATTCTTCGGCTTTCGTCTCACGATGTATCCTCACCCGAAATCCGCAGGTGGTTCAGATATCATGGGAAGCATAGCTGGAATGTTGGAGGATGTCTTGGCAAATCAAGCCGGTATCACCAGAAGGCAGAGCGAGACATTTCGCCTTTTGAATGATATAGCAAAGACAACTACAAGAAGGGTCGATATGCATCAACTCGATAAAGTGCAAGAAACGTTGAATCCTTAGTCGAGTCACACCTTTACAAGTGGAGAAGTAAAAAGAGCACGCAATCGAAAACGAATCAAGAAAGATGGACAACATGGTCCAGACAGGAGGAAAAGACTTGTCCAGGAGTACTACAATGTCTGCCAGATAAAGAAAGGGAGCCTGCAGCCTATGGAGACCTTCTAGAGGATTTATATCTCAAAACTCTTGCTGAAGCCCGGAAGACTGTCCAATCCGCGTCGACCTTCCAACCGACTGAAGAAATGCTTGAGGAAGGAGAAATCAATCAAGGAACACGTGAGTACAGAGGATGGGAACGTTCAATTCGATCACTCAGCAGTGATATTACAACACCTCCCATCACCGAGTCATAGCAAACTGCAAATCTTGGCATCTCATCAAGTGTAACACCTCCGGTAGTCACCAGAGCAACAACTTCCACTCCTTCATCGGGACGAGGAGCCGGAGGGGCGAGAGGGGGACCATCTCCCATTACCATTGCGAGACTTGATGGAAAAAGGGAAGTTCTTGCCAAGACTCAAACGGATATGGCCGCAACTCAGAAAGAGTTACTCACTTTTCTTAAGACATTAACTGATCGATTTCCACATGACCCGCAACATCCCCTGGAGCCAACAAGGAATGCATTCAACGCACCGGAAAAGATACTTCAACGGCACGGACCTACATGGACCTGATCAAATAAGCGACATCGGATATGAGCGGTCCTGTCATGGAGGCTCCTACACTGGGACCGATCCTCACAACGATCTTCCTCAAGTCAATAGTTTCACTATGAACCAAAGGCCGGTGGATCGGGAAGCGATTTCTCTAGTGGAAAGTTTATGCAAACTTTCACACCTCTCAAAGAATCAGCGCACGGAGACGTTTTCTTTGCAATCAACCGAGAGGAAGGTCACGACCGTGACCTACATGTCACCGCACGCATCAAGGATTCAGAGTTCAAGACGGCCCTTATCTACACAGGAGCGTCTTAGAATGTGATTACTCACAAGACTCTCAGGGCATCCAAGGTTCTCCCAGGAAAGGTCGTACGGAATCCTACCACAATGACGGACTTCGAGGGAAACCAAACCAGCACATACAGGAGAAGCTCCGCATGGAAAGAATCGAGACAAGTTCATTGCGTCCCACTTCCCACATGGGTGTAAATTCGGGAAGAAGACCGGCTTGCATCATTGAGGGCTAAAACCCACGATGCATCTTTTTGATTGAAGGATTCTTCTCCATTATGTGAAGCCACGACCAACGTTCACACGAAGAGGGAACGAACTTTTGTGGCGAGTCATGACGAGAATGGGAAAACAAGTATACCGACACTTCCATTATCAATTAGCAGGAGACATTACCCGGTCTCTCCACCCAATGGAATACTACAACAAAGAACGAACCACAAGAACAAGTGCTAGATGCTCCACAACAGCTGCAAGATGGCACCAACTCCACAACTGATGAGATTAAAATCGTTGAGGAATCCCCTAAGCCTATCTCCATTAGCTCAACCTTGTGTATGGATAAATGCACAAAGCTCGTGGAACTTCTCAAAGAGTACCAGGACGTATTCGCTAGGAGATATGAAGAAATGCCGGATTTAGATGAAAATTGGTCACCCATCTTCTACATGTCATACCTGGACCCAAGTCGGTTAAACGGTTGTAGTTCGGACACGAGGAAAATGGATAAATCGGGTGCTGCATAGACTTCGGAGACTTGAACAGTCTTTGCTCCAAAAACGATCCTCCTCTACCTAACATCGACATGTTAGTAGATGCAACCGGAGGATACGGCATGTTCTCCTCCATGGATGGATGTAGCGGCTACAACCAGATAAGGATGTACGAGCATGATGCAAGTAAGATTGCTTTTCGAACTCCTCTCAGAAATTTTTATTATACCATACTACCATTTGGTTTAAAGAGTGCCAGTGCAACGTATCAACGCTCTATGACGGTAATCTTCCACTGGAGCCGATACCTCAAGGGAGCATCCTCAAGAAGATAACGATGTCCAACCGTCATATCGAGCAAGATCCGGGCGAGTTACTCTGTCTCGACAGTGGTCGAACAAGATCCGGGTGAGTCACTTTATCAGACAGCGGTACATGTCTATCACGCTATGTTGGAGAATCCGCGCTTTTGGTCATCCTCTGGAGCTGTTGAACGCTCTTCTACAACAACATATGCCCTGATAGAAAGAACTAGGTGTTTATGGGTGAAAACTACTCCTGCGGAATTTGGTAATTTGGGGTGTGGATGAGGAATGAATTTAAACCTTAAACAAATGCACTGCGCGGTGAGTGCTTGTAGATTCGAGAGATCAATCTGTGCAAGTCCGGCCTAAACCAAGAAATGGCCGTTCTAGACTTGTTTCGGTCACAAAGTAAAGGAGATGGGGTTGATCTTAGGGAGGGAAGCGAAGAAGGTGTTGAGATTGTGAAGGTGTTGGCTTGCTTATGACTTGTAACAGAAAGGTGAGCAGGCTTGTGATTGATGCAAGCAAGCTCTGGGTGTTGGAATACGTTTTTGTATTAACACTTGGTTTTCTGTCTCGTCTGGACTTGTGTTGTTGTTTGAAATAGGGCGGACAACCTATTTATACAAGTCATTGAGCCTTATTCACGTCTCTCGTGGGAAGTGGAGGAAGTGGAGTGATGGAGTAGTGGAGTTGTGCGTCGGTGCCACACGACCAGTCTTGCCCACTTCTCCTGTTCATCTCTAACCGTCCATGACTTCCTGACACGTTCTTGTGATGGCGCGTTGCACGCTGCACACTGTAAACCGCCAGACCAATACCCCAGTATGTATCCCCCCAGTTTGTGACATGATTGATGTCTGGAATGTGTGGATCGTGGATCCACGAAAGATAGCATGTAATCTTTGAATTGAATAACTGCGTTATTCGGTAAGTCGATACTTGTGAAGTACCGTGTGTATTTTATGTGCACCGCATCATGGTGTGGTAAAGTAATGGGTAATGACGTCTCACTAACCAAATAACTCCTGACCAGGGTTGTATAACCAAGCTGGTGAAGTTGGACGGATGAGATGATCTTTGAGACACTCATCTGCGACCGTTAATAAATATTAGGGTTTTTTGAAGAGGTGCGCAAGCATTACTATTCAACTTGGTCGAAACCGAGCATGGAAAGGGATTTGGAGAGGACCGACCGGGCATGTGTGTAGACAGCATGTCGGTGTGCACGTCCATACCTCACTGTCCCATGAAGGCGTGATCTAGGCCACTCAATTTGACCGGTAAAGTCGAGTGGTTGAGATCGGTTTGTGGCAAAAATCCATTGCCGCAAAGGAGTTGGAAACCGCGTGACATCCCTAGTTTGGGCACGCGTTTCAAGACGACCCATCTTGGTCGTTCTTGGTCGATCATACCAGCGTGTAGATGGTAGGCTGGTGTTCACACCTATACCTGATTATCCCATGAAAACGTGATCCGAGCCATCCAAATCGTCCGGCGAAGTTGAGTGGTCGAGATCAGTTTGTGGTTTGGGAGGCGTGGCCATGCTAGTTTGGACGCACGTTTTGGATTAACCAGGCATGATATGCCTTGGCCGAACACATGAGGAGGTAGATGGGCCCACGGTGGTCATGCTGGTATGACCGGCCCTGTTTAGTCTAATCTGTGACCCTCCATTCGTGCCGGAGAAGATGGACGCGCGTGATGGCTTGAAACCCTAATTTTGGCTTCCAAAGCCGTGCGCCATGCTCCCTTTTGGGCGTACAAATTTGTTGCAACCAAGCATGGTTGGTCTTGACCGATTGGTCAAGTATGTAGGCGGGCCCATGGTGATTGTGTTGACATGCTCTAGGCCCTTTGAGTCTACATCTACACCCTCCATCTATACCTGCGAAGATGGATGGTTGAGACTGTTTTGCGAAACATGTAATATGCCGCAAACCCTAATTTAGGGTTTTCCGTCCATAATGCTTGGTATGAACGGTTTCTTGGCAAGCTAGGCCAATGACCGACCATGCGGGGTCGGCCGTGGGTATTCCATACCTGCTTGGGGGTGATGGAATTGATCTGGGGTCATCCAATCATGCTTATGGAGTTGGATGACTGCGATCAGATCATATCCGGACTGATACGATCAGTCCGGATGCTCAATCGGGCTAGTATAACACACATAGAGGGGCTCAATCGGGCTATTATAACACACCGAGAGTCAGCCTGTACGGGTATTTCGTACATGGTTTCATTATAGTGCTTGGAGGTTCGTGTTACTCTGTAAGAGTAACACTCGTCGTCATGCCACACTGATAATGAGTACTGGAAATACAAGGCTGATATGAAATTCACAGGAAGGGATTGTTGCTACATGCTCCAACCTGGAGGAATTTCATGTATTCACAGAATGGGATTGTTGCTACATGGTCCATTCTTGGTGAATTAAGTGAGGGAGTATCCAACACTTACAAATGGCTTTATCTTTTACAAGATGTCACACATGATTTTTTCGGTTTTTTTTTTACAAATTTAACCTTAAACGAAAATCCACCATCAACATTAAGTCCCCTGCCCAGCACATAATGGTTACACTATTGTGTGGTAGGCATGAGATGGTGACATACATATATACTGAAATGACCAGGCTAAAGTAGATACATATTTACGGGATAGTCGGGCGTTGCCTCGAACCGGTTGGTTCGATTAAGGATGCGAAGGAAACAAGACTTGATCTGGTGAGTCGCTTTGGTTCCTCTTGTACATATTTGAGCTCGGCCGCTTCTTCAAGTGTACTTCCTTCATCATACACGGCTTTCCTCAGGTATATCTGATAAGCCTCGTTGATTGTTATCCCGAATTAGCAGCCTTCATAGGTGGCAAGTTCTTTTTTCTTCTGGGATTCTGTCGACTTGTGAGATTATAAAGAATCGTCTCACGTGGTAGTTTATTCTATATCTCAGGTATTGCTCTGATCTTCTGATTGACTGGTCGATTGATTTGGTTTTTTTGATTTTTTTTTTGTGTGCGCTCATAACCTCCTCTCCTTTGCAGTTTATCATGGAAGCGGCTGACGATCATTCTGTTGCTTCCCCAGAAAGAAGTTTCGAAGTTGACAAGCCCGAAAACCGTGCACACGAAGATGTAATGGCTAAGATCGATCTATCGCTTTGCGAAGTCGGCCGTGCTATACAGGGGATGTCTATCTCCCACCTTCGTATTGCTAGAGGACGTATCTGTGCACTTTCAGCTGCGATTGACATGGAGGAGCGGTGGAGGCGCGAGGAAACGCTGCAGACACTAGTAACCGCAAGGGCGAGAGAGATTTGCGGCGCGGTTGAAGAGGCGGAGAGTTGAGCATAAACGACCTCCGAGTGAAGACAAGTGTGATTACCCGATCCAGACGGCGTGATAATTCTTGATTACGAGCTGAGACGAACCCGAACATGTGAAAGCAATTTGCGCGGCCCCTGGTGTTGCTATGCCCTTTGATGCTCCCGCCGGTGATGTTGGGATGGAATGCGGCTGCTGCTGCGGAGATGTCGATGAAGCAGTGAGGTAGATTCGAAGGGAGGAGCATCAACAGTGTGGCGGCGAAGGTAACCCGACAGTGGTGCGGGCGATGTCGATCCTCTTGACGGCTAAAACCTCTTTTCTTCTTTTTTCTTTCCAAGTATATTTTGTACGCTTAAACATCTTCCTTGTACTCGGTGGCGGCCGGGTTCAAGGTTTTTCCTCCATTTGATTGTTTGAATAAAGTTTTTCTTTTATAATCCTTTGTCAAGACTGCAAAGAACCTTCTCGGGCGCAAGGGTGCGCCTTCACACGTAATCCTTAGTGATAAAAGAAGTAATACTATAATGGAATATCCACGGACTGTGCTCCGATGCAAGATCTTCTTGGCTTTTTTGGGCGAGATGGCTCAAATCATTTTCCTTTTGTGCACACGTTCTATTTCCTTCTTCCCATGAGATGCTTGTTTAGGATTTCCTTTCTTCCTTAGTGTGTTGATTTAGGCCGACTCAGGGCTTTGTGTTTTTAGGGGTAGAGAGGTTCTCAGATGGAAATAATACTTCAATTAAATTGAGAATTGAAAATTGGAACCCTAACTGTGAATGCAAGTATTGCAATCATTTTACGGAGGAATTACAAGTATGACATGAAATCAGAAAAGGAAACACGCTGGAAAAATAGCACAGCGTTTTATAAAGTGGAGGATCTTTGGAAAGTGGTAGCACAGTATCTTAAGTTCGGTAGGGTTTGAGCCATCGTGAGTGAATTGTTATGCCCTCTAGTTTATCAGCGTTGATGAGTTTGCAGTAGCCGCCTAGGATAACATCTGCTACCAGGTACGGTTCATCTTCTCTTTCGGTAGGCAAGTCAGGTGGAGTGGTCATCTTCACCGTCACGCTCCCAACATTGAACGTAGTCGCCTTCGTCACTGGGTCTCCAATTCCAAACGGGTTTGGTCGTGTGCAGATACTTGGACCTTGGCCTCATCGTCTTTGACCAAAACAGCTTCCACGCTCCTGATAAAACGCTTGAAAGGGCCGGCCTCCCATTCACATCTCTTAGCCGGGGTTGGTTTGTTGATTGGAGCCAGTCCCCAGGACTTATCAGAATGAGGGGCGGTAGGTTGCAAAGAGAGTTGTGTGGTGAGGCTTACTTGACATCGGGACCTTTCAATGTATGCCGACAGGCTCTCCCCGGGAAGTTGTGTCACATCGGCACGTTGCTGGTACGGCAGCAAACAATCATCAGGAGGTCCAGAAGGCGTGTTGGAGATTCTTTCAGGTACCGAAACCGGTAGAGGACAGACTTCCAGTATGGCTTTGTTGTCCTGCATCCAAGAGCGCCCTAGGATCATGTCGTAGTTGGGATGATCTTTAACTATGTAGAACTTTGCTTGCGTCTAGGCATCACCCAATTTGACTTCTAGATCAATGTATCCATATGCATCTCTAAGCTCTCCTGCTGAATCTTTAACTACAGTTGGGTGACGAGTAGCTTCCTGCTTCGAAATCTTTGCCGCTCTCAAGGTCTTGACAGTAATGATGTTAAATTCGGAAGCCGTATCAATTAACACACTATCGAATTCAACGTTTCTCAAACGAGCGACGGTTAGGAGTCCCCAGTTTCCATTGCTCATGTCTTTCAGGAAAGACTGGGGTTCCTGGACTGCTAATGGATGCAAACGCCTACCTGACACAACGTGTTTGAGGGCCGCAAATATGTCTTGACGCTGTCCTTTGGAGAAGTACAAGATTTCACATATGTGCTCCATCATAGATTGTACGGTCTTGCGAAATGGAGAATCCCCTTTGGTTGGATGATGGAAATCATGCGGTTTCGTCGATAGGTAAAGGGTCTCTATGAACACCCTCGTTTCCAAGTCCGGAGTTCCCCTGTCTCTACCTTTTCCCTGGAATATTTGTTTCAACCTCCGTTGCAATCTTTGGTTGGATGATGGACGAACTGTGGTAGCAACGGACAAGATCTGGGATCTCTGCCATTTCTTCCTCGGTTGGAGGACGTCGATAGGGGCGGCTTTACGGCGTCATCTTGGATCCACGCTTCCAAGAGCTCTATCACTTCATTCATGGGAAAAGGAAAACCCGTGTCTTTAGTGTTTTGTGCACCAAGTTTTTGGCGCCGTTAAGGGGACTTGGCGCAGCGTGTGGAGTTTTGTCTGCTCCTTTTCGAGACGAAGGGAAACTCCTCCACCAAACCTAGGTGTAGTTTGTCACAAAATTGCAAAACCAACTTTTTCGAAAATGAACTAGAACTTTGTGCTTCCCAAGTCCTCTTGGACTATTTTGCATTATAACACTCTTAAGGAGCCCAGGTTGGAAATGTATGTAGTTCTTAATAAAACTCATTTTGAGTTAGACCCCATGATGTACCTTTAAAATTGCAAGATTTTGTTCTCACAAACACACCGTTCACAAATTTAGGTTTGGGGGAAACTCCTTCACATCTGGCAGTCTTACTTGCACTCTCTTATTATGTTTAAGACCGTTAATGTGTGTACATATCGTCTATTAGGTTGATCCTCAACTCTTTAGACTTTTGGTTTATGGTGAATTTTCATTGTATTATGGTAGGACTTGTTAAATTTTTCTTTTCTTGGATGATGCTAATCCGATATGATCTCCGTTGAGAATATTGGATTCTAGCCTATGCGAATGAAGGTAGTAATCTCTTCCCTTTTCTCAAGCATAGTTCTCATGGTATGTGACTGTTTAAATTTTTCCTATCTGTTGACACATTGAGGACAATGTTTGATTTAGGTTTGGGGTGCATTTGCATTTAGAGTTTTTAGTCTTTTTAATCTTTTATTTTAAAAAAAAAAAAAAAAAAAAAAAAAAAAAATTCAAAATGCAAATTCAACTTTTAGAGATTTTTCACTAGCATGCTTTTAGCTATGTTTACATAGAGAATGGAAATAAGGACTTGGAAGTACGGAGAGAACACAATCGGGTTTCTTAGTTGATTAGAGCGTTAAAGTTGGATTTAACCATACACGGAGGGCGGAATTAGGTGTGTTTAGATATTCGGTAGTAGAATTGTGATCACCCATAGTGGAGACTACCCATTTTACGTACCACCTTCACTCTTTGTCTTTCTGAGTGTGTGTCCACGCTACCCAACTTCGCACCACCCAAGACTACTTTTGATCTCTTGAGTGCTAATTCCGTCAATCATGAGGGTGACGTCTAAAGATGAAAACTCTTCTAAATTCGATTTGGGAAAAGGAAACACATCCCGTGTCTATTGAAAGAAAAATTGATATAGTGTTTTTGCAACAAAGAAAAGAAAATAAGATGAGAATTAATGAAGTTTGTGAAAAATTGAGTTTATCGTTTTATTGTAACAAAAAAAAAAAAAAAAAAAAAAAAAAAAAAAAAAAAAATTGTAGTTTCTAGTCACCACAAAGTTAAAAAAAAAAAAAAAAAAAAAATATTATTATCATCAAGTTTTTGTAAAGTCTTGTGTGTCGGGGATGTCCGCTTGGTTTGTTGTTCCGTCACTGGAGCTTTCCTTTTCTCTCCTCCGCCCACTACACTCACAGAAGGACCGGTGTTGTATTGCTTGTTCGTGAGGCGCCTGCTCCCTCGACTTTCACGTAAATCTTCACTTCGAACGACTCTGGTTCTTTCTAGCAATGCTGGTGCAGTTGTTGCTGAACGCTTGGAAGCTTCATGGAGTTCAGAGAACGTTTGAAAGACCAGATTCTCTAACAGAGCACGGTATATGGGTATCATCCCGTTGATGCACAACTCCACCAATTGTCGTTCGGTGACGTTCGGGTCATGACAATCCAGCGCTTGAGTTCTCGAATCTTTTGACGAAGTCGTTAGGATGCTCGTTGTTCATTTGAAGAATTCTTCCTAGATCCGAAAAGGTGATTTGTTCGAGACACGAAGAAATACTTTCGTAGAAAACACCGACCATCTCGCTCCAGTTGGATATCTTTGTTAGGCGCGATGTTGTTGTACTGTGTACGCCCTCCCGTAAGTGATTTCGAGAATTCTTTTCAGCGCAGAACATGATTGTATTCATGTTCCCCAAGGATTCCAAGAACCGAGAGATATGTTCACGAGCATTACCGACTGACCGTCGTATAGGGAGAATCGGGAGAGGTGTAACCTCTTGGAAGAGGGATTCGTTGCATATCTTGAGGGTATGGAGGTTGGTGTTGGTGTGCATCCGTCAGATTTCCTTTGCCTCGGCTTTGAAGGAGTCGTTCTAGATCCTCACGTGTGATGAAGTTGGGTGTCTGGTCCCTTTCTCTTGAACATTCAGGAGCAACACGAGCTTCTTCACTCATGTGGGCCCGAGTGGAAACGCCTGCTCCGGGTGAATTGAAGGCATTTCTTGTTGGCTCCAAAGATTGACATGAATCCTGCGGCAATCGTTCGGTCAAGGTCTTGAGGAAAGTGAGTACCTCCTTCTGAGTTGCGGCCATATCTGTTTGAGTCTTAGCAAGAACTTCCTGTTTCTCCATCAAGTCTGCAACGGTAATAGACGGTGGTCCTCCTCTTGTGCCTCCGGCTCCTCGTCCTGATGGGGGAGTGAAAGTTGTTGCTCGGTGACCACCGGAGGCGTTACACCGGGAGGAGATGCCAGGATTTGCGGCTGCTCTAGCTCTAGTGATGGGAGGCGTTACACCTACGGGGATGTCTCCTGCTCCGCTAGTGTTGGTGATAGAGGTAATGGCTCCTCGAGATGTGTTGGCTACGGTAGCTCCACTGACAGGTACTTCGACACCAGGATTGTTATCCACACTAGCCCCATCAGAATTGATTGCTGATCCAGACCTTAATTCCACCATCTTGAAATGAATTGTTGATTGAATTTATTCTAAGATCTACCCTTTTTGAAATTGATAAAATTGAATCGGATTTTTGAAGAAATTGACTTTACAACCGAGAGATTAACCTCCCACTGTGGTCGCCAATTTTTTATGGGTGAAAACTACTCCTGCGGAATTTGGTAATTTGGGGTGTGGATGAGGAATGAATTTAAACCTTAAACAAATGCACTGCGCGGTGATGAGTGCCAAATATTTCATATTTCTACATCTATTTATTGGCATTTAACTCATCTTTTGTACTCAGAAATCAGATATTATCCCAGATTCTGTATTTTCTTTGTTTTCAAGAATAAATATTTGTACTAATTAATTTTGTGTTTTTAGGTAGTGAATAAAGTTCAGAGAAATGGAGGAGCCAAAAGAGCAGAAAATTGGAGGCAAGCGTCTATGGAGCATAAAGCCAAAGCCCGCGCGCGCATCAGTTGCAACTAAACTTACAAGACATGGGCTTGAGCTAGCCACGACCCGGATCCGAACCCGATTCATTCTGAGCCGTGAAGATTTCATCCATCTTCATCCAACGCTCGCTCCATCCTTCTCATCATCTCTTGATACTCCCGCTCAACACCAAAACCGCACATCACCCTGAGCCGTTGAGATCTCCATCCTATACATCCTACGGTAGCTCCAACCATCCCATCATCTCTCATTGCACTCCGCTCCACAAACAAAACCACCTATACCTATCCCCCCATCGACCAAAACCCATTTTCATCTTCATCTTCTCTTTCTTCTTCCCTGTTACCTGCAGAACCCATCCCTCTTCTCTCCCGACCATACCTTGGCAGAACTAACATCACCACCATCCCCATCTCCTTATCACTGACACCAACACCATCAACCACCTTCTCCGCCACCCTAGGTTCATCCATCTCCATCTTTAGCTTCTTTCATAACCTAGAAGCTAGGGTTGAAGATGATTGAAACTAGGGTTTCACCAAACCCCATGCATGGTCGATTCAGAGGTCAGAGACGAGACAGGACAGCGATTCAGAGGCGATTGGAGAATGGGTTTGCGTTTAATTTCTATTTTAAAGAGAATTAGGGCTTGATATTTTTGCATATATAAATAGGTTGAGCAGAGGATGTTTGAACTTATGCCAGGCTAGCTGAGCACCACTTTAGAGTTAATTTGTGTTATTTGTTTTGAATGTTCTAATTTAGTTTATCAGGGTGTTGATGAAACCCCTGATTTTCATGTTAAGCACATCTACATTAGGTTTATTTCTTGCTGTGTGATATTATGAATGATTAGTAGTTAACTATTGAAGCTTATGAGCCTGTGATGAGCTGTACTGTAAGAAGACAGCTCATACTAGGGGTTAGTTAGCAAAACTAGTTAATAAACATCTAGTTTAGACTTTCATGGGAAAGCTCAAGAACATAGCTTCAATTAGAGTGCCTGAACATGAGATTAGAGGTGGATTCACCACCCTGATGCTCTCAATCTTGTTACAACCTTTTGCACATTAGTTTAGAGTCACAACTCCAACCAACTCAGTCGTTTCGACACTAAAAACCCCCATATTTGTGTTACATTCCTTTAAAGTCACTGTAGTAAAGCCTTAGATCAACATACAAAGACCACAAGTCTCTCGTGGTTCGACCCGTATTTGCCCGGGCCGCATAGTAGACACCGTGCACTTGCGGTTTAATTTGTAGGCAAAAACAGACCACTTCCCAAGCCTACCAAGTTTTTGGCGCCGTTGCCGGGGACTTGGCGTGTGCTGTGTCGATTTTTGGCGAGCACTTAACTGATTTCCATTTCTCCCTGTATATACTCACCTTGCATTGTTATTTTTAGCCATGTGTTAGTGTAACTTAGCTGTTCTCTTTTGTTTGCATCTTCACTGTTTTGCATCTTCAGCTGTTAATCTCTCTTGTTTTCACATGTCATTCCATCTTCATCAATGTAACTTAGCTGTTGTCTGCACCTGTCATTCCATCTGTTAATGCATCATTACCTTATTAGTGCAACTTAGTTTTAATCATATTATTGTTAGCTGTGTAAAATTAGCATGTTAAGTAATTACATTTCATCATCCTGATATATCAAGTATATTGTATCAACCCCTCCCCAGTTAGTCCAAGTAACCATTCACATCACTCTTTCATGCTATAAAATCGTCTCAGTTGTTTAAAATCAAGCTGGTGCTCCCTGTCTTTGCTTTATCTTCACACTCCTAGGAACTAAAACTCTTTGTTGAGCTAGCAGGGTACCCCCGTGCTACCGTGGGTGCAATGAGCCAACCCAAAGAAGATAAGGAAAAGCGCAGGACAGTGTGGAATTGCCTAAACCCAGTGCTATACTGGTGGTATTGTGTCTCAACCTTCCTCACATGAATGAAAGAATGAATGATAGCATGATTGCTTGCTTAACCTTGTGCCTAAACCTTGTAAGCCATCTACCTTACACCTTTGGTGCATAGCCCAGTTGACTCTGTCAACCTTGAGCATAGCCTGTGGAAACCAAGCATGTACCTCAGCTCATCTGCTCACAATCGAGTCTCAGTGACATACTTGTATGACCACCAGTGTTAGATGCTAAGACACATGCCCCAGTAGAACCTTGAGTGATTAATCATTGTGCAACCTGTGTGTTTTCAAATGTGCTTACTTTGTTCATCTGTTGCATCCGATTTTGACCCCTGTGAACCTTGGGTGTTGAATACCATGCTCACATGAAGGATTAGTTTCTTACCTTGCTGACAAACCTGTGAACCTTTTCACATGCTTGCATAACCACCTGCATTGCATTTTTGGCCAAGTTCACTTGATATCAACTGAGATAGTTGACGTCAACTGAACCAGTTGACCTAACAACTCTGCACACCCTGTGTCTGCATGCATAACCCCGACTAGTTGCTATCCTCTGAGATGTGAAATTGCACCTTGGCTAATCAGTGCAACATTTGGAATCCATTTGCACAAACTCTGAAAACTAACTTTTGATGCAATTGAGTTTAGCCTCCCTGTCTTGACAAAACCATTGGTTGGATGAGTGTGTTAGTGATTCAAAGTTGGTGAACCATCTGAAAGCCCCAGTTGAAGTCAACTGAGATAGTTGACATCAACTCAGACCGTTGACATCAACTGAGTGAGTTGATGCAACTGACCCTGTTGAGCTTAAATTGTTGACAGACCCTTACATGATCTATTGTGATGACAAGAATGTTAAAACCTGATGTTATGCTTACTTGTGTTGCATATCCTGACTGCATGATAACTTGAGCCTTGCAAATACACATTGTTGGTTTTCATTTGAATTTCCATGATCTTTGAACTACCCACATGCTAGCTGAGAGTGACATGATCTGTGCATAAGCTATCTGAGCTGTGCTGTTTGTATAAGTTGTTGTGCAATCTAGGCCTCTACAAGGCCTGTGCTTTAAACCCTAGGCCTAGACAAACCTTGTGTTCACCTCCATCCCCTGTAGCTGTGAGTTTAACCTCAAACTTCATTGTCCAACAGTCGCTTGTCTCCGCTGTATGCTTGCTCAACAGTCGATCTCCGAACTTTGGAGAGCTTCATACATGTTTGCATAGTCTAGATACCCTGTCACATAAGACCCTGCTCTGCACATTGTTGTTTGTCTGATTAACACAACTTTTTGTGTCTGTGTGCATACTTCTGTGTATCTATACCATTTCAGCGAGTTTGGCTCCTTGGTTTGTTCACCTTTTGAATCTGTGGTGTACTATAAACTATCTAGTCTCGACAACATTTTGGCCCTAATTGCATGAATTATCTTTAGATTCCTGTGACCTTGTGCATTGCTTAGTTGTCTGATAATCAGAACAGGTTGATTATTGCTCTACCTTGACTAATACCTTGAATGCCTGCTGAACTAGTTGTTTCGCATAGCCTTATCGAACCCTGCAAGCATCGATCTGTGCATCTGTGCAGGTCAAGGGTGCCGGAATTTCATGTTTGATTAGCTTGCCATCTGTGTAGCCCTGTTGCATATGTGAACAAGTTACTATCTGTGTTGCCAGTGCTGTAACAACAACAACAAGCACTCCTGTGTGCTTGAATCCTTAATTCTGGTGCTTTATTGGTGTTTCATTTTTGGGTTATCTGTGCTGAAAACTGATTAGCTGTGTTGTTCTGTGCACACAACCTGCACTTAAACCTGTGCATAGACTGAACTGCCAAACTAGGCTGAAACCCAGTTCCACTGGGCTGTGCAACTTGTTCTTTGCATAGCCTGAAGCCCAATCACTGGGCTCTGCTCTTGCCAACCTTTGGGCTTTGCATAAACACTGAGCTGTGCATTTGCACACAACCTGGGTTTTGCACAACCAAACTGAAGCCCACATAGCTAGGTTGTGCAACCACTGGGCTTACCTTAGCCTGTGCTGTATCACCTGTAGCCCACCTAAACCAAACATCAAACCAAAACCCAATAAACCAAAGCCCTCATAAACCAAATCCCACATCTGAAGACCATAACCACTGGGCTTGCATAACCATTGGGCTGTACAACTGCTAGGCCGTGTACAAACTGAAATTCATTTGATCCGGGCTGTGAAAACAACTGGGCTTTGCATCACTTGGGCTTAGCTTCCCTGTCTTGAGACATCATTTGTTATACATGCTTGATGTGTGCTAGGCTATGGTTGTTTCTTTTTGAGTTCAAATTGCGTTGCTAGATCATGTCAGGATTTTGGTCTGTAACTGGGGATGGGAACAAATCCATCAGAGAACTTGCTTATGGGCATGCTTCACATTATGAACCACCCACAAACCATGATGTCACTAGTTTTAGGGATTATTATGAACCTTTTCTAGGTCATGAGCCTCAATATGCAAACCCTAATAATCATGCACACATGTATCAATCACCACAGTGGGGAGTTAAACAATTTTATACTCCCCCGACCTCGTATATGCACTCAGTGGAAGAAAACCTCATAGAGCAAAACAATGCTAGGTTTGAATTGAATGCAATGCATGATCATCCATATAGCAACATGTATGAGTTTCCCTTGTGTAGTGAACCATGTGCACAACCATGTAATGATCATTCATATGAAACATGCATACCCACTAGTGAAGACTCCCCTTCACTTGAACATCTCACTTTGATTCTTCAAATGAACCTGATTCAGTCACAAAATGAAGAATGGAGGGAAGTTCATGATAGGATGTTTGTTATATCTGATAAAAATAGTGTTTCTATTCCTACTCATGCAACTAACACTGAATATGAACCTAATCTAGAAGTAAATGAGTACACTAGAAATGCTACAAGTTTGAATAGGGAAATGCATTTTTGTTATGATGATGATGATGATGATTATGATATGTTAGAAGAGCATGTGCATGCTGAAAATAGTGGTTCAGAGACGTTAAGCGTCTCTTCTGTGAACCCTATGAATGATACTTCTTCTAACATTCATCCATGCGATGTTGACTCTGAGTTTGGGTTTGTGAAATTCTTCAGTGAAAGTGAGCATGCTACACAACTTGTTTGTGACTTAAGAAAGGATGAATCTTCTGTTGACACTAATGTTCTTTTGGATCATGATATTATTTTTGTGTCTGATTCCCTGCCCACGTCACAATATGTTGACTCCTCTGATGATTATGACATGGAGATTGATGAATTGTTCTATGCAAGTGAACATAATTTACCTTCTTCTGACCTTAGGAAAGTGTGTGATGGTGCAAATGATCTTATATATGAAAACAACTTAGATGTACCTAATCTCTCTCCTAAGGCACAGATTGAAACTCCTCCACCAAACCTAGGTGTAGTTTGTAACAAAATTGCAAAACCAACTTTTATGAAAATGCCTAATTTAGGCTTAGAGCTTTTGCTTCCCAAGTCCTCTTGGACTATTTTGCATCAAAGTATAACACCTTTAAGGAGCCACAGTTGGAATGTGTATATCTGCACTGTTCTTAGCAAAACTCATTTTGAGTTAGACCTTTTGCATGATGTACCTTTAAAATTGCAAGATTTTGTGCTCAAGAACACATCTCGTTGACAAGTTTAGGTTTGGGGGTAACTTGTTCACGTATGCAATCTTTCCCGCACTCTCATGTTATATCTGTGTAAGGCTGTTGATGTTTGTACATATTGTCTTTTGGGTTGATCCTAAACTCTATAGATTGTTGGTGTATGGTGAATTTTCATTGTATATAATCCAAAGTAGGACTTGTTAAATTTTCTTTTCTTGAATCGGTTGAGTCTTCTTGTGCATATTTTGTGCTAATCCGATATGATCTCCACTGAGAATGTTGGATTCTAGCCTTGACTAATGAAGCTCTAACCTTGCTCCTGCCGACATACCGGTAATCTCTTCCCTTTTCTCTTATCAGCATAGTCTCTCGGTATGTGACTTTTTAAATTCTTATCATTTGTTGACACATTGAGGACAATGTTTGATTTAGGTTTGGGGGTGCATTTGCATTTGCATATAGAGTTTTTAGTCTTTTATTTAAAAAAAAAAAAAAAAAAAAAAAAAAAAAAAAAAAAAAAAAAAATCAAAACTTTTTGCAAATAAAAACCTCCAACTTTTAGAGATTTTAGAGTCACTAGCATGCTTCTAGCTATGTTTACATAGAGAGTATGACCGAAATAACAGAACTTGGAAGTATCGGAGAACACAATCGGGTTTCTTAGTTGATTAGAGCGTTAAAGTTGGATTTAACCATACCGGAGGGCGAATTAGGTGTTTTTTAGATATTCGGTAGTAGAATTGTGATCAACCATAGTGGAGACTACCCATTTTACATCAAGCGAGGTACCGACCTTCACTCTTTGTGACTTTCTAGAAAAGCTGTTAGAGTGTGTGTCACCGTACGTCAATTCCGGGTATGAATGGTGAGCTACCCAACTTCGCACCACTTTCAGCACTACTTTCGATCTCTTGAGTGCTAATTCCGTCAATCATGAGGGTGACGTTTAAAGATGAAAACTTCTTCTAAATACCGATTTGCAGTTAGCATCACTCTCTCCCTCTCAACAACTTCAACACATTCATAGAAACACATCATCGTCAACAAGCGGAGCATCATCAGAATATTTGAAGAAAAGTTGAAATAGTCCAAGGTTCACGTGCAACAAAGAAAAGAAAAGAAAATAGGATGAGAATTAATGAAGTTCATAAAGTCAAGACAATACAAGTTGTGAAAATTTGAGTCTTATTGTTTTATTGTTATTTTAATTTCATTAAAAAAAAAAAAAAAAAAAAATCAAAACTTTTTGCAAATAAAAACCTCCAACTTTTAGAGATTTTAGAGTCACTAGCATGCTTCTAGCTATGTTTACATAGAGAATCTGACCGAAATAACAGAACTTGGAAGTATCGGAGAACACAATCGGGTTTCTTAGTTGATTAGAGCGTTAAAGTTGGATTTAACCATACCGGAGGGAGAATTAGGTGTTGTTTAGATATTCGGTAGTAGAATTGTGATCAACCATAGTGGAGACTACCCATTTTACATCAAGCGAGGTACCGACCTTCACTCTTTGTGACTTTCTAGAAAAGATGTTAGAGTGTGTGTCACCGTACGTCAATTCCGGGTAGGAATGGTGAGCTACCCAACTTCGCACCACTTTCAGCACTACTTTCGATCTCTTGAGTGCTAATTCCGTCAATCATGAGGGTGACGTTTAAAGATGAAAACTTCTTCTAAATACCGATTTGCAGTTAGCATCACTCTCTCCCTCTCAACAACATCAACACATTCATAGAAACACATCATCGTCAACAAGCGGAGCATCATCAGAATATTTGAAGAAAAGTTGAAATAGTCCAAGGTTCACGTGCAACAAAGAAAAGAAAAGAAAATAGGATGAGAATTAATGAAGTTTATAAAGTCAAGACAATACAAGTTGTGAAAATTTGAGTCTTATTGTTTTATTGTTATTTTAATTTCATGTCAAAAAAAAAAAAAAAAAAAAATTGTAGTTTATTTTATGTGTCTAGTTACCACCAAGTCATGATAAAAAAAAATAAATGTGTTTGTCAAGTTTTGTGAAGTTCGAAAGTTCATCATCAACATTTGAAGACCGAAGATTGAAGACGTTTCTATGAATGCTGAGAGAGTGATATTAATTGCCGATCGGGTGAGAAGGTAAGTGAGTACTCCCATCCTTGCTAATGGTTGATTTCCTTTCTTAGAGATCATCAGAAAAAGATTCTTTTTGTCCACAAGTCTGTGGAGTCTC
Organism: Papaver armeniacum; assembly: GCA_023531295.1. NCBI lineage: Eukaryota > Viridiplantae > Streptophyta > Magnoliopsida > Ranunculales > Papaveraceae > Papaver > Papaver armeniacum. The sequence goes on from JAJJWW010019129.1 coordinate 81,880, forward strand.
CAGAAATTATTTCGGAAGGTTATCCTTCTTACCTACAACGTGTGCAGGATTTCTCTCCTTGTTCCTACCTGCACACATGAGAGACTAAAAAAGCGATCTTTTTGAGTGCAATTATCATAAAACCCTATTAGTGAGGCAGAAGTCGAGGCTTATGATCACAATCGAATCCGAATTCTTTCATATGGTATGGTTACTTCTCGCTCAGCACTTAAGGATGAGAATGCGTTCTTTGATAGTTCTAACTTCGTGTTACTAGCATGCAGAAACTCTATGTCCTCATAGCTCCTAAGATGCTTGAGACTCTTTTACACTCCGAAGTTGGAGAAGGTTTTGTGGGTACACCTCTGGTAAACCCTCACGAGACTACAACTCGTCCACTAGGGACACCTAGGGGTTTAAAGGCTTAGTGCATACGCTAAATGCATTCGAGAGACCAGCGACAGTGGTATAGTTAGGATTTCTTAATTTCTGTTTCACTTGAGGACAAGTAAAATTCAGGTTTGGGGGTATTTGATGAGTACCAAATATTGCATATTTCTACATCTATTTATTGGCATTTAACTCATCTTTTGTACTCAGAAATCAGATATTATCCCAGATTCTGTATTTCTTTGTTTTCAAGAATAAATATTTGTACTAATTAATTTTGTGTTTTTAGGTAGTGAATAAAGTTCAGAGAAATGGAGGAGCCAAAAGAGCAGAAAATTGGAGGCAAGCGTCTATGGAGCATAAAGCCAAAGCCCGCGCGCGCATCAGTTGCAACCCAACTTACAAGACATGGGCTTGAGCTAGCCACGACCCGGATCCGAACCCGATTCATTCTGAGCCGTGAAGATTTCATCCATCTTCATCCAACGCTCGCTCCATCCTTCTCATCATCTCTTGATACTCCCGCTCAACACCAAAACCGCACATCACCATGAGCCGTTGAGATCTCCATCCTATACATCCTACGGTAGCTCCAACCATCCCATCATCTCTCGCTGTACCCGCTCCACAGCAAAACCACCTATACCTATCCCCCCATCGACCAAAACCCATTTTCATCTTCATCTTCTCTTTCTTCTTCCCCTGTTACCTGCAGAACCCATCCCTCTTCTCTCCCGACCATACCTTGGCAGAACCAACATCACCACCATCCCCATCTCCTTATCACTGACACCAACACCATCAACCACCTTCTCCGCCACCCTAGGTTCATCCATATCCATCTTTAGCTTCTTTCATAACCTAGAAGCTAGGGTTGAAGATGATTGAAACTAGGGTTTCACCAAACCCCATGCATGGTCGATTCAGAGGTCAGAGACGAGACAGGACAGCGATTCAGAGGCGATTGGAGAATGGGTTTGCGTTTAATTTCTATATTAAAGAGAATTAGGGCTTGATATTTTTGCATATATAAATAGGTTGAGCAGAGGATGTTTGAACTTATGCTTGGGCTAGCCAGAGCACCACTTTAGAGTTAATTTGTGTTATTTGTTTTGAATGTTCTAATTTAGTGTATCAGGGTGTTGATGAAACCCCTGATTTTCATGTTAAGCACATCTACATTAGGTTTATTTCTTGCTGTGTGATATTATGAATGATTAGTAGTTAACTATTGAAGCTTATGAGTTCGTGATGAGTCAGATCTTAAGAAGACAGCTCATACTAGGGTTTAGTTAGCAAAACTAGTTAATAAACATCTAGTTTAGACTTTCATGGGAAAGCTCAAGAACATAGCTTCAATTAGAGTGCCTGAACATGAGATTAGAGGTGGATTCACCACCCTGATGCTCTCAATCTTGTTACAACCTTTTGCACATTAGTTTAGAGTCACAACTCCAACCAACTCAGTCTTTTCGACACTAAAAACCCCCATATTTGTGTTACATTCCTTTAAAGTCAGCTGTAGTAAAGCCTTAGATCAACATACAGCACCACAAGTCTCTGTGGTTCGACCCGTATTTGCCCAGTTCTGCATAGTAGACACCGTGCACTTGTGGTTTAATTTGTAGGCAAAAACAGACCACTTCCCAAGCCTACCACGCGGTGAGTGCTTGTAGATTCGAGAGATCAATCTGTGCAAGTCCGGCCTAAACCAAGAAATGGCCGTTCCAGAATTGTTTTGGTCACAAAGTGAAGGAGATGGGGTTGATCTTAGGGAGGGAAGCGAAGAAGGTGTTGAGATTGTGAAGGTGTTGGCTTGCTTATGACTTGTAACGAGAAAGGTGAGCAGGCTTGTGATTGATGCAAGCAAGCTACGGGTGTTGGAATACGTTTTTGTATTAACACTTGGTTTTCGTCTCGTTTGGACTTGTGTTGTTGTTTGAAATAGGGCGGAGAACCTATTTATACAAGTCATTGAGCCTTATTCACGTCTCTCGTGGGAAGTGGAGGAAGTGGAGTGATGGAGTAGTGGAGTTGTGCGTCGGTGCCACACGACCGGTCTTGCCCACTTCTCTTGTTCATCTCTCACCGTCCATGACTTCGACACGTTCTTGTGATGGCGCGTTGCACGCCGCACGCTTGTAAACCGCGAGACCAATACCCCAGTATGTATCCCCCAGTTTGTGACATGATTGATGTCCGGAATGTGTGGATCGTGGATCCACGAAAGATAGCATGTAATCTTTGAATTGAATAAACTGCGTTATTCGGTAAGTCGATACTTGTGAAGTACCGTGTGTATTTTATGCGAGTCGCATCATGGTGTGGTAAAGTGATGGGCAATGACGCCTCGGTAACCAAATAACTCCGACTGGGGTTGTATAACCAAGCTGGTGAAGTTGGACGGATGAGATGATCTTTGAGACACTCATCTGCGACCAGTTAATGAATATTAGGGTTTTTTGAAGAGGTGCGCAAGCATTACTCTTCAACTTGGTGAAACCGAGCATGGAAAGGGATTTGGAGAGGACCGACCAGGGCATGTGTGTAGACTGTGACATGCGGTGTGCACGTCCATACCTCACTGTCCCATGAAGGCGCGATCTAGGCCACTCAATTTGACCGATAAAGTCGAGTGGTTGAGATCGGTTTGTGGCAGAAATCCATTTCCGCAAAGGAGTTGGAAACCGCGTGACATCCCTAGTTTGGGCACGGGTTTCAAGACGACCCATCTTGGTCGGTATAGATCGATCATATCCCATGAAAACGTGTAGATGGTAGAGCTGGTGTTCACACCTATACGTGATGGCTTGATTATCCCATGAAAACGTGATCCTTTGAGCCATCCAAATCGTCCGGCGACAAGTTGAGTGGTCGAGATCGGTTGTGGTTTGGGGAGGCATGGCCATGCTAGTTTGGACGCACGTTTTGGATTAACCAAGAGGCATGATATGCCTTGGCCGAACACATGAGGAGGTAGATGGGCCCACGGTGGTCATCGGTACAAGTTTCAAGTCCGGTACAAGTTTCAAGTCCTGGTATGTAACATCTAACTTGTCTCATAAGTTTTATCCGAACACATGAGGGGACTTAATGTTGATGGTGGTAAGTTAAAATTGGGCCATCTTGTAAAAGATAAAGCCATTTATAAGTGTGATACTCCTCACTTAATTCACCAAGAATCATAGCAACAATCCCTTTGTATTTCAAAGACTCATTATCGCCTTGTTATCTGTGTTGGTATGACCGGCCATTAAGCCCGATTGAGGGCGGTCATACCAAAGCATGATTGATGAATGACCACCGTGGGCCCATCTACCTCCTCGTATGTTCATGTGTCGCAAAAAATCTCAACCATCCATCCAAGGCATATCATGCCTCGGTTAATCCAAAACGTGCCCAAAGAGGGCCAAACTAGCATGGCCACGCCTCCCAAACCACAAACATGATCTCGACCGCTCAACTTCACCGGATGATTTGAGTGGCTTAGATCACGTTTTCATGGGATAGTCGTATAGGTGTGAACACCAGCCTACCACCTACACGCCTGGTATGATCGACCAAGACCGACCAAGATGGGTCGTCTTGAAACGCGTGCCCAAACTAGGGATGTCACGCGGTTTCCAACTCCTTTGCGGCAATGGATTTCCGCAAGAAACCGATCTCAACCACTCAACTTTACTCGGTCAAATTGAGTGGCTTAGATCGCGCCTTCATGGGACGGGTGAGGTATGGACGTGCACACCAGCATGCTGTCTACACACATGCCCGGTCGGTCCTCTCCAAATCCCTTTCCATGCTTGTTTTCGACCAAGCTGAAGAGTGATGCTTGCGCACCTCTTCAAAACCCTAATTTCATTAACGATCGCAGATGAGTGTCTCAAAGATCATCTCATCCGTCCAACTTCACCAGCCTGGTTATACAACCCTGGTCAGGAGTTAATTGGTCAGTGAGGCGTCATTACCCATCACTTTACCACACCATGATGCAAGACTCTGCATAAAATACACACGGTACTTCACAAGTATCGACTTCCCGAATAACGCAGTTATTCAATTCAAAAGATTACATGCTATCTTTCGTGGATCCACAATCCACACATTCCGCACATCAATCATGTCACAAACCTGGGGATACATACGGGGTATTGGTCCGGGCAAGTTTACAGCGTGGCAAGATGCAACGCGCCATCACAAGAACGTGTCGTGAAGTCATGGACGGTTAGAGATGAACAGAGAAGTGGGCAAGACTGGTCGTGTGGCACCGACGCACAACTCCACTACTCCATCACTCCACTTCCTCCACTTCCCACGAGAGACGTGAATAAGGCTCAATGACTTGTATAAATAGGTTCTCCGCCCTATTTCAAACAACAACACAAGTCCGGACGAGACAAAACCAAGTGTTAATACAAAAACGTATTCCAACACCCAGCAGCTTGCTTGCATCAATCACAAGCCTGCTCACCTTTCTGTTACAAGTCATAAGCAAGCCAACACCTTCATAATCTCAACACATTCTTCGCTTCCCTCCCTAAGATCAACCCCATCTCCTTCACTTTATGACCGAAACAAGTCTGGAACGGCCATTTCTTGGTTTAGGCCGGACTTGCACAGATTGATCTCTCGAATCTACAAGCACTCACCGCGCAGTGCATTTGTTTAAATTCATTCCTCATCCACACCCCAAATTACCAAATTCTGCAGGAGTAGTTTTCACCCATAAACACTTAGGAGCTAGTGTGAACTTACTGCCGTACCCTGTGTACTTACAGCTAGGACTTGGTGAATTGAAACCTACCAAGATAACACCTGCAGGTTAGGCGATAGGTCTCATTAAAATTCCTCGTGGTGTGATAGAGGATGTTCTTATTGAGGTCGACAAGTTTATTTATCCTGTGGATTTCGTGGTCTTAGATACCCAACCTGTCCCGACCAAGAGAAACCGGATACACTGTGATTTTAGGTCGCCCATTTTTAGCTACGTCTAATGCGATCATAAACTGTCGAAATGGTATTATGAATCTATCTTTTGGTAATATGACTATTGAGTTGAATATTTTTAATGTCAATAAGCTACATTCGAGCTAGATGACACATGCATTGAAGAGGTGAACATGATAGGAACCTTAGTTCAGAGTCATTACCAAACACCTTATCGGAAGATCCATTGGAGAGTTGTCTAGCCCATTTTAGCATGGATTTTGACGATGATAGCAACATTGAACAAGTAAATGCTCTGTTGGATTATATTCCTATGTTAGATACCGATAAATGGAAAGCTAGGTTCGAACCATTACTAGCTCTTGAATCTACCTTAAGCCCTTGTTTCAAGAGCCTAGAGATCCTCCTAAGTTGGACCCTAATTATGCATTTTTAGGCCCATCCGAGATTTTGCCTATAGCTTCCGATTTGGATAGTGATCATGAGAGTAGGCGGTGGTGACCGTACTTCAAGACAATAAGGAAACTTTAGGGTTGCCCATAGAGGATATGAAACATATAAGTCCTATAGTTTGGGTACCTCAGATGCATTTAGAGGATGAACCACCGATTATAAATTAGAGAAAGCAATTGACCTTTTTCAGGAACCTAATGGTCTAGAAATTAGGAATATTGTGACTAGTCTATCTAGAGACACCGGAAATTCTAAGTTTGGGGGTAGTAATCGTCAAGTATCCCTATTTGAAGTACATAACTTGGGACTCGAGCCTAGTGTGTCTGAGGTATTACCTGAATCTCTTCCGACTCCACAACCCGATCCTCCTGATACTATCCAGGAGGAAATCCAGCTATTTGAGACTCGTTATTTGGGTAAATCCGTTTTTCAAGACACTCATATGAAGCCCAAGTGGGCACCACAGCTAGATGTAGTTGTCTTAAACAGGAAACTAGACAAGGGTGTGCTTTATTTGTTAATTTTCTTGGCGTGTTGCAGATTCCTTTTTCTTGTGATAGCTTTATTTGGTTTTGATGACCCACAGAAATTTCGGCTATTATTTTATGATTTTATGAGGTGACTAATCCTTTCTTAGTCTGGCTGAAGACGTTATACTTAGCACTTCTTGGGAGGTAACCCAATATTCATGCGACACGGTAATATCTTTCTTTAACTCTTTTACTTCAAATGGTAACAGTTTCTCCTTGTTCATGTTTTTAATTTTATCTTTAGAACATTGAGGACAATGTTAGATTTAAGTTTGGGGGTATGGGAGAAACTTTTAGTTGCATTATTAAACTCCAGAGCCTAGAAATTTATGCTTATTAAGGATGGCACTAACCAATCTAAGTGGATGGAAGCATTTTGGTTGTAGGAGTTGAGGAACCAATCTGATTAGATGGAAACATCTAAAGAGTCTATTCATAAAAGCACGAGCTCGGGTGTTAGAATTAAAAGAAAAACATGGTAGTTTCGCCATATCTCGTTGAATCCTTTTCACTTCTATTTTTATTTTGTTTTCTTTAAAATATGTTTGTCTAGGTGATTAGGTGGGGCTCACGATTCAAGTTGTTACCACTGCTAGGGTGAAATAGACCGATTGAGATACCGAAAAAAAAAAAAAAAAAAAAAAAGAGAAAGAAATTGAGACCAGACCATCTGACCAACCGAAATAAATTCAACAAAGTCGACCACTGGAACCCTTATATATGCCAGTTGTGTTGACCTAGAGTTAAGATTATCGACCATTGGTTCCCTTGTATATGCCAGTGTGTTGATATTAGTCTAGACCAGTATCTCAGTCTATTAGGATAGGTTCGTTTTGGCAGTGGCCTTCAGACAGATATGGGAAACACTTTTCGCCTTAGTCAACATCAAAACCATCTATGTTTTTCTATATCCATCTCATTATCTATCCATGTGATTGGTCGACTCCGGTTATGATGTTCAGAAACTATCTGAGTAGAGCTCTGCGACTTATATATGAATTTTAGTATGCTTGAGTGCAAACTCGTGTACAACAATTGGAATTTCGCATCGGGGTACTTCCTCCTGTAGTCAATAAGTATGCCAACCAAGGAGATTCTTTAGTGCCTTCCAAGGTTCTGCGTAGACAGTTAGGGTCTGGAGTATAAAGGTTTTGTGGGTACACCTCTGGTAAACCCTCCCGAGACTATAACTCGGCCACTAGGGCCACCTAGGGGTTTAAAGGCTTATTGCATACGCTAAATGCAATCGACGATGCCTGCGACAGTGAGTTAGGATTATATTTTCTTGATTTGATTTGCTCGGGACTAGCAAATAATAAGTTTGGGGGTATTTGATAGACGCATTTATGTGTCTATTTTAGTCTCAATTCTCTGTAATGTTAGTACTCGATTTTGCGCTTATTTTAGTATTTTATGTCTTTGTAGGTGTTTTTGGAGAAATAAGCTTTTGCGGGAAAATTGGCTCGAAAAGTGGTATTTGCGCTCGTGGGAGAAAATTACTATTCGGACCTCCCAGTTTGGATAAGGGGCAACCCAGTTGATAAGGGGCAACCTCAGGGCACCTGCTATCGGCACCCCAGCAACAGCATAAGGGGCACTCCATCTTCACGGTTTAAAAACAGAAAAATGGCGGGAAAAGAAACTAACTCACCTACGGATATTTGGATTGAGGTTTGAACGAAGATTTTCTCGTGGATTTACGTTGGACAAGTTGGGTTAGGCCTGTTTGATCGAAACAGGATTGTCAAGAGTGTTAGAAACGTAAAAGGAAAGAATTCCATAGAGTTTTGATAAAACAGGGAGTTGTATGTATTCACGGGATGATTTGTGAATTTTTGGAAAGTACGTGGATAACAGATTCGATTATACCCAGCCTAGGAAAGTATTGATAGCCGCGAATATCGTATGGAGATTAACAGGAGAAGTATATCTATGACTTCCGGTTAAAGATAAAAAAAAAAGGGAAGAAAAATCCGATACGGGGGAGAAAAGAAAAGGAGATTAACTCGAGTGATTCTCGCGCCTGTTGGGTATATATAGGCAGCTAGGAGGTCGAGCAGAGGGGGTCGAGAACTTTGGGTAGGTTTAGAGCGAAATAACAAGGCTGCAGAGAAGAATTGCAGCAGCAGCAGAGAAGAAGAAGAAAGAGTTGCAGACGACACCACAAAAGTGTCGTTCTCAAGAACACGAAGAACGGACTAGCATAGACAGTCTTAAATACAACGACAGAGTCAAATAACTATCGTTCTTCGACAGTCTTAGAAACTTGTAACAGTGACGTTTGTAACACCACTACAGCGTTACAAATCTCTGTTTTATACAATTTCTTCAATAAAACACCTTTTTGAGCTATGTATCATTATTTTGTGCGTGTTTTTGATATGAGGAGCTAAACCCCATCGCTGGGATGACGGACGAAGCCATATTTCATGTGTGTGGTAATTATATTTAATTCTTTCATGACTTTTTGCATGGATTGTTAATTGTTTTATGGTTTTTATTGAATGGTTGTGATTTCAATTGATGGGTTATACTTAGGTTAAGTCTTTTGATATCCCATGCTTTAGATATCGTTGCTTTTCAAAAATCTACCTTGGCAAAACATAGAGTTCCTGCAGAATTTGGTAATTTTCAAAAATCTACCTTGGCAAAACATGAGTCAATATTTTATTATTATTTGAAGCTATAATTGTTTGGAATAAATATGAATGAATCGCATGAATGAATTTTATGATTTTTGTGGAATCTCACGAAAGATATCCCATTCACGCGTGGGAAGTGGAGGAAGTGGAATTTAGTGGATGATACCGGTCTTGCCCACTTCTCCAGTTCATCTCTAACCGTCCATGACTTCCCGACACGTTCTTGTGATGGCGCGTTGCTTTTCAAAATCTGACATGATTGACCTTGGATCCACGAAAGATAAACTGAATTGAATAATAGAGTCAATATTTTATTATTATTTGAGCTATTGTATTGTGACAACCTTGTGAATATATTTTCTTTGTTTTTAGTATTTTCTTAAATCAAACCTTTACAAGCCCGAGTTGAACGAACTTTTACTACCACTTTCTACAACAACATAAAACCACATCAGTTTGTTATTGGTATATCCATGAATCCATGTCTTTCGCCTCAGATAATGGTGACTTCCAGTTACAACCATGCTTATGGTTTCTTATGGGAACGCTCCGGTCAAATATCAAGTCAAAGATGAAGACTTTATCTTTTACAAGATGTCAGCGCATGCGTTCATGCCAAGGTGAATCAACCTTTTCGAGAGATGTATATCCATGAATCCATGGAAAGATGATACATGGTATGTCTCTTGACCATCCTTGGAAAGATGATACAGAGACCATCCGGTTCGTGCTAAGATACTAGCTTTCTTGGTCTTAGCAGACGCGGAGGGAAAGCAGATACGTGATGAAATATCACTGAAGAAAAGAGTTGAAGATGAAAAGCTCATATCTCATCAGCAGAAGCACCGCCGACTTGCAAGTGAGACTATCGGCTGAAGATGAAGTTCGGCCTTGCGTTGATGGTGTAGCTTCTGATTCAGATGTGGATGAATGAATAATTTCTTCATCAGAAAATTCAGAAGTTAGGTCTTCATTGAAAATGCTGCAGAATCTTCATACGATGTCCGTTTTTTATTATATACCCCAACTTTTTGATGCCCAAAAAATTTCCTAGATTTAGGAAAGAAGATTTTTGAGTTTTGAGCACGTTTAGTGGTCGAAATCAACGAAACAGTAAACTTCCAGGAAGTCTTCAGAAACTTCAGCTGTCATGTAGTTTGATGTTTCAACCACATCTTTTTGCTCGTTCATACAATTATTGTGAATTTTGGATATGTTGTAGAGGACATCCATGCGAAGAGAATGGAATATGACTCATCCCTAGATTCTTCACCAATTTATCCCAGCTTGCTTCTTTGTGCAGGACAGTATAAAATCGTCTCAGACGAGCTTGTTGTAAAGCACCCTTGTTGTGTCTTTAAACCATTTGCTTGTGTATTGAACACTTGATGAAGGATTTAAATTCCATTGATTAATTTGAAATCTGAACCCCTTGGTTGATACATGAGCCTGGTGCTTACAGTTGTTTTGGAGTAAAAACTGATTCTGCTGGAAATGGTAGATTTGGGTGTGCCGCCGAGAAATGAATCTAAACCATAAACAAATGCACTGCACGAGAGTACTTTAGATTCGAGAGATCAATCTGTACAATTCTGGCCTAAACCAAGAAATGGTCGTTCCTGCCTTGCTTCGGTCACAAAGTAAAGGAAAAGGGTTGATCTTAGGGAGAGAAGCGAAGAAGGTGTTGAGATCAAAATATTGAATTTTTAAGGTGTGGCTATTTTATGACTTGTATCAGAATATGGAACTGGCTTGCAGAATGTAAGCTATCAGTTATTGGTATTTTTATGGATACTTGTGTTGATTACTTCCTTTTTTGTCGAAATAGGTCGAAAACCTATTTATACAAGTCATGATTGAGCACACCTGATCTCGTAGGAAGTGGAGACAGTTAAGTAGTGGAGAAGTGGAGTCGTGTAAAAAGTGGTGACCACCATGTTTCCATCATGAGGGAAGACTGGTCAGCCTTACATCCACTAATCACTTACTGCTCATTAACCGTCCGCCTTACCTGGCACTTTCTCGTAATGGGCGTGTTGCACACCGCACGTTGTAAACCGCCAGACCAATACCCCAGTGAGCATCCCCCAGTTTGTGATATGTTTGATGTCTCGAGTATTTTCGGGGAAAATATGCAGCAGATTGTTGAGTGGGTCTTGTGTGCAAGACCTAGTCATTCTGACCAATCACGCGCAAACTAGGAGGCGAGTGATCATGTGTGGCGAGCTAAGTCATGAGGCTTACCGCAATAAATAGCGTGTAACTCTATTGAGTTAGTCTTGGTTGGTCTCCCAAGATTTAATCTAGGCCGGCCAATTTATCTGGCGAAGTTGGACGGCCGAAATTGCAATTTATGGAAGTGGGTGGTCATTGATTATGGCCACATCTTATTGGCGCCTGCCAGTGGCATAGTGTCATAATTGACACCTGCCAGTGGTGTAGTGGCGTAATTGGCGCCTACTAGTAGCATAGTGGTGGAGTGGCGCCTTCCAGTGACATAGTGGCGTAATTGGCGCCTGCCAGTGGTGTGGTGGCGCCTGTCTGGTGTGGCTGCGACCACTATATCTTGGCATATACTACCGTGGCCACGTATAATAAAGAAATTATGGCAAGGACATAATGTGGGGACGATCTTGGGTGGCCATAATATGGCGCGGGCGCCATTCTTCAGGGTCTTCTGGGTCCCACATGGCTTGTGGCATGTTGTGGGTCCGAAGTGGCATAATTTAGGCCATGACTAAGAATTAGGGTTTCCTCTTGATTCGACCAATGCCATTAAAACAATAGATCTATTCTGATTAGAATACCCTGGTTAGAGTTTGTTATGGCGTTGGCCACGAACGAAAAGTGAGATAGCACGCGGCTGCACTGTTATGGCACATTGGCATATTGCTGTCGCGAAATAGCATGGCCTGCCAATTAGCATGCCGGTGCGATTTGGAAAGTTGATTAGCTAATTGGCGTGGCGACCATGTTGACGCGACGACCACTAGGTGTTGGCGCAGTTTGGATTTATTTAATGCGTGTGGCGAGTTTAAAGCGACCTGATTGGTCGATGGGATAGGGGGCCGACAAGCATCATGGGCCCGGCCACATTACAAGTGCGTGTGGCGCATTTAGAGCGACCTGATTGGTTGATGGGAAAGGGGGCCGACAAGCATCATGGGCCCGGCCACATTCCAAGTGCATGTGGCGTATTTAGAGCGACCTGATTGGTCAATATAAAAAAGGGGGGCCGGCAAGGGCAACATGGAGCGTGGCCATATGGCTGCAGGTGGCGCCTGCTAGGGCGAACTGGCCGGCCATATGATGCGGCCACGCCTCCTCTTGTTGCTGCTCCTATTTTCCGCGGCTCCTCTTTTATTTCTTGTTTTCTGATTTTTGGGTAGGATTTTGCTCATACTAGTCCATGGCGGCGGATTAATTTCCTAGCTTACCTAGGTTTAGCCTCGACCAATAGGGTTCGAGATATTGCGCAGGGCGCAAAATACTTAATTTTTGCAAATTAATTAGGACAAAATTTGAATTTTGTGAGCTATCACAAAAGTGAACAAATTTGATAAATTCTGTGTGTTCGACACAAAATTCTTTAACTTTATCCTCAGAGAGCAGTTAGCGCGCCTTCTGACTGAGTACTTTCATGCAAACCTTAATCTTGGCATTTCGGGAAATTCATGCTACTCAGCTGCGAATGAACACTAATTGTCATGTCATACCAATATTAAGGGTTCAGCCGGGGAACATAGCATAGGAAGAATACTCAATAAGCCATACATTAATGAACAATGCAGGCGAGGGATTAATAAAATTTATAGAATGTTTGGGATTGTTGCTACATGCACCATTCTGAATAAATTTCATATAAATATACTGAATTTCTCAATACATGTGTAAGTGGAGAGGCCTGGGCACTCATCACTTTTAAATGGCTTAGTTTCTTTGCAGAACAATGGCATATTAAATACAAGGTTTTACAATTTTAACTCTGAACTAAAAACCACCATCAACATTAAGTCCCCTGCTTAACACTTAACAGTGGCATTGTTGCGGGGTAAGCACTAGATGGTGACAGTCAAGAGATAAATGATCAAGTCAAAGTGAATAAACATTACCAGGAAAGTGACAGCTGTCTTGAAACAATAACTCAGGTCGCCAGATCAATTGTATCTTCCGGGTATGCTGGTTTCGATTCAGTCACACCAGCAAGCATGTTCCTCCAAGAGCTGGGATGAAAGTGTTCTTCCTCTGACTATCTGACAGTCTTCTCTCAACTTTAATTAGGGTTTCAACACGAAACACGACCAGATTGGCGTTGAATCCATGTCCATCGGATAAGTCCTGTTGAATTTGTTAAGCATCCGCCTCTTCTTAGGGTTTCCGTAGCGTATATACATATGTAAGTGAGGTTATACCATCCTTCTCAATCTGGAATAGAGATTCTCCTCCTAGACCCATATCTTTTCATCATGTCAGACGGGAGCGGATCTTCTTCGACCCAGCCAGACTCTTCTACCAAACACAGGCGGCTTGTATCAAGAGTACGACTTTAATTATCTCCTGATTTTGAAGTGATAATTCCTCCTCTTTTTGACTCTAAGGTCGTTTTTTCAGATTGGGCGAATCCCTGGGTCTCGTGACAACTCTCCTGTCTGGATCATCCGAGTCAAGAAGATCATACCGGTATACCTTTCACTGGTGAATCTGTATTCGCTTGCCACTACCAGTAGATGACGAAATTTTCTTTTTTATAGAGGTATCCTGTTGGAACATGCGTAATAGTGGTTGAAGACGATGATCTGGCTACTCCTCTTCCTTCAAGCTCAAACACGCCTACTGCTGGAGATTTGGAAGATGCTGATTTGGGTATCTCCTCCTACGAGTACCCCAATGCTGGCCTGTCGTTTGATATTTACATGAAGTGTTTATCTTATAGTCATCGTAATGTTGGTGACTTCCTAGTGCGGAAGGAGTTTGTGCCTTTGTACACAAAAATATGGAGGAAGTATGGTCACATCGCTACCTGGAACGTAGTGCGACACTGTTCGTCTACTTTAGTTACTATGGTGAACTGCCTTCTGCCCATGGTTGCACAGATGGAAGGTACATCTATTCGTGATGTTGCTGAATCAACTGTTGAAAAGTGGGAAAACATGGTGTCTACCTGTGAATCCATGGAGTTTAATGTGAGCTGGTTACGGCAGCGCCTGGTCATTATCAAAGTTGATCGAGCCGACATCATCGCTAATGTCGTTCCTGCTGAAAAAGCTATCTTGGAGGAGGAAAAGGCCCTGGATGCTGAATCTGAGAAGGTGTAACAGGCGATCCAATACTTGAAGAGTAGGACTGAAAGATATCAGTATAGGCTGAAAATGATGCTTTTACGGGACTACAACTTGTTGGATGGCCTTTTCTGAGCCATACTTATATTTTTATTGCTTTGAATAAGTAGGCACGGGAATGTTTGATCATTCTATTTTTTATTTTGGGTTCTGAACATTGTTTTTGGAAAATGAATTGCATTGGATTTTGGTTAGCAAACAGAGTTTACATTAATATGTCTTTAATGAAAAGCTTTGATAAATCAGATGTGAGTGAAGTGAAAATGCCTGATTGGTCGTGCCATGAATCGGAGAGAGATGGAAATAATGGTCAGGCATAATATGCCTTGAGCCATTTTCCATTGATGACTGCTTCCAATTTGCCCCCATCTTCCTTGACAATCTTGTAATATCCACGGTTAAAGGCTTTGGTGATCATGTAAGGACCTTCCCATTTTGGTGAAAACTTTGGTGCGGACATGTCTTGCTGAATGTGCTTTGCGGTCTTTAATACAAGTTCTCATATCTGAAAAACTCGAGGTTTTACAGCTTTGTCGTATGCTCTGGAGATCCTCTTTCTGTACGCCTGAGCATGCTCCTCCGCCTTAATTCTCTTGGAATCTAGAGTTTCTAAATCCGTTATTCTGGAGATAAATGCTTCGGCTTCATTCCATTGGACTCCACTTGCGGCCGCAATCCTAGCCGACGGGATTTTGATCTCTGCTGGGAGGATTGCGCCAACACCATAGACAAGTGAATAAGGAGAAACTCAAGTAGAGCTCCTAGGTGCCGCCCAGTATGCCCACAGCGCCATAGGCAGTTGTTCGTGCCACGACCTATGATTGTCATGCACTGTTCGACTGAGAATTCGAATCAAAGTCTTGTTGGTTCTTTCGGCTTGTCCATTCCCTTGAGGGTAGTAAGGAGTAGAGAAGACATGTTTAGCTCCATATTCTTTAAGCAACTCTCGTACTTGCTTGTTGGCAAAGCGGGTACCATTATCAATAATGATGTGCTTAGGTACGCCAAACCGACAAATGATGTATTCCTTAATGAATGCTACAATTATCGCTCCAGTGGTTCCTCGAAGAGGAATAGCTTTGACCCATTCATTAAAGTACTCCGTCGCGGTTGTAATGTACTCGTGCTGCTTTGACGATGGTGGATTAATTTTCCCAATAATATCAAGTCCCCAGCTGTAGAAAGGCCATGGATTACTAACTGAATGAACGGGAGTACAAGGCATGTGGATGAGATTCCCGTGAGTCTGACATTCACGGCATTTCTGAACAAACACCGCTGCATCATCCTCCATAGTTGGCCAGTAATACCTTTCGTGCACTTGGAGGAATAACTTCTTCTTTCCTTGGTGTTCACCTTCGTGTGTTTCTTTCATCATAGTCGGGATTTCAAACTTTGCTAAACATTGTAGCAGGTCACCCCCAAAGCTTTTACGGTATAGGATTGACTCATGAAACACGAATCTTTTGGCCCTTTGCTTTATCTTGGCTACATTCTTCTTGTTGGCAGGCAGCACACCGTCACAGAGATAGTTGACGTATGGTTCTCGCCAGTCCCCAACATATCCAACATTAAAAACTTCCAATTGATGTGGCGGCGCCTGGCAATTGGAGCAAGATCCTTGGAGAGCTCGGGATTGGGTCTCCATGTCTAGCCAGTAGTAGCCAAGGCGTTGAAGACGTCGGTAAAGAGTCACCACTAATATTTGTGCACAAATCTCGCCATGAATACGGTTAAGTTGTAGTTGTGCTTCTTCGTCTCTGAGGCATCTTGACAGGGATCCATCTGGGTTTCGGTGGTATAACACTTCATGAAGCATGAAGAAGTTTTGTAGGGTTTTGAGACTAACCTTTCCTTGGGAAAGCGAACTGTTAAGCTCTTGGATAATCGGAGTTCTCCAATCATTGGCTTCAGTATCTTTGGACTGTGAAAGCCATGTTGACGCCACAGTCCGTCTCTTCACTATCAAAGTCTCTTCCAATCCTTCGAATTGCAGCTTTGAGGCTAATGTAGCTAGGCAATCGGCGTGTTTGTTGTTGTTGCGGCCGATATGGGTTATGGTTGCATCAGCGAAGTAGTTCAAAAGCTTTTGCGCCTCAGATCTATAAGGGGATAGTGTTACCTCTTTGAATGAGTATACTCCATTCATCTGGTTGACCAGTAATTTAGAGTCGCCTCTTACTTCTAGGTATATGGCTCCTGCTCGTTTGGCTAGTGACAATCCTATGAGGAAAGCTTCGTATTCTGCTGAGTTGTTGGTGCACTGAAAGTCCAGCTTGAAAGAATGCGAAAATACTTCACAAGTTGGAGACACCAAAACTGTAGGATCAGAATATCGCAACACCAATACCCTTGCGAAATCCATGAACGACATTCTGCGAAGATATCGCAGATTGGTAATAAAAATGACGCAACGGATGACGATAGCCTGAACACGAGAAAGATGTGAAGACCTAGCGAGATTTAGGAGTGTTGCAAGATTTAACATTTGAATACTTGCGAGAGTGTCGCAAGTCAGATCCGAAAATAAAGGACACCTTAGCTGTCATCCACTATGTAATGCCTTATATAAAGAGCCGAACAGGCTTAAGAGAGAAGGATATCTTTTTCGAGTGTTGAGCAAGTCATTAGGAGAGAGAAAGTTCAGAGCGGTTGTTAATTCTTTAGTTTATTTCCTTTTCATCTTGTAACATTTGTGAGATTAATCAATAAAGATTATGATTGTTCATCTTAAAATGACTTGATTGTGTGAATTCTTGTGAGGGGTGTAGTGTGGGATTTCCTGCAACTACATATGGCGCTAGAAACAAGGATTGAAGATTGATATTGTGATTAGAAAGAATTTGGAATAGTAGATAAAGAATTTCATATAACTTTCAACAACTCATCAAGATTGAAAAATGGCTAGAAGAAGACATGCATCAAAACAACCAACAACTGTTAGAAGGTGTAGGAGACTTGCTGGAGAAGGGAGAGACGAAATAGAGGAATCTTCAAGAATGAACACAAGGAACAATGGAGAAAATCAAGTTCAACCGCCAATTCGACGTACACCAATACAAAATAGAACTGTGGATTATGACAGAGTGAGTGTACATACTTGGCGATCAGATTCTGTAGATGAGATGGGAGAAGAGCAGCAATTAGGAGGCAATGGACAAGAGGAGAGAGACCAAGAAGTAATTGGAGGAATAATTCATGGAAATGAAGAGATTGCAGCGTTAGAGGCATTGAGGCAAATAATACATGAAGAAAGGCGATTAGAAGCAGAAGAACGTGCAAATCTGATAAGGCAAAATCACGAGTTGAGGATGGAAAACATGAGATTACAAAATAGAAGGTCAAGAAGCACTACAAAGTCAAGTTCAAGATCAGTTAGAGAAGAAATAAGACGAAATTTGCATGTAGAATATGCTAATGAAGAAATTCGAGAGGAAGTACAAAATCCAGGCGAAGAATGTCGCGAAAGAAGAGAAATAATGGAAGATCGTTATATCCAACGTGCTGAAACTCTTCAAAATGGGCAAAACGATAGAAATCAGGGAAGTAGACACCGTCATGGGAGAAATAATCAAGATGGCGAAGAAAATCAGGAAGAAGGAAGGAGAATATTACATGGGAGAGAAGTACAAAGAAATGAACGAGTAATTGAAGACGAAATTGAAAGACACTATACTGAACAAGCACATCTAGCTCGCGAGAGAGAAAAACTGAGAGCAGAAGTGGAGGAACAAGAGCTACAAGAGGCAATTCGCCAGAACAATCATGATAATCGAGAAAGGAGGCGTGAGCAAAATCGCAATAATGGTAATATCAATGAAGAATATGATAGAGTACAAAGGAGAATTGAAAAGCGGCAAAGAAGAGAAAATGAGAGATATAATGGCATGCGAATTCATGAAAGAAATGAAAGAGAAGATCGCAGAGAAAGACGAGAAGAAAATGATGAACAAGAAAGTCAAAACAAATATGAACGCAGAAGAAGAGAGGCGGAGCTAAAAAGACCAATGGATCCAAATTCTAATGTAGATGAACAAATCTTGAGAGAGCTAGTGGAAATGACAGGAATGTTAAATAATAAAAAAAAGGATGTAGGAGACAATTAGATGAAGCTATAGAAGAAGCTGCGAAAACCCGATTCACACAAGAAGTACAATTAGGAGGAATACCCCAAAGTGCAATTTACCTGTGTTAACCAGCATTTTTGATGGAACAACTTGTGCAGTATAACACATCAAAGATTATGTGAGATGTATGCTACAATAGGAGAACCATGATGCTATATTGTGCAAATATTTTGCATCAAGTTTAACAGGAGAGGCCTTAAAATGGTTTGAAGGTTTACCAAAGAATACTATAACATCTTTCAACCATTTGCAAGCTATATTTTTAGGGGCGTATATAAGTAACAATTCCTCACGACCTGGCATTGAAGATGTATTTGGGTTAAAGCAAAGGGTTGGCGAAAGCTTGAAGCATCTAACCGTGAGGTGGAAGACAATGTGTAGTGATATGGCTGGTCGTGTGGACGAAAGATATATCATTCTGTCATTCATTAACGCTATGTTCGCAACCAATCTGTTATACATTCAAATTTTCAGAATCAAGAATACGATCACAATGACTGAGTTGCGAGAACTTCAGGAGGAATATATTGCTCTTGAGGAAAAGCAAAATGAGATGGAATTATACCCAGTTGCGAAAATAAGTTCAAAAGCAGCGAACGCAAGCCTGTTACCTAAGTTGATAAGTACAGTGGCGAGCACATCGCAAGGACAACAAGAAAGGATAATGGGAGATAGCCAGCAGAAACTAGTAGCTATGGGAAGTCGTGATCAAGAAGAATTCGAGAGAGAAAGAAACTTCTATAGCCGTGGTGGAAATAACAAAATTCAAAGACTTGATCAGCCACAAGAAAATTATGGAGGTCAGAGGCAAAACTATCATAGAGGACAGCGAAATCACAGGATAATATGGGAAGAAATCAAGATGCCGCCACTGAATGCTAGTGTGGAGAAAATATGAGAAGCTATAATTTTGATGGAAAACATACCCGCGCCATGGAACATAGGAAGTGAACCACCTCCGAGCGACAGAAGTCATGAATTTTGTTCTTATCACCATTATCATGGACACTCAACAAATGATTGCAGAAATATAAAAACAATCATCCTCAGAATGATAGACCAAGGGAAACTAAATCATTTTCTAAAAAACCAATCTCAGTCTCAACCATTACCACCGCCGCCAGAAATTCGCAGAGTAAATACAACAAAAGGAGGAGAGATATTTGTAATAGAAGTTGGAGCAAAGGCAAAGAATCTGTTTTGTAACTCTATCGTACATTCGTACAAGACAATTGAAGATTTTCATGATAACACTCTAAGTAGGGTTTTCGCAAGAGATGCCGATAATAGAGAAGTAATGAACATTGCGAAGACATCGCCACTGGAAGAATGGCAAAAGCAGACTATCTTTTTTACCGCAGAAGAAGTACCTGAGGGTGGAGAAATGCACGACAACCCATTAGTAGTAAGATTGGAGATTAACCCAAAACCTAGCGAGGATGAAGATGATGAAGCTGAGAATTCATGGGCAATCAACAGAATTTTGATCGATACTGGAAATTCCGTGAATATTCTTTTTTATCATACTTATAAAACTATGGGAGGGAAAGATGAAGATCTAATACCTTCAACTTACAAAATCTATGGTTTTAACGGTACTGCAAATAAGCCTAAAGGAGAAGCTCATATGCGAATTCCACTGAAAGGATTATCCTATGAAATTTTATTATGTGTAGTTGATGTGGAATCACCATACAATGCATTGATTGGACAACCTTGGTTACATGAGATTTTAGGTGTGGCATCGACTTTCCATCAATGTATCAAGTTCCCTCATCCCACTGGTATTGGAATCATAAAAGGAGATTGGATTGAAGGAAAGAAGTGTTATGAAATTGATATAGAATCTTGCGAAGAAAGAGCTACGAAGAAGAAGAATTGGAAACACAACATCAAAGAAAAACAAAAAGGTGAAAGATTGATGGTAGATGTAATAGAACAGAGAGAAGAAGAAACGCTGCGAAACCAATATATGATGAAGATAAGAAGTGGCGAAGGCTTCGCAACAGACAAGAAAATGACAGAAAAATTCAAAAATGCAGAGGCAGAGAGGAGCAGAAGTAAGAGACTTAAAGAGTGAATGTATTTGTTGATTTTATGACTGAGAAGAAGGGAAGACGTATGGTTGATCTTAAAACAAAAAAAAAATTATGTATTGGCAAAAGAGTTGCAAAGATGAGATTGCGAAATTGTAAAAGAGCCGATATGCAGAAGAAGAAAATATCTTTTATGAATTACAAAGATGAGATTGCGAAATTACAAAAGAGCTTATATGCAGAAGAATCGACAAAATAATCAGACAGAGGCGAACCTACTATGGCGTACACCCTAGTTCGCGAAATCAAAATTTCTCAAGAGGCAAATGTAAGACCTAAAGTGCGTCATAGAAGGGGGTACCTATTGCATGGCTCAGCGAAAAGGTTACACCGCCCCTGGAACCTGATTCATGGAGATTTGGGGTCAATAAAGCCCATCCAAGAGAGATACCTTGGATTTTCAATCTAAGCTTATGACTTAGGTTGGACGACCGAGGGTCTCTTCTAAGGAGTCAGCATTTGATCAAGGCGCCGAGGTACATGGTTGAGCCAAGAGTGCCTGGGGCATTTGAAGTGTCTCGGCCATTCTTGGCAAGTCTTGGCTTATGCTGCACTCGGCCCGAAGAAAACTCCACTTAGGGTGCAGTCTCGTAACCATAAGCCCTATAGCAAAAGGGATAAGAGGTTGCGAAAACAACTGGTTGTTGTTAAGACTGGATGGGAGGAGCTAGCCTTGTATGGCAGAAGTACGCCTCCTTGAAGGGGCAACCAGGGGGAAGATAAGGGCGGCACCCTCCATTAGTGAGCTGATAAGTGTCTTAAGACGCAAATGTCATGAGGCTTTTTACTCACGGGAGTATCAAGGCTTGTCATATTTTTGCGACAATCCTGAAGAGGCAATAATACAAAAGAGAAGATAAGACGAGATCAATGGGTCATTGCATGCAAATGTAAAGACGTCCTGCGATTTCGTCGCAAGACGGCAATGTCATGGGGCTTTATGTTTGCAAGAATATTTAGGCCTGTCATATTGTCGCATGAATAACATCCTGCAGAGGCAATAATACTAGATAAATGACAAGACAAAATCAATGGGTCATTACATGAAAGTGTAAAGACGTCCTGCGATTTTGTCGCAATAACAAGAGGTGGCAAAATAAGACCTTTAACTAGGAAGGCAAAATAAGACCACACAAGAGAAAAATGAAAAATGAAATCTTGGAAAAAACCAAGAAATGACTAATTGCGAAAATTCAGCAGAAACATCTGCGATATTAAGGCATGAATACATGTTGCTATTCAAAAATAACTTGCTTAATCTTTCATTTGAATACAAATAACAGAGGCAAGTATGGGAATGAACAAGAACATGTTATTTGTATTCATATGATAGATTTACGCACTCATAAAATGAAAGGTTGATAATATATTGATTAATTATATTGCAAAAAAGAATTGCTCTTTTAACATGTGCAGAAAGGAACAACAAAGGTAGAGCTTGTATTTGAAGATCCAAGAAATTCGCAACAAAAGATTACAAAAATAGAAGATTAAAAGAATAAATGTACAGATATTACAAAAAGAGAAAGAAGAAAACAGAACTATTTCTCGTTTGATTCTCCTTCTTCATCATCTTCATCAGATTCTTCTACTTCTTCATCTCCATTAGATTCCTCTTCTTCACTAGCATCGCTGTCAGAGATATCTAGAGAAGGTACATTCTTGGGGATTTCTTCAAGAAGGCAAGGATATGCAGAATGAGGGATACTGTTGTCGTCGCAGACCATCTTAATAGTCTGATTGCGAAAGAGAGTAGCATCATTCTTAAAATTCGCAACAGTAATCTGTAGTTGCCTCTTCAATCTAGAATATTTATCATCTCGAGAAGAAAGGTTCTTTGCGAGCTGCTCCTTCTCAGACTCAAGTTCTTCAATTCTTTTACGAAATCTCTTCTTGACTCCTGCGAACATGTGACAATGAATCAGCAACTTAACGAAAATTTCATGAAAGACAAACAGTTAAATAAATAAGAACAATTAACAACCTTCTCTGTCAGAAATCATATCCCTAACCAAGGCTGTATGCTCAACTTGAAGACTAACATTAACACCTAAATTATTTCTGGCGTCATCTAGAACTTTGTGAGCCCAAGCAAATTCATCGTCATTATTTATGAGAAGAAGGGAGCGAATTTGATTCTCTCTTTCGCTAAGTATAGCATTTTTGCGGTTAGATTCATGTCGTTCAATTTGAACTTCAAGAAGAGTCTTTTGGAATTTCGCTAATGCTTGAGCACCTTGTCTAGCGATGCGATCTTTATCATCTATGAGATCACTGATTTTGGTTCTTAAAGTATTAATTTTTTCTTTGGAATTAAGATAGAGATGCGTAAATTGGTTGGCTAAGCCTAAACTAGATCTATGATCAATTTCTAAGAGGCGAAATTTGGATTGAAGTTCATTTAGAGGAAGAGATTTAATCTTGTCATTTGAAAAACTGTTCAAAGAATTGTTGAGATGATCAAGAAGAGCATTGTTATCCATAGGGTCGGGAAATGAGTGAAAAAGAATGGCTTCATCAGAAAGGTTATAGACGTCTGCGAAAATGGTAAGTCAGATGAGGGAAGATAATGAGAGAACAAAACAAAAGAAAAGAGAAAAGTCTCATACCATAAAGTTGTTGGTTGGCACTTTGAAGACTAGATATCTTATTCTTCTAAGTGGAAGAATCAGCTTCTAATTGCTTAGTCTTCTCGCGAAGAATAGCAGCTTCAGCTTCCAGTTCTTCATTTCTCTTGCGAAGTTGAAGATTCTTCTTTTCAAGAATACCGCGCCTTTTCTCAAGATCTGAGGCAACAGCGAAGGAAGCTCTCCCGGTATGTAAAGGAAATTGAAGAAATTATCAAGATATAACTTAAAATCAAAGTTATGAAGAAATAGGGGAACAAAGACATACCAAGACACCAAGCGAATTTAGAAAGCTGGGAGTCACTGATCTGGAGACTCCATGAAGAGAATCATCACCCTCTAGTAAAGGAGCATCGCAGATACTCGCGAGAGCTTTGCACGTACTAGAGAGACGATCATCTCCAATCCCTTGCATGGAGTCAGAGAAGATGCTGGACAATTGTTCCATAGAAGATTCAGTTCGAAAATTCTCCTTTGTGAGAGAAGTATCAACATCATCATTATCTTCATCATCAGAGCTTTCGTTGGATTGAAGATTTGAAGGAGAGGGAGAGTGAATCTTTCGTTTCTTTGAAGGTGGGGCAGTGGACTTCTCCCTGCGAAGAGGACCTTTACCCTTTCCTTTAGTCTTCGCAACCTTAGAACTTTCTTCTTCTTCAACAACTTCAACACCAACCTTCGCACACGAATGAAGATAAGAAACATAGGCAACAATATTGTTAAAAATAATAAAGAAAAGTATTTCTTACTTCATCCGTGATCGAACGGAGCGCCGCTAGGGTACTTGACTTAGCAGTCCTTTTGTAGCTTGTTCTCAACTTGGTAATCTGAAAATTTTGCAAGATTAATAGGTATAAAAAGGAGTGAAGATAATAAACTGAGCGAAATTTAGGAAGTATACCTCTTTTGCTTTTTCAGGCCAGTTAAAAACCCAAGGTTGATAATTGGCGAGATTCGCAGGGAGCACATTTGAACCTGAAATATAAGGTCCTTTCAAAACTAGCGGAAAGACGCACCACCTGTCGTCTTTAGAGTGACGAGGAATATTGTTCTTGCCCGAATGCCAGTCGATGTCTTGCATAAGTATTTTATCACTGGCAACATTTTCTTTCCTCTTCAAGCGAGCCCCAGCGAGTTCTATCATTCTTCATGTTTATTACTTCATAGTTTTCGAAGAAGCTCTCTACTGTATATTTTTCAGCAAATATCTCTAAGTCCTCCAATTTAGGATCCCTGACTTCTTTGGGATAAAGAGACCCTTTACAAGCACCATGGTTGGAGAACTCAAGCATTAAGCGGATACAATCCCCGCTCAATTGGTAGATGGCTCGCGAGAATTTCGCATGAGCAAGAATTTCATAAAATAAGGGAAGATCAGGGTCATAGAGAGGAATGGGAAGGCCAGCGAGAATCTGACCTAGCGAAATTATGATTTCCTGATCATCACAATGATGATCGAAAACAGATTTGGCGAAAGAATGGATTTAGATTCTTGATTGGGAATGGTGGTTAATATGAAACCTTTCTCTTCGAAATCTTTCTGAACTTTGTCCAGAGAAGTTTCATATTTACGACCAACTGGAGGCATTTTCAGAGTATGGGAATGAAGAGAAAACTGAAGATCAAAAAGAAGTGAAAAGAAGAAGATTTACAGTAGCAGAAGCGGAGGTTACGGAGAGATGTTGAAGAAAAATTGCAGAGGAAGCAAGAAGGAAAGTAAAAAAGAAGAAGAGAGGAGTAAGAAAAATATATATAGAGAGAAGGTTTCTCGAAAAAGCAAACACATTTAATGCGAAAAGTAGACATGAATGGTTGAGAAATAGTGGTTGAAAAAGACGTGTCAAGAAATGGATGGAAGAAGAGATACGTGTAATAAATTCTGCATAAAAGTACAGAATCATGTCAATACAGAAAAATATGATAAAATGAACAACTGCGGCATTTTGAAAGTACTAGTTCTCATGACATTCTCTCCTTCACAGAGAAGACATGAGAAGAGGCAAGATGTAGGATCAGAATATCGCAACACCAATACCCTTGCGAAATCCATGAACGACATACTACGAAGATATCACAGATTGGTAATAAAAATGACGCAACGGATGACGACAGCCTGAACACGAGAAAGATGTGAAGACCTAGCAAGATTTAGGAGTGTTGCGAGATTTAACATTTGAATACTTGCGAGAGTGTCGCAAGTCAGATCCGAAAATAAAGGACAGCTTAGATGTCATCCACTATGTAATGCCCTATATAAAGAGCCGAACAAGCTTAAGAGAGAAGGAGATCTTTTTCGAGTGTTGAGAAAGTCATTAGGAGAGAGAAAGTTCAGAGCGGTTGTTAATTCTTTAGTTTATTTCCTTTTCATCTTGTAACATTTGTGAGATTAATCAATAAAGATTATGATTGTTCATCTTAAAATGACTTGATTGTGTGAATTCTTGTGAGGGGTGTAGTGTGGGATTTCCTGCAACTACAAAAACTACATCTGATCCTCCGGTATTACTGCTAGGAGTAGCAGATCCGTCGAAATACAGTAGCCACGCTTCCTCTTTGACAAAACAGATTTCTGGAAATTCCCCGGGAAGGTCTTCATCCAGTGCGGTAGTACCTTCTCCTAGGAATGCCGCTAGCAAATCCGCTACTGCTTGTCCTTTAATAGCCCGCGGAGGAGTGCATGTTATATTGAGCTCCGACATTTGGAGCAGCCATTTGGCCAGCCTACCTATCAAGGTTAGTTTTGAGAGCAAGAACTTGACGGGATCGGCTTTAGCTATTAACACCACTTTGTTTAACAACAAATAGTGTCTAAACTTCTAAATAGCGTGAATTAGGGCTAGACACGCTTTTTCTGCCTTAGGATGCCTGAGTTCAGCGTCCCTCAAAGTACGACTAAAATAGTATATAGGGTGTTCAATCCCCTCATCATCTTCTTGAGCAAGGAGGGCTCCAACAGCGGGATCGCTGGAAGCAGTGTAGAGGCACCACGGCATTCCTTGTATGGGAGATTTCATAACAGCCGGTGATGACAATATTTGTCGAATCTTCCGAAAGGCTTCTTCCTACAGCGTGGTCCAAAAAAAACTTGCTCCCTTTTTCAGTAATGGGGTGAATGAAGCGATAAGCTGGGTCAAACCAGGTATAAAACGCCGAATGTAGTTTACTTTGCCCATGAAGCTCTGGAGTTCTTTCACAGTCTGCGTAGGAGGCATTGTGAGGATGGCTTGGGTATTGGTCGGATCAACCTTGATTCCTTCATCTGTGACTTGGAATCCTAAAAATTTTCCAGAAGAGACCCCAAAAGCGCATTCATCTTCAGTTTGTATTCACGACACATTTCGAACACCTGCCGTAAAATGTCTTTATGGGCCTCTCGAGTTTTTGATTTGACCACTATGTCGTCTATGTAATCTTCAACTTGCTTGTGCATCATGTTGTGGAAAATTGCAGTCATGGCGCGTTGATAGGTAGCACCAGTATTTTTCAAACCGAAAGGCATCACAGTATAATAAAAGTTTCCAACAGGAGTTCGAAAAGCTGTCTTACTTGCGTCATGCTCGTACATATTTATCTGGTTGTAGCCGTTGTACCCATCCATGAAGGAGAACATGCCGTGTCCACTGGTAGCGTCTACTAGCATGTCGATGTTGGGAAGGGGAAAATCTCCTTGGGGCAGCATTTGTTCAGATCTCTGAGGTCGACGCAGCACCTAATTTGACCGCTTTTCTTGTTTACGGGAACCATATTGGCCAACCAGGTGGGATGGTGAATGGGTTTGATGAGGCCGGCTGCTAGTAATTTCAGAATCTCAGTCTTGATTTGTTCTTCCACATCATGCCTGAACTGTCTTGGATATTGCTTAACCGGTTTGGATCCAGGTATTATATGCAGATGATGAGTGACCAGTTTTTCATCCAGGCCGGGCATTTCCTCATATGTCCATGCGAATATGTCCTGGTACTCCTTAAGAAGATTCACAAGTTTCGTACGTTCCTCTGCACATAGAGCCGAACTGATGGAGACAGGCCTTGGAGATTCTTCGTTTTCGATGTTGACAATTTTGAGTTCATCTGTGGTGGAGTCGGTGTCGTCTTGTAACTGTCATGGAGCATCTAGTACTTCTTCTTGTAGATTGTCATTATGGCTGCATTCTATTGGGCGGAGAGACTGGGCGGCAGTCTCCCCTGCTAATTGCTAACATCGGCGCCGATATACAGTTTTCCCTTTTTGGTCATGACTCGCCACAAAAGTCCGCTCCCTATTGGTATGAAGATGAACCGAGTCTTTATTTGATGAAGAAGGATTGGTGTGTCATGTCAGAGAGGAGCACCGTGGGATCTGGTCTCTTTGTTCAATGATGTGAGCTGGTCCTCCTCCTCGATTGACGTCCACATAGGGAGCGGAGTGCAGTAAACCTTGCTTAATGAGTCTCGTGAATCCTCCTTTGGTTCAAATAGTTTCATTCCACAAATTGGTGCATAAGGAGACAATGACGCAGGAATGCGAACAACTTATTCCTTTAGCATAGTTTTCAGGCATTGGTGATACGTTGAGGGAATGATCTTATTGTCATGAAGCCACGGTCTTCCCAGTATCATGTGGTAGTCTGGCTCCTTCTCTATTACCTCGAATTTTACTTTCGACTGGACATGTCCTACTGATAGATTCAAATTGATGTACCCATACGTGCTGGTTTGGTTTCCTTCGAAATCTTTCATCATGGTAGGCTATCGTACAATTTTGATTGGTCGAACCTTGGTTGTCCTGAGAGTTTTGAGAGTAATAACATTTGAGGACGCTCCCGTATCGATGAGAGCCCTTTTGAATTCTGAATCTTTGATGCGTTCAGTAACATGCAGGGCTCTGTTATGGCCTTCTTCTGCCATCATGTCGTCTTCAGTAAATGTAACATTGTTTATGGACATCTCTGATGTCTTTGAGGCTTCAAGGCGCGAAGGAGCCAAACGCGTATCCAGAGCTATCCGATTGATCGCGGCAAACGTCTCTGCTCGTTGGTCCTTTGAGAGATGTAGAAGCTCACATAAACTCTCCATTAGAGAAGCCGCTTCCTGATTCACTGGCCTCCGGTTGGTGGTGAAACTGTTGATTTGAGGACGATCATCATTTGAGGGGTTAGTCCCTAGTGCTGGGATTTCTGGAACAGAGGAGCCGCCTAAATCTGATGTCAATCTGACAAGGAAATTGAGTATGTTGTTTATCGTCTCCTTCATCAGATCCATGTTCCTTGTGTGGATTTCTTGTACTCATGCCAACCCAATCAAGGTCAGGATTTCTCCATTTGCTGTGCGATCAGATATGGCGTTGGGAGGAGAAACATCACCATTTGCAAGATTTCGACCGACAATTGGAGTTGTTGAATTAGTCCTAAGACCAACCATCTTTGTGAAAATTCTTGGGATTGCAACCGAGAGATTAATCTCCCACTATGGTCGCCAGTTGTTTTGGGGTAAAAACTAATTCTGCTGGAAATGGTAAATTTGGGTGTGCCGCCGAGAAACAAATCTAAACCCTAAACAAAAATACACTGCACGGGAGTACTTTAGATTCGAGAGATCAATCTGTACAATTCTGGCCTAAACCAAGAAATGGTCGTTCCAGCCTTGCTTCGGTCACAAAATGAAGGAAAAATGGTTGATCTTAGGGAGGGAAGCGAAGAAGGTGCTGAGATCAAAATATTGAATTTTGAAGGTGTGACTGTTTTATGACTTGTATCAGAATATGGAACTGGCTTGCGGAATGTAAGCTATCAGTTCTTGGTATTTTTCTGGATACTTGTCTTGATTACTTCCTTTTTTGTCGAAATAGGTCGAAAACCTATTTATACAAGTCATGATTGATCACACATGATCTCGTAGGAAGTGGAGACAGTTAAGTAGTGGAGAAGTGAAGTCGTGTAAAAAGTGGTGACCACAATGTTTCCATCATAAGGGAAGACTGGTCAGCCTTACACCCACTACTGACTTACTGCTCATTAACCGTCCGCCTTTCCTGATAATTTCTCGTAATGGGTGTGTTGCACGCCGCATGCTGTAAACCGCCAGACCAATACCCCAGTGAGCATCCCCCAGTTTGTGATATGTTTGATGTCTCGAGTATTTTCGTGGAAAATATGCAGCAGATTGTTGAGTGGGTTTTGTGTGCAAGAGCTAGTCATTTTGACCAATTGCGCGCAAACTAGGCTGCGGGTGATCATGTGTGGCGAGCTAAGTCACGACACTTGCCGCAAGAAATAGTGTGTGATGCTATTAAGTTAGTCTTGGTTGGTCGCCCAAGATTTAATCTAGGCCGGCCAATTCATCTGGCGAAGTTGCACGGCCGAGATTGCAATTTATGGAAGGGGGTGGCCGTTGATTATGGCTACATCTTGTTGGCGCCTGCCAGTGGCATAATTGGCACCTACCAGTGGCGTAGTGGCGTAATTGGTGCCTACTAGTGGCATAGTGGTGGATGGCGCCTGCCAGTGACATAGTGGCGTAATTGGCGTCTGCCAGTGGCGTGGTGGCGGAGTGGCGCCTGCCTGGTGTGGCTGCGACCACTATATCTTGGCATATACTACCGTGTCCACGTAGAATAAAGAAATTATGGCAAGGCCATAATGTGGGGACGATCATGGGTGGCCATAATATGGCGCGGGCGCCATTCTTTAGGGTCTTCTGGGTCCCACATGGCTTGTGGCATGTTGTGGGTCCGAAGTGGCATAGTTTAGTCTATGACTAAGAATTAGGGTTTCCTCTTGATTCGACCAATGCCATTAAAACAAGAGTTCTATTCTGATTAGAATACCCGGGTTAGAGTTTGTTATGGCGTTGGCCACGAACGAAAAGTGAGATAGCACGCGGCTGCGCTGTTATGGCACATTGGCATATTGCTATCGCGGAATAGCATGGCCTGCCAATTAGCATGCCGGCGCGATTTGGCAAGTTGATTAGCTAATTGGCATGGCGACCATGTTGACGCGATGGCCACTAGGTGTTGGCGTAGTATGGCTTTATTTAATGCGTGCGGTGGGTTTAAAGCGACCTGATTGGTCAATAAGAATGGGGGTCGGAAAGCATCATGGGCCCGTCCACATTCCAAGTGCGTGTGACGCATTTAGAACGACCTGATTGGTCGATGGGAAAGGGGTCCGGCAAGCATCATGGGCCCGGCCACATTCCAAGTGCGTGTGGCGCATTTAGAGCGACCTGATTGGTCGATATAAAAAAAGGGGCCGACAAGGGCAACATGAAGCGTGGCCATCTGGCTGCATGTGGCGCCTGCTAGGGCAAACTGGCTGGCCATATGGCGCGGCCACGCCTCCTCTTGTTGCTGCTCCTATTTTTCGCGACTCCTCTTTTATTTCTTGTTTTCTGATTTTTGGGTAGGATTTTGCTCCTACTAGTCCATGGAGGATTAATTTCCTAGCTTACCTAGGTTTGGCCTCGACCAATAGGGTTCGAGATATTGCGCAGGGCGCAAAAAACCTAATTTTTGCAAATTAATTAGGCCAAAATTTGAATTTTGTGAGCTATAACAAATTTGATAAATTATGTGTGTTCGACACAAAATTCTTTAACTTTATCCTCAGAGAGCAGTTAGCGCGTCTTCTGGCTGAGTAATTTCATGCAGACCTTAATCTTGGTATTTAGGGAAATTCATGCTACTCAGCTGCGAGTGAACACTAATTGTCATGTCATACCAATATTAAGGTTCAGCAGGGGAACATAGCATAGGAAGAATACTCAATAAGCCATACATTAATGAACAATGCAGGCGAGGGATTAATAAAATTTATAGAATGTTTGGGATTGTTGTTACATGCACCATTCTGAATAAATTTCGTATAAATATACTGAATTGCTCAATACATGTGTAAGTGGAGAGGCCTGGGCACTCATGACTTTTAAATGGCTCAGTTTCTTTGCAGAACAGTGGCACATTAAATACATGGTTTTACAATTTTAGCCCTGAACTAAAAACCACCATCAACAGCAGTACCATTTTTTGTTTCTGTCAATCATAGAAACATCACTTCTGAAACCCTGGTTACGGGACCATAACTGAGGTTGCTCTCAAGAGGGGATGATGTAATGACCATGGTTGTATGTCTTGGTTGTAGCATTCGTTTTATGACAGTACAAGAAAATCTAGCTATTGCTACACTATATATTGCCACACCTTCAATATAGGTGTTGCAAAAGCAAATTTCTAGTCACGGTACTTTTCAGCTGCAGCTAAAAGCTATAATTTACTGCTGCAAAATGAAAGTTTTGCCATACAACTGTAGCAACAATATGAAAAGAGTGCGGCAAAAAATATAATCTATTGCTGCAGCAATAAAGATTGGGTGCAGCAATAGACTTCTTACTACATAGGTTATCGCGACACTATTAGGGGTTTATGCCATAACTATTGGGTGCTTCAATGTATTAAATTTCTTGTAGTGTGATGAATGATTAGGATAGGTGAGCTTGGTGTCAGTCACGACTCTTGGACTGTGAAACTGATCGTCATGATCAGTGGATCGTCAGTCCCCAGTATTTAGTTAAATCTCCTTTTTGTTTTTCCTTCTTCTGGCAAGACCTTGATGAAGGACTTAGTGGAAAGACCTGGTGGACATCGATCGACTGTGAAGGTAATGAATCCCGTCTAAGAATTGTTGTTTGCATGTTGTATGCTCTGGAAGCTGTAGGAACCTCATACGATGTCAGAATTTGGTGCTTGACCCCAACTTTTGAAGCTAAGAGATTGAGGAATCATATTCAAAAAGAATCCTTCAGTTTGGAGATGTCTAAGGAAGTCAATGACGCATGTACATTCATAACTTGTATTCCCGTGCAAATTTTCAGATTCCATAAACATGAGTGTGGAAGCCATATCTTTCTGCTCGTATGTTCGATTGACGTTCCCTTTTGGTATGTTGTAGAAGAGAGATAGACGAACATCTTTCGTTGAGGAAGCATTGTCCCATTCCTCACCCATTGGTACGTTTTTGTAAACCCATGGCCTGAAGTGTGTTGTATCTCATTTGTAGAGGTGATGAGAACATCTTGTAGAAGTCTTTGGATTGTTCCCGCCAGTCGTGCAAGCTTTGGGAAGACTTTCATGTGAACATGTTATCATGTATACACATCTTGACATGAATCATTAGTTCTTGGAGAAGTCCACTTCATGTGTAACACTTCAGAGAATGGTTAGTTGATGAAGCCCTGTCATGCGGATGTTGCTCCTAAGACCGTTGTTGATGCTGAGACCATGTGTTAGAGCATAGCTCGGTTGAACCCACCAAGCGTTGGTATGTCAAGTTTGGTTGTCATATTTTAGTGAACCAAAACTCATTTAAAGAGTTGCTTGATTATTTACTAGAGTCAACTTCGTATAGGTTTACTAGAAAGTTATTAGGATATGAGACTTACAAGTATTACGTGAAGACTTGAAGAATGTGAAGAAGTAAGGAGCTACAACGACGACATCATCCTTCCTCTTGAGGTTAATAATATTTGACTTGGATTGTTTCATTCCTAACGTATCTTTCAAGTCGTGCACATTGAAAACATAACTGCGAAGCTGTGAATGATTATACTCTAGTTAGACATAGTATTAAGGAATTACAATACGAAGTATAACGTCTATCTTTTGAACTTCGTATATAAGACATCGACATAATCGTATGAATGCTATTGTGATTATGTGTATGGGTATGGGTGAAGATTTCGTCCTAGGAAACAATGTTTTACATTCATTTAAAGGAAGTACAATTCATAAACTTGTTTTATGAATCGAAAGGGAAATCGCTAGGCTTATTGGTATTGTTATTCATTGCAAATCTTTGGATTACCAATATGTGTGTTTAGTATAACCTCTCATAACTTGTTTATGTATCTTAGTAAAACTATTCACAAGGCCTGACTTTTGTATTGGTATGACTTTTATTAGTGAAACCGATCTTAAGTAATCACATGAGATGGTATGATCAATATGTTGTAATTGGCATGACCAACTATAGACATTGGGGAACCGATCCTAGTAAGAGGTGCAACCGATCACAAGTGTGTCGAATCGATCCTTGTAAGAGGTGCAACAAGTCTTAGTTATTGGTAACCGATCCTATGACTTGTGAAACCGAATACAAGTTAAATACCATAAATATGTGGTAACCGATCCTAGTACCTAGTCAACCAAATTTTGGAAAGCTAGTGTGACCGATCCTAGTACCCACATGGAGGTAGAACCGAAACTTGTTTTAGTAGAACCGTGAAACCCATGATTGGTGATTTGATAGGATAATCAATCACATAGTTCTTGGAAGTCAGATGAACCAATTCTAAACTTGTTTGGAAGTGTGGCAAATCGGTTCCAAGATTGTAAATATGAAAAAGGATTTACAAAGTAAAGATGTCGACATACTTTGAACATGTGTAGTAACTCTTATCTTTTATTGTTCAAAGATATTCCTTAATAGCTAAAGGAGAATCCCGGATCGAAATAAATTGAGAATCATTTAATTAAGGTTTTTAGTTTTATATGCTTTTAATTTCCAGCAATTAAAATGCATATCTTTAGAAAATAAAAATTGGTAATGTGCATTTACTAATTGGAGATTTTCTACTGAGATTTCGGTCAATATTTGTACAAAGCATTTTCAGGAATTATGGAAACCGAATTTGGAAATATATTGCATATCTTGAGAATATTTTCGGTTTTGGAAATTCCTTGGTGTCCAAACTTCCTTGGTCTATAAATATTGAAGTTTGTATTTCGAGCAAACTAATCCTCAGAGCCGGCAAAACTACCTTGTTGTGTTGTTACTGGTGGAGCCATCTATTCGGAGAGGAAAGTACCCTAATTAGGTGAAATCTCTTACGACCGCTCGTTTTAAAGACTTCTTTGGGATTGGGAAGTTCTACGAGTACTGTTGGTGGGAAACTAGATAATTGCAGTTTATTATTAGTTTTCGATTGATTTGATTGACTAACGGTTGTTGAACTTTGATTGCACCTAGTTTGTTTATGCTTGAGAATCTTCTCTTCTGATATAAGATTCACTCAAACTAGATCGAAGTTTCGACGGGGATCTTTAGGCTGTTTGTAGATCTAAAGACGTCTTGTGATAATCCATTATTAACAGACTCCGTTCCGTGTGTGATTGATCAGAAGAGATTCAAGTTGATTGTGTGCAGGTGTTTATTGAAGATCTAAGAAGATTTGAAGACGAAGAAGATTTCTGATTTGAGTTCATAATCTTTGTTATGCACAAAACTTGATCGGCTGGGGATCCAACTATAATCGGTTTATCTTTGTGATAATATTGATTGATTAGTTGAGTAGATCGGCATCAATACGTTTCTTTGTGATTCAAAGTATTGATTGAATAATCTTAACAATTACTTTGGTAATTGTTGAAAACATAGATCTAAGGACCGGACAAAGGAGTTTATTAGAATAAACGGAAGAGCCTTTTTTCAAACTCATATCACTTGTTTGAAAAGAGTTGTTACCGAACGGATTTGTTGTTCCTTTACTATTTGGAATACGAACCAAAAGAAGTGTTCCAAGTGCGTGACTTATTGCAAGTTGGAGGCGCAGGGATACAGACGGAACTAGGTGAACTATAGGTTTAGTTGCTTGGTCTCAACTATACGAAGTTGGTTTAGATTTTGTATAGCGGCTTAATCCTGAGAGTATTCAATTATGGACAAGGTCCCGGGGTTTTTCTACATTTGCGGTTTCCTCGTTAACAAAATCTTGTTGTGTCTTTTACTTTTCTATTTCCGCAATTATAATTGTTTTATTATAATTAGAAGTAAAATACACAAACGTTAATTCCTATTTACTTGATAGCAATCCTATTGTGTTTGGTTAAGTCCGAACCTATTATCAAGTAAACATACTTCGTTGTTGTATTGTCTCGATCTTGTATCCATAGTCAATCACACAAGTTATCTTGTGGTTGTATTGTCTCGATCTCGTATCCAAAGACGTTCACACGAAGTGTGAACTGATTAGTTGTATTATCTTGACTCAGTCCATAGACAATCACTTTCGAAGAAGGGACTTATAGGTGGAAAAGTTTTATATTGAGGTATATTTGGGTACCCTCGTCT
Source organism: Papaver armeniacum (assembly GCA_023531295.1). NCBI lineage: Eukaryota > Viridiplantae > Streptophyta > Magnoliopsida > Ranunculales > Papaveraceae > Papaver > Papaver armeniacum. Next base: position 117,110 of record JAJJWW010019129.1, read on the forward strand.
TTTCAATTGGTATCAGAGCAGGCAAACACAAAAAGATCTAACAATCTGTGTTTGGTGTGATCCAACCTATAAGAAATTGAATCTAATGGTTGATTCAGTTAACGTAACGGCAGGATTTGACGACTTCAAAAAATCGTGGTGGAAGACACGAAAGAAGTATGTAATACTCTTATTCCTAAATGTTTTAGGAATTGGAATTATATCTATGTATGTCTTGGGTGACTTACATAATTCTTTGGATCCGATAGAGTTGTATATCATTGTATTTGTTACTAACTATAACAATGATACAATTATATTTGTGACAGGATGTATCTTGAAAATGCATAAGATTCCTCTCAAAAAATGTCACTACTATATGAACCATGGCTATTGTGTTCTTGAAAAATCTGGAATCTTAAATATATTTTGGGTAAACTACCAAAGTATATATATGTACATTTTCAGAGCAAAGACTGTCAATGTATCGCTATCTAGGATGCGATTTTGGAAACTATGGATTACAAGGAATGATTTTTCAGTTAATAATTCTATTAACAATGGATTGCTTCATACACCTCACAACTGTTTTAATGAAGCAAGTGATCTTTTGAAATATTACAGTATTCATGATTTTAATGGTATTCTTAACAAATATCATACCTTGTTCAAATTCATCTCTGCATATTCTATTAGAAAATTCTTGAGTGAATTTCAAATGATGTTATCAAATTCTGGTAATGAAAAAGTAAACAGATTTTTGGACAAAAATATAGAATCAATCCGTGATAAAGATCCAGACCATGAAAAAACGGTTTTCCAAAAGATAGACCTAGATATAAAATCGGAATTGTTTCCCCACAAGCCTCGGTTTCCGATTTTGGTAGAATTTCCTAAAGCTAGTTATTTCCGGTTTTTGATATTTATTCTTCCTATAAAATATAGCCTCTTGCTATGTTTACAAACATACTGGGGAAGATTGATCGAAACCGTAACTAGGGTTTATCATATTTTCGCAAGTATGAGGAAGAGGAAATCCAGTAGCACATCCTATGATGATCGGGTCAGATGGGATGATATTGATAGGATCGGATTTCCTAACAGTATTGATGACAAGCATGAATTCACTCGTTTTGTTGACAGCTCATGTTTTAGGAAATACGAAACTCTCAAGGGAATGGAATTTACCACTGAAAAGAAATTCGATCCAGATGTCCAAGATAAGGATTATGTGAAGTTTGTTCAAGATCGGAAATGGGGAAAACTTTTTGATTTTGAAAAATATTCACCTGATATGGTAAGAGTTTTTTATGCGAATATTCGTAATGTTGATCATAAAAATATTACCTTTGTTACTCTTGTTGGTCAAGGACTCTCCTATGTTGATCGTAAGACAATTTCTAATGTTATTACGTACAATGTGGAATGTAATCATTTGATTGCTGGAGTTGAAATTGAGCACGACACCATTTTAACACATCTCATTGGAAGATAGATAGAGTGGGAAAATAGTATATTACCAACAAAGGATATACCCTTCCACCTAAGGGTATTCGGTAAACTTGCTTTAGCAACCCTTTTTGCAAGCACTAGAGATAAGTCAGCTTGGGACAAAATTTTTGCAGAATTTGTTTATTTTCTGTTAAAAGGAGACTCTCAAATTGATCTCTGTGGAATGATTGTCAGTCAAATGATCAAAACCTCAGATTCTATTTCCTCGTCAGGAATAAAGAGACATCTCGGGTTTCCTTGTATAATTACATAGATTTGTGAATTCATCGCTAGAGATGATTTTGATGACTTGAGAAGCATTACGACTGTCTCTGATAAGACTATATGTCAAATGATTGGAGGTCAATCCAGTAATAAAATGGTTGAATGGATTTCACCGAATTCTAACAACAAGTATCTTTTAGCTCATCTTGAAACTCTTGGTAAACAACTTGACTGTTTTCAGAAATAGCTGGGCTTTGCTGCTTGAAAAGATCCAGAAACTCTTAAAGGAATTCTAAAGATTGAATCAGAGTTTTGGAACCAAGAATCGAAAATAGAAGAAGAGCATCGGAAAGTACTTGATCACAAGGGATGTTCCTCCCAATGATTAATCAGGAAAATAGACATTAGTTTTTGATTATTTCAATAAAGCCTATTATGAATAAAACTATCTGATTTATGAATAAAATTATTAGTTTATAATTTTTCTTGTGATAGTTTTTTCGTTTACATAGCATGTGCTTGAATGCTTTATCTTATTGCTATGTATGTTTATGGGATGTTTGATTTCGGTTTTCTTAACCTTAATATTCGATCTCATATAATGTGAATCCTTATGGTTTGGGTGACTTTTTGGTTTAGCAGGATTAAGTTCTAGCCCATGTTGGTAGGCTTTATCAAAGGATCATAAGGGGTTCCGATTGAAACTCATATGTGAAAAAGTCACAATATGTTGAATCATTTTTGGTTTAACATAAAAGCATATGTGTTTCGGGGTTTTTCAACTTTTGCTTTTTGCATTGGTTAAAACAGATTCAACCTTTCTCTGGTAAAGGTTGCTGTTGTTGTTGTTCTTTTGTCTTGCGAGAGGATGACAACATGATGATTTTCTCCCCGAAAAGATATAAAGAAAATGAGAAGAGGATGCAGAACTTGAGGTAACGAATTTGTTAGTTAATCGTTTTCCTGTTTAAGAAAAGCCTGATTTTATTGCACAATTTTATTGCTTTTACTTAACAAAATTTCGGTACAATTGATGTTTTATTCCATTATATGTGTATGGATGTGTGTGTGATTCAATTGTTTCCGGTTAAGAAAAACTATTGTTATCTTGCTTTATTTTTTGGTATCAATTGTTTAGGCTTACAAAATTACGGTGCAATTGCGGTACTTTAATGTCTATGTTGTTTCAATTGCTTCTGGTTGAGGTAAATAATTATGCAAGTTGATTTATTTGGTTTGTATGAATTGTTTATGGATTAACAAAAGGTTTTCGGGATGAATTGTTTAGTCCAATTCGATTCTGGATAAGAGAAACTAAGTTAATTCTGATCTTAGTTAGACTTATCAAAGTGGAGGTTTCGGTTATTCAAGTCTAATCGAATGCCTTAACAAGAAATGTTATTTAACTAACCTAGTACTTATCTTGTTTAAAAGTGAAAGGTCTAAGTTATTGTTTGAATAATTAGAACCTGATGAGAAAAATAGAGTTAATTCTGATCTTTATTTTGGTCTTATCGAACAAGCGATTCTATTTGTGCAATCGGTTTAGCAAAGGAACTAAGGTGCTTAGTAGATTTTTGGTTTGCTAAACTATTAGGGAAAATTGCTTCAGGCAATTGTTTCCTTGGTAACATATCAAAACAAAATTACTTTGTAGTTTCGGTTTTGATATTGGTTATGAAAAATGGTGTATGGAACCCTCGTGCTTAACTCTTATAGGTTACAAGTCTTTTGAGATTTGTAAGATCCTTTCGGTTTGTCTTTTATTTGCTGTGATCGATGGCTAGATCAATTGGTTGGTTCGAGAAAATGTTGAGAGTACTGCGACGACAACGGAATTCAGAGATGGGCTGTATATTGCAGTCGCTGGTGTTGGCTGAGTGTTTGGGAAAATCTGCAGAAGTGGACGTGAACTTAAGTGGTCAGGGAATAGCGATTGACTGAGATGCAGAAGAAGGTGGAGATAAAACAGTGACTGCAACTGAAAAGTGTTCTTCCCGTGAATTTTGAACTCGTAACTGAAATGGTGGTGGTGGTGCTTAGAAGCTCAGGGAGCCGGATAAATAAAAGATGGGTATTGGTTGTTGTGACTGTAAACAGATCTTTGACGCAAATGGAGGAGTCTGATTCTGGTCGAATTTCAGAACTGGAGTTAATCATTAGATGTGAAATCGATGGGGGCAAAGAACTTCTGCTACTGGGAGAGATGAGTTGCTGTGGAGTTCGAAAAGCAAGATGGCAACAGTTTTGAAATGATTATGAATGTGTAGATCTGCAGACGAGAATTGAGATGGTGCCGAGATGGGAAGAAAACGAAGTTAGCCGAGAATGATAAGTTCAAATGATAGAAACTGGTGGAGGCGATTGAGCTGTAGCGAGATGGTCAGGGAACAGAAACTGGTTTTATGTGGGAGTCTTAAAGGCAAGTTGAGTATTGTTGGCTACTCGAATTATGTTGTCTAAGTGATCGACAACGGTGAAGGTCAGCTTGACAGAAGATGGAGTTGTTGTTGTGATCATTGGAGCTGAGGTTAGATGGTCAGAGAAGAGAAATTGATGTTGTGATTGGAGTTGGCACGGAGATTGGCATGGTTGTTCGGACTGGGCTCTGATAGGTGCTATGTTTAGATTTGGGCCTTGGCAATCTGCTGGGTCTTACTGGGATTTTCAGGAGTCCTACACTACAAATACTTCAACAGAGAAACCAGAAAGGGGAGGCCGGTTTTGGAGTTCTGTTTTGGAGACGGGGCTGCGGCTGGGAGCTGTCTACAAAAGCGACGGAGACTAGGGTTTGGAGATTCATTTTCTCCCATTTGATTTCAATTAGCTAGAGATTTATTCATATTTGTTTATGGTTTTTAAGAAAGCCATGGCTAGCTAGCTAATTCCATGTTAGGTGAAAGGATGAACTTGTAGGATTTATTTGTTTTCATGAACAAGGGTTTTCTATCAATTGAACTTAATTTTAATGATTTTGTCTCTCTATTAATGTTTATTTTCTAGCTAGATTTTTCATGTGTTATGCCATGTATAGTTCATTGTTGGATTAGTAGAAAAACTCATTGAACCTAAGTAATAATTGATTTATGAATATTCCTTGACTCTTCATGCCGTGTATGATTAGTGCTTAGAAATTTTACTTTTAGGCGAGAACAAATAATTCATTTTTGATGATTCTTATCGAAAATTCGTAAATACAATATCTTCATGTATGAGTAGTTAGATTTGCCGCTCTACATGAGTATATTTGAGACCCTTTGTGATTGAACACGATTAATTTTCCTACAACAGATTCCCAGATCCTTAACACTTCACATCCCTGGTTACCGACTTTCCCAGTGCATTTATATTTTCTGTTTAGTTTATTTTTCTGTTATTATTCTTTCAAAATTCAAAAATATCTTTATTGGTTAGTCGATTAGAGATATTGATTACGTATTTTCACCGCTCCCTGTGGGTTCGACCCGTACTTGCCTCTGTCTACTAGTTGGACACCGTGCGATTGCGGTTATCACATATAGGGTTTCCCGAAATCCTATCACATACCTTTCTTTGTTGAGGGTAGTAAGTGTTCTAGTTGTGGAAGAGACATGGATATATATGGTGACCACGCCCTACACTGCGCAGTTGATGTTGGTCTTAAATTTAGGCATGACTTGGTCAGAGATGGCATTTCGTATATGTGCTACAAGGAAAGTGTTGTCGCAAGAAAAGAAGTCGCATTGGGCTTTCTCTCAGACACTCCAAATGCAAAGGATTTAAAACCCGCTGATATTCTAGTTTACAATTGGGAGGACGGGAGAGATGTTTGTTTGGACGTCATTGGAGTATCTCCTTTTACGAGTGCTAGAACACTCAACTTCACACCGGGTCATGCTATCGCCTCAGCAATCACTCGCAAGCGCAACAAATATTTGGATAAATGCACCACACATGGGTATGGGTTCAATGTATTGGCTTTATCAACCATTGGAGAGCTAGGTGAAGATACAATTTCATTCATGAAAAGATTGTGCTACTGCCTAATTAATCATGATGCTAATCATAAAATTGGCGGGTCTTTATTTCACCGACAATTTCATCGACTAGGCATTATTATTCAAAAGGGGGTTGGTGCCCAGATTGTTGTTAGGCTACCAACTCCTTCCTTGTAAATGTTGACTTTTTTTGCTTTTCATTTTAAACCCTTTTTAGCGTTCTTTTTTTATAATAATAATAATAACATTGTGCAACAAGGAGATCCCCTCGGACCTTTCTTGTTCGCATTGGTGATGCATCCTCTTGTTCATAACATTGCCACTCAGTGCTCTTTGGATATGAACGCATGGTATCTCGACGACGGAACCATTATTGGGGATACCTTAGAGGTGTCAAAGGCCCTGGAATTATACGCCAAGAAGGAGCTGAGTGTGGGTTACACTTAAACATTAAGAAGACAGAAATCTTCTGGCCTTCCACTGACCCGAGAAGTGTTATGGATGGTCCTGCCGATATATGCAGATCTGTAAAGGGAGTAAAGTTGTTAGGCGGCCTTGTTAGTCTCGACACACAATATAGCAGAGACTTAATCATGCTTCGTGTTGACAAGACCAGACACCTAATGAACTCCATCAAGAAACTTCAGGATCCACAGAATGAACTCTTGCTTCTCCGTAACTGCACCAGAGTTTCCCGTTTATACTTCACTCTACGCAACACCAACCCTCAAGTATTGCAGGAACCTATTGAGCACTACGATCAGCACCTTTTTCAGTACCTACGGCAATTAGTCACAGGGGACGGAGCAGGCTTTGGTGAACTCCAACAACGACTTGTTACTTTACCCATTTCAGATGGAGGGTTCGGGATATATACTATGGCCGACACCAGTTATTACTGCTACTTAGCATCTCACATTCAAACACAACAGTTGCAGGGTGTTATCCTAGGCTCCACGGAAAGTTTAACCCTGAGTCACAATTATCAGTTCGCTCTCGATAGGTACATGAAATTTTGTGGTCTCTCGTCTTTCAACACTACTTCTGCTACTCCACATCCCATGAAAGCATTGGCAGCAAAGTTTTTTGAAATTGTTAAGCGCGAGTTACTATCTAAGTATACTTTAACACCAAGAGATGCTATATTGTGGCAATGTAACAAGGTTGCATATGCGATGGAATGGATGAAAACTATTCCTATTCCCTGACTTAATCAGACGTTAGGCCCGCGACAGTTCAGAGTTGTGGCTCAATACCGGATGGGCATTCCTATGTTCCCTGAAGATTGTACATGCTCTTGTTGTGGGCGAGATATGTATATAGTTGGAGACCATGCCCTCCATTGTGCAAGTGAAGTCGGTCTCAAATTCCGACATGATTTGGTAAGAGACATGATTTTGGATATATGCTACAGGGCTGGTGTTGCGGCTAGGAAAGAAGCATCCCTGGGTTTCTCGTCCGATAATGATAATACTCTTAAACCTGTAGATTTTCTCATATGCAATTGGAAGAATGGTAAAGACACCTGTTTCGACGTAACTGGGGTTTCCCCTTTCTCAGGAGGAGGGATTCACAGCTTCACTCCAGGAAACGCCATTTCTGCAGCAATCAATCGAAATAGCATCAACTATTTGGAGATGTGCAGGATCCATAGTTACAACTTTTGTGCCTTGGCCTTTTCGACCTTAGGCGAGCTTGAAGACGACTTCAGTGCCTTGTTGAAGAGATTGAAGAACTGCTTAGTCAACTATGATGCGAATAACAAAGTGGGTGGTTTACTTTTTCATATAGTAGGCTTAGCTATCCAGAAGGGTGTTGGTGCTCAGATTGTTGCATGACTCCCTCCCGTTCCTGTGTAATTCATACTCTTTGTTTTCAATAAAAGCCCCTAGTGGCATCCTTTATAATAATAATAATAATAATACGGTTTTCTGGTTTCGGTTTGCTGACTTGTGCTCCTCTCATAGTTATGGTTTCGGCGTTCTGGCATTTACGACACTGAGGGAATTAAGCGATGATATTACAGTTCTTCTGAAAAGATTGAAACACTACATGGCAAGTCACGATGTCAATAATAACTTAGGCAGTTTTCTTTTCCACAGGTTAGGTATCATTATTCAAAAAGGCATTGGAGCGCAACTTGTTGCGCGTCTCCCTGCCAAATCCCTGTAAATTTCTGTATAGTTTCGCTTCTCAATAAATGCCTCAGTGGCTCCCTTTCATAATAATAATAATAATAATAATAATAGTTTTCTTTTTCAATGGGTAGGGTTGGCTATCCAAAAAGGAGTCGTAGCACAACTTGTTGCCCGACTACCAACCAAATCTGTGTAAATTTTTCTTTGTTTTTAATAAAGTTTTGGTGTTATAATAATAATAATAATAATAATAATACTCTTTGAATTGCAATGTTCATACCTAAAAGGAGTCGTAGAATAACTTCTCCAATCTGTGTATGTGTTTGTGGTTACAGATTTCTTTGGAGGTGTTGTTTGTAATTCGAATTATGGTTTTGAATTTTGTTCTGTGAGTGATTAGTGTTACAGAACTAGGTGTGTTTGAATTGGAATTCACGGTTTTGATCTGGTTGAATTTTTATTGGTGGTTCTACTTCAGTGAAAGCCAGGGTTAAGGTTTTTCGATTTGATTGATTATTGTGTGTAATGGAAGTTAATTTAGGGTTGGGCATTGTGGTTTTGATTGTAAGGGAGAAGTTTTAATCAATTAGCTCTTAATCCTCAGTTGTGCACTGGTGTAGGAGCTTTAAAATTAGGACTTTTCTGTGTAATTGAAGTTGAATTTGGGAAGGGTATTGTGGTTTGATTGCAAGGGAGAAGTTTCATCAATAGCTCTCAGTCCTTTGTGGTTTTGCATTCTAACTGGTTTGAGTTTGCATTGTGGTTTTTATCCTTTGGGAAGGTATAATTAGTGTTTAGTTATATGGTAATTTGAGTTTTCTTTGATGTTGAAAACTTAAATTCCATACACTAAACTCTGATTTTTAATTTCGGGTAGCCTTTTTCATTCACTTGTTTTCGGTTAAGGAAGTTACTTTGTTCATCCTGTGATAATGCCACGTACGACATCACAATCACAATCCACATCATCAGTTGTACATACGCCTGTGGTCTCACCTGCAACATAGTTATCGACGGTTACCATCATGCCCAGATCCCGAGCACGTTCTTCCTCAAGGGTTTCTTCATCTCAACCTGTTGCATCATCATCTTCTCTTGCATCTCCGTCTGGTTCATCTACATCACAGTCTCCTTACAACCATGTACCGAGACCTTCTTCTAATTGTGGTGACCGGATTCATTGTCCATTCAAAGATTATGATGATTACAGTGGTGGTGTTAATGGCAGAGGATACATCCGCAGTTCTTTTCAGAAACACCTTAATGACAGGCACTTTCCAACCGAAGAGGCTAAGCAACAATGCAGAGAACAACTACGCAATGATAGGGTTACATACATAGCTTGGGAGGCAGTTCTACAACAATTACACTGTTGGATTTGCAGTCATTGCATGATTTTACATGCTTGGAAGAAAACCTGCAAACAAAATAACATTGTCATCCCAGGACCGTATAATGGTAGACATGTTGATTTTCTTATATCAGATATTCCCAGGCCTGAAGTAGTTGACTGTGCTCCAACTTCGACAGATATGCCTTCTATAGCTCTCTCCCAGGAATTACTAAATGAAGTTTTTCAGCGACAATTTACTACCATTTCAAGCATCCCTCCACCTTGCAGGCTAAGTTTCTCTCGAACCCTTACTTCCTGCCTTGAGGCTGTTATTCTTAATCCTAGAGATATGTCTTCCTAGATAAGATTATTGTTGTTGCCTATATGTACCCTCAATTTGTGTAGACCCAAAAACTCTTTAGAGGAACGATCAGGCAACCGTAAGAAGTTACAAATTACATCTATTTACAAAGCCTTTGTCGACTGGAGAGAACCTAATGGCTGCCTCACCTTGATCAGTAGATTGTTGGAACTCCCCAAACGTCAGCAGCCAAGCAAACCAATGAGCAAGCAATCGCAAGATAGTGCCACTCTAGATGCATGCCAGAAGAAGTTATCCAATGGACATTATACTGCTGCTATAAGGGTGCTCTCATCAAATGGTGTGGCTTCATGCACTGAAGCTACAATCTCAGAATTATCAGATAAACACCCTCATGCTCCACCGCCAACCATCCCTGCTTATCCCATTCCCTGCGATGCTCTTACAGTGGACACTGTGTCAATCCTTAAAGTCCTTAAAGGCTTTCCGAAAGGTACGTCGTGTGGTCGAGACGGGTTGAGGGCTCAACATCTTCTTAATTCTATGAGTGGTGCGGCTAATGCGGTTGCAGATGAACTACTGGCCACAATGACTAAGGTGGTTAACTTATGGCTGTCTGGTAAGTGTCCATCTCCACTTGGAAAGTTTATAGCTAGCGCTCCTATCACCCATTTCAGAAACCAGGAGGTGGTCTTCGACCCATCGCAGTGGGTACCATTTGGAGGAGATTAGTATCTAAGCTGGCTGCCATCAAAGTTAGGAAAGTTATGTCCATGTACCTTGGTGACTACCAGTTTGGCGTGGGCGTACCTTGTGGAGGAGAAAGTATTATCCATTCTGTCAACAGGCTGATGGAACTGAAAGGTCACAGGTCCGACACCTCCATGTTTCTCATTGATTTCACAAATGCATTCAATATGGTGGACATGACTAATCTGATTAAAGAGGTTCGATTGCAATGCCCAGCAGTTTCACATTGGGTCGAGTTTTGTTATGAAACCCCTGCCAGATTATATTACAATGACATTATGCTTTGATCTGCACAAGGAGTACAGCAGGGCGACCCCTTGGGACCATTATTTTTTTCCCTTACACTCCACCCTATTGTGAAGAACATCTCAACCAACTGCAAACTAGATCTTCAGGCATGGTATTTGGACGAAGGCACAGTAATCGGGGATCCATTAGAGGTTTCCATGGCTTTGCATAACATTCAAACATAAGGTGTTGCAAGGGTCTTCATCTAAACATACATAAAACTGAGGTTTTTTGGCCCACAGTAGACCCAAGAAGCTATGCACCTTACGTTTTCCACAGCAATATTAGCAGGCCATCATCTGGAGTCAAATTGATCGGCGGCCCTGTCATCTTAGACTTACAATTCTGTAAGGACATGGTTCTTCAGAGAGTCGAGAAGACAATTCATCTTATGACTGCAATCAAGAAGCTCAAATATCCCCCAATGTGAACTGTTGTTATTGCGCAACTGCTCCGGAGTTTCTAAATTATACTTTACTATGCGCACATCATGTCCTGCAGCATTAGAACAAGCTATATCTCGCTTCGACACACACCTGTACCAATACATGAGGTTGCTAGTTACTGCAGATGGTGCCGGGTTTGGTCCCTTACAGTTTCGGCTGGCAACTCTTCCTCTTAGAGATGGTGGGCTTGGAGTTTACACTATGGAGGACACCTCTAAGTATTGTTATCTAGCTTCACAGTTCCAAACTCAAGCCGTGCAGCGTATTATTCTAAACTCCATCGTGCCGGAAGAACACAGTCCCATGTCCCAGCTAGCTTTACAGACTTACACACAGGTATGTGGACTTGATTCTTCTCCACTTAGATTTGATGTTGCTACCCCCCCTCTCATGCATACAATGTATTCCTTGGCCGCAACATATTTCGACGCAGTGAAGAAACAATTGCCCACTAACTTTTCCATGTCTGCACGAGACAGTGTGCTTTGGCAGAGCAACCAAATGAAACACACTCAAGACTACTTGCTCGCACTACCCATCAGTGGCTTAAACCAAACACTCGGCCCTCGACAGTTTAGGTGTGTGCTTAGCTACCGTCTTGGAATCCCCCTTTTTGCTGAAGGTAGTCAGTGCACTAGTTGTAAGAGGGAGATGGATATATATGGAGACCATGAATTACACTGTTGTTGATGGTGGATTTTCATTTAAGGATAAAATTGTAAAAGCCAAAATTATGCGCTAACATCTTGCAAAAGATAAAGCCATTAATGAGTGATGAATACTTCTTCACTTTACTAATTCACCTAGAATGGAGCATGTGGCAACAATCCCAGTATTCTATGAATTAAATACACAAAATTCATCCAGGTTGGAGCATCTAGCAACAATCCCATATACCCTGTGAATTTACAGCATTATTAATTAATGCATGACCAGCCTTGTATTTCCTGTACTAATTACCGGTGTGGCATGACGCCTGAGTGTTGTTCTCAGCAGAGCAACACGAATCTCCAAGCATTAATAATAAAACATGTACGAAATACCCATACATGCTACAACTCTCGGTGTGTTATACTAGCCCGATTGAGCATATTTGAACATGAACTGACCATATCAATCTCAGAAACGATCATGACCATCCAACTCCACCAGCATGATTGGATGGCTTAGATTGAATCCATGACCCCAAGCAGGTATTGGAATATTCACTACCGACCCAACACGGGCCAGCATGGTCGGTCTCCCTTGCCAAACCGTCCAAACCAGAGCAGTATGGACGAAAAACCCTAAATTAGGGTTTGCGGCACATTACATGTATCGCAAAACAGTCTCAACCATCCATCTTCGCAGGAATAGATGGAGGGTGTAGATGTAAATTCAAAGAGCCCAGAACATGTCAACACAAACACCGTGGGACTGCCTACATACATGACCGATCGGTCAGGACCAACTATAATTGGTCGTTCCGGTTCGCGCGCCCAAACAAGGCATGACGCACGGCCGGTGAAACTCCAATTAGGGTTTGAACAATCACGAGCGTCCATCTTCTCCTGCACGAATGAAGGGTCCAGGATTAGAGTAAACAGGTCCGGTGCGCATCAACATGACCACCGTAGGCCCATCTATCTCCACATCCGATCGGCCAAGGAATATCATGCCTGGTTGCCTCGATTCGCACGCCCAAACTAGGCATGGTCGCACCTCCCGATTACAAACTAATCTCGACCACTCAACTTTGCCGGACAAATTGAGTGGCTTAGATCACGTTTCCATGGGATATTGAGATATGGACGTGTATACCAGCTCGCCGTCTGTATACCAGACTAATCGAACAAGACCGACCAAGCTTGGTCGTCTTGAAACGCGCGCCCGAAGTGGGCATGATGCGCGGCTTTTGTGGCACCAGGTTTCTGTTGCAAATTGATCTCGACCACTCAACTTCGCTGGACAAATTGAGTGGCCCAGATCACACTTTCACGAGACAATGAGATATGGGCGCCTACACCGTCATGTCGTCTACACACATGCACAATCGGCCCTGTCAAAATTGTATCCCAAGCTTGGATTCGACCAAGCTGAAGAGTGATGCTTGCGCACCTCTTCAAAAACCCTAATTTCATCAACGGTCGCAGATGAGTGTCTCAAAGATCATCTCGTCCGTCCAACTTCACCGGCTTGGTTATACAACCCTGGTCAGGAGTTAATTGGTCAGTGAGGCGTCATGGTGATCACCACCCGTCACTCTACCACATCATGATGCAGTACCTGCATAGAATACACACGATACTTCACAAGTATCGACTTCCTAAATAACTTAGTTATTTAATCTAGCATTACATGCTACTTTCGCCGGGTCCCATGATCCATACACTCGAGACATCAATCATGTCACAAACTGGGGGATACATACTGGGGTATTGGTCTGGCGGTTTACAGCGTGCAGCGTGCAACGCGCCATCACAAGAACGTGTCAGGAAGTCATGGACGGTTAGAGATGACAGGAGAAGTGGGCAAGACTAGTCGTGTAACACCAACACACAACTCCACTACTCCATCACTCCACTTCCTCCACTTCCCACGAGAGACGTGAATAAGGCTCAAATGACTTGTATAAATAGGTTCTCCTCCCTATTTCCAAAACAACAAGGCAAGTCAAGACAGCAGAGGCAAGTGTTGATACAATTGTATTCTAACACCTAACCGATAGCTTACATCCCGCAAGCCGATTAAGCTTTCGATACAAGTCATACATAGCCAACACCTTCACAATCTCAACACCTTCTTCGCTCCCTCCCTAAGATCAACCCCATCTCCTTCACTTTGTGACCGAAACAAGTCCGGGAACGGCCATTTCTTGGTTTAGGCCGGATTTGCACAGATTGATTTCTCGAATCTACAAGCACTCCCGTGTAGTGTATTTGTTTAAGGTTTAGACTCATTTCTCATCCACACACCCCAAATTACCAAAACCGGTAGAAATAGTTTTCACCCATAAACAACTGCGCTAGCGAAGTGGGGATTAAATTTCGTCACGATATGGTACGTGATGTCTACATAGATATATGTTTCAGGGCAGGAGTTGCGGCTAGGAAGGAAGCTTCTTTGGGTCTCTATTCCAACGATAATACTAAATTGTTGCCTGCTGACTTGCTAGTGTATAATTGGGAGAATGGTAAGGATACTTGTCTAGATATTACTGGTGTCTCGCATTTCACGTGTGACATCCGTTACTTCACACCCGGCCATGCAATTGCTAAAGCAGTCCTTCGCAAGCGTAACAAGTATCTTGCCACATGCGAGATTCATGGATACAGTTTGGGCATTCTTGCATTCACTACTTTGGGCGAACTAAGAGAATATATTATCACCTTCTTGAAGAGATTGAAGAACTGTCTTGCTAACAGCAATGTAATTTGTGACACCGGTAGCTTTTTGTTTCATAGAATAGGTATTGCAATTCAAAAGGGCGTTGGTGCCCAATTGGTTGCTACACTACCAACAAATTCTGTATAATTGACTCTTTCTTTTAAAAATAATAATAATATTAATAAAAGGGCGTTGGTGCCCAATTGGTGCCCCACAGTTTATGCGCAAACTGGCTGCTAATTACTTTGATGGTATCACGAAATCTTTACCAACAGTTCATTCTTTTACAGAGCGTGACTTATTCCTTTGGCACAGCAACCGGATCCCTCATGCTATGGACTTCCTCAAATTCCTATTCATGGGCTTGGTCAATGCATGGGGCCTAGACAGTTCTGCGCAGTACTCCAATACCGGCTTGGCATCCCCCTCTTTGTCGACAACACCTTCTGTGCTTGCTGCGACAAAACCATGGATATCTTCGGCGACCATGCTGTACACTGTGCTAAGGACGTGGGGAATAAATATCGGCACAATGGAGTTCGAGATGTTTTTGTAGACATATGCTATAAAGTCGGGATTAGGCCCGTAAAGGAAGCTTCCCTCGGCCTTCGTTCCACCTCAGCCAAAGATCTTAAACCGGCAGATATTCTCGTTCTCAACTGGGAGAATGGGAAGGATGTTTGCTTTGATGTCACTGGCGTCTCTCCCTTCACCAGCGCTTGTACCCGCAGTTTTACTCCTGGACACGCTATTACTACCCGCAAATTACATAAGTACCTTGATAAATGCTCCTCTCATGGATATGGATTTGGCGTGCTTGCATTCTCAACTCTTGGGGAATTAGGGGACGACACAATTGCTTTTTTGAACAGATTAAGGAACTGCCTTCGAATCTATGATGCCAATCATAAAATAGGCAGTGCCCTTTTTCATAGAATAGGAGTGGCGATTCAAAAAGAGGTTGGCGCCCAGCTTGTCGCCAGGCTGCCTTCCACCGACCTGTAAACTTTTATTATTATTCTAAATAATAATAAAAATAATAATAATAATAAAAGCCTTTGCGACGCCTTTTTCAAAAAAAATAAAAATAAATAATAAATAATAATAACATCCCCGTTCCACAGAGGTTTCATGCGCTCCACAAGGTCCCAGGTTCGAGTCCCCGATGGCGCAATATTACAGAGGTTAACATGCAAGGTAGAGTTAACTTGCCCCCTTGCGACATAATCACAGCCCCCCTATCCGCTTCGGCTCCCTTTGCTAGATTACCAATGAGGCTCGCTGGTAGACTAGCACGACAACCTGTTCGACTAATATAGTAGTATGTTGTTTGGGATTAGCTTGTTAGGCTTCCAACTAGTTAATGTAATAGTCTTTATCCAATAATAATAAAAAAAATTATAATAATTATTAAAAATAACCCTAGGAGAGAGAATGTCCGGCGATTGAGAAGACTTTTCCGGAGATTGAAAGCCTGGATTGTTCTTCTTCGATTCTAGTTTTTTTTTTTCATTTTTGATTATCCTTCATCCTCCTCTCCTTGTTTGGTATTATTATTTTCTGCATTCAGGGATGCTATTTTCGACCATCATTTTTCTCCTTTTTGAGTTTGTTCACAGATGCATAACTTGTTTTGAGATATCGATGCGTAGAACTCAATCTTCCGTCTCATCGGGCCTTACTCACCAATCCCATGAATCTCTTGGTTCTCACACCTCCTCTCAGGTTTCATCCTCATCTCAATAGGGGGACAAGATACATTGTCCGTTTATAAATTTCGATGGCTGCCATGGGGGTGTGGGAGGTAGGGGTTATGCTAAGAGTGCCATTTATCGACATTTGAAAGATCAGCACTTCCCCACAGAGAGTGACAAAGAAGTTTGCGGAGAACGGATTAAAAATGTTGAAAGTTATTTTGTTACTTGGGAGAGGGTTTTGAATGATATGCAGGGATGGATTTGCATTAAATGCATGCGTATCCATGCATGGAAAATGACTTGCAGATCACAATCACATCCTACAGACGTCATTGCAGGTCCTTTCAATGAGGTAGGTACAGATTTTCTTATCCATGGTGCTGAGAAACCACAAGCTGAGGTTCCAGTCATGGTTGATAATGCCGTGACTTGTTCTCCTGTGGTTGATGATGTTGTAGATGGCCTCACGGTGGAATTGGTTTTCTCACGTACCTTGAAGTCTACTCTGGATTTTTTGCTTGCAAACCCTAAGAACCCTGCTGCTTGGATACGACTGTTGTTAATGCCTGCATGCACCTTATGTCTGTATGAACCAAAAAGATCTATGGAAGAACGTTCAGGCAACAAAAGAAAGTTGCAGATGGATGCAATTAATAGGGCTTTGTTGAAATGGAAAGAACCTTCTGGCTGCATCAATTTGGCTCAACAATTGGTGGACCTATCTAAGCAAGCTCCTAGAAAATAATAACCTGAGAAGAAAAAGAAGAATACCAAGTTGTTAGCTTGTAGAAGAAAGCTCAGTTATGGCCACTATACCGTAGCCATCCGCATACTCTCCTTAAATGGAGTGGCTCCACCATCTCCTGACACAGTTTTTGAGCTTCAACAAAAGCATCCTTATGCTCAGCCTCCAAATATTTCTCATTGGGTCGAGTTTTGCAACGCAAAACCAGCTAGGCTCTATTATCTGGATTCAGTTCTCTCTTCGGCCAAAGGTGTTCAGCAGGGTTACCCCCTTGGTCCACCACTTTTTGCATAGCTCTCCATCCTGTTGTGGAAAAAATTGCAGCTGAGTGTACTTTAGATCTCCATGCCTGGTACCTGGATGATGACACCATCATAGGAGATACTATGGAAGTATCTAAAGCCTTGAAGATTATACAGGAGGAAGGACCTAGCTACGTTCTGCATCTGAATATCTCGAAGATGGAGGTTTTTTGGCCATCTTATGATCCAAGAAGGGATAACAATATATTTTTTCCTCCAAATATTGGTAAGCCACTAGATGGAGTTAAAAAACTTGGCGGACCGGTCAGCTTGAATATGGAGTATTGCAGCAACATGGTGTTGTCAAGGGTGGACAAAGCTGTACAGCTAATGGGTAAAATCCAGGAGATGGAAGATCCTCAAAGTGAGTTATTACTTTTACGTAACTGCATAAGGGTTTCTAGGCTATATTTTACCCTTCGTACAACAAGTCCTAAAGCTATTCATCCTGCAGTAGTTCAGTTTGATAAGCACCTGATGCAGTATTTACGCCGGTTAGTAGTTGGTGATGGTGCTGGACGCTTAGTTCAACAAAGGCTGTCCACACTTCCTATTAAAGATGGCGGACTTGGCGTGATAACAATGGCTGATACAGGTACGTATTGTTACCTGGCTTCCCATGCTCAGACTCAACTATTACAGAATTCAATCTTGGATTTATCAGCTACTTCAGATCCGTACCACAGCTTTCAACATGCACTGCAGGTTTTCAGTCAAGCTTGTGATCTTTCCTTACCGGGTTCCAACATTAATAATATTGCCCCCCATTACATGAAGTCCCTGGCAGTTATTTATTTTGATGTTGTCAAAAAAAAAAGATTCTCACTAGCTTCTCTTTATCGATGTGGGAATATACTTTGTGGCAATGCAACCGTACAGAACATGCTATGGACTTTCTTAAGGAGATTCTTATACCTGGGCTTAATCAAGCAGTTGGACCTAGGCAGTTCATCTCTATTCTGATCTTGGTATACCCTTCTTTGAGGAAAAAATTTTATGCTCTTGTTTCCAAAGACCCATGGATGTATTCGGTGACCATGCCATTCATTGCGCTAGTGAGGTTGGGTTGAAATTTCTACATGACCTGGTCAAAGATGTCTTGGTTGATCATATGTGTTACAAAGCAGGTGTCGCAGCTAGGAAGGAGGTTTCCTTGGGTTTCCTTTTGAAAGAAGATAATGATCTTAGGCCCGCGGATATTTTGGTTTATAACTGGGAAGACGGCAAGGATGTTTGCATTGATGTTACTGGGTTCTCGCCTTTCATAAGTGCGATGACTCGTTTTACACCGGGCCATGCTATCTCGGCTGCTATCACTCGTAAAAAAATATATCTAGACTGTTAGAGCACTGCTCGGTCGAACTCGCAAGCGTTGCTATCTCAAGCTTGTTTGTCAAATTTAGTTGCCAAAACTATAAGTCTTGATTTCTAGTCTACTTATAGCAAAGTCTCGGATTAGGATAGTAAGTGTAGTTGAGATTTAGACTTCACGGCGTTCATCTATTGAAGACGAAGAACTACTAAGGGGAGCTTGTGGAACTTCATCACCAAAAGGTACGTGGAGACTTGAACTCATCTATCACTCAAAATTCTATCTACTCTATCTCCTATTTGAGACAAAACTCGTATAGCTATATAGACTTCGATTATACACATTTAATATTTCGAGCTGAGTTTAAATCGCTTACATATTTCTCAAAATATGTGTTGGTAAGCTTTCGCTTTAACCAAGTTCATCTTATATTCTTGACGAAAGTCAAAAGATCATCATGTGAAAATCACCTGGTAACATCTTACATGATTTGTATGAGACAGTCATTTGATGTAGACTCGGAATGTTTTGTATTGATCATTCGATCACTTGAAAATTTATTTGAAGCTAATAGTTTGTGTGAGACAGCTATTCCCGTCTTCCGAGAATGTTTCAATGATTGAAATGGGAGTTTAGAATAAATAACCATGATTGGATATCACACAGTATGCGTACTTGTATGCTAACTGTTGCAAGATATTCCAAGTCTGGGAACCATGGTATGCATACCCTTATGCGTACTGATTGGTTTAGTAGAGGTCCGGGAAATAAGTACGCATACCGGTGCGCGTACTGGCGTGAGGTTCTAGTTCCGGGACTTTACTGAGTTTGTTGGTATGCGTACACTTTCGCGTACTGGCGAACCCAAACTTAGTCCGGCCACTTAGGTATGCGTACATGTTTGCATACTTGAGTAGGTTATGTTCTAAAATCGGTTTGTTCATGAACTAATACATTTATATAATAAGGAATGCAATCTTTTGCAAACCGTGGCTATAATGTTCATGAATTAATTCGAGTAAATCAAAATCAAATTTGCTTCAATTGTGTCTTGTATACTTCTATGAGAATATAAATAATTGAACAACTCTAGAACTAGTTTCATTTGAGTCATTTGAACTAGTTATGGTTAAGATGAATAGGGTTGATATGAAAGTGTTCACATGGCTAACTTCGGTTAACTATTGTTGAGCCAACAAAGGTATACACTTTTAGGTACGATTACCCATATCTAAATGAAGTCACTTGTTATTTGTGTGTAACAAGCTAAGTTCGATCTAACGGTTGAAAGATATTAGCTTGAGTCTAATCAGGTTTCATCTAACGGTGAATATTGAATGCTCTTTTACCAAGGTAACATTGATTGCAAACTCTGATTTGAAGACTATAAAGTAGAACTCTAACAACTGGGAAACCTAACCCCACACCTCATATGTGATACTAGTTGCGACTAGAGTCGATTCTCCTTTAACCTTAGGTTTTTCCAAAACCTTGTAGGTTAACGACTTGAAGACTTCATTGGGATTGTGAAGCCATACCCAACTATTTTCTCTGTAGTTGCGTTTTCTGATCTTGTTATTTTCTATCGTGATTGAGTACTATCTTCTCTAAGATTTGCTCGAGATTTAATCTCTGATAGGCAAGAGAAAAAGTAGTCACAAACATCTTTGTCTCATCATTTGTGATTCCACGATATCTCGTTTCGCTACCATACGGTTAAAATTAGTGTGAGGTGATTGATATTTCTAGGTTGTTCTTCGGGAATATAAGTCCGGTAAATCAATTGGTTCCAGTTCACCTTGATTTATCAAAAAACGGAACAAAAAATGGTATATCTTTGGGAGACAGATTTATCTATTCAATAGAATTTTCTGTGTGAGACAGATAGGTTTATCAAGTCTTCGACTTTGGGTCGTAGCAACTCTTAGTTGTAGGTGAGATCAACTAAGGGAATCAAGTGCGTAGAGTCCTGCTGGGATTCAGAGACGTAAGGAGCGCAACTGTACCTTGATCAGTGTGAGATTGGTTAGGGCTCAACTACATTCCAGTCCGAAATTAACTTGGAGTAGGCTAATGTCTGTAGCGGCTTAATACAGTGTGGTATTAAAATATGGACTAGGTCCCGGGTTTTTCTGTATTTGCGGTTTCCTCGTTAACAATACTTCCGGTGTCTGTGTTATTTCTTTTTCGCATTATATTTG
The DNA here is from genome assembly GCA_023531295.1 of Papaver armeniacum. Lineage (NCBI taxonomy): Eukaryota > Viridiplantae > Streptophyta > Magnoliopsida > Ranunculales > Papaveraceae > Papaver > Papaver armeniacum. The sequence continues at coordinate 137,682 of JAJJWW010019129.1, forward strand.
TTTATATAATTGAAATATCACAGGTTGTGTGTAAGTTCAATAAATTGTGAATCCAACCTTGGTTGTTGATTGAATTGACTGACACTTGAACATTGGTCTTTGGTACCGTTCAACTTGTTTCTTATATTAATCAGGCTCACGAATATCTATTTGTTTGATTTGCTGATTACATTAATAAATTGAGATATAACTCTTTGATATACTTTTCTTAATATTGAGTCTAACTATCTAGTTGATTCTCTTGAAAGTATATTGGAGTTAGTCCATACAGATTGTTAAGCGAAATATTGGTGTGGTTGTTAGACCCCCGCTTTTTCAATTGGTATCAGAGCAGGCAAACACGTTTATGACCTCATAAGTGTGTGTTTGTAGCGATCTGACTCTATGGACAGAAGTGTTATCTCAATAAATGCACCACCAGATCCAGGATTTCAGAATTCTCTTTTATGACTGATTTAATAAAATATGTAGAAGAAATTCTTTCTAAACCTCCTCCAGGTTTAAAATCCCTAGAAATGTTTTCAGGGCTTGAAAAGAAACTTGGAAGCTTATCTCTTGATGTTGAGTTATATCTCCAGAAAAAGCAAGAATCTCTTAATAAGCTAAATCAAGTCATGATGAATAATCTTCATGTTGAGGTTGATATTGTTCTTCTTATTAGTAAGGATAATCCTTCTCTTTCATGTGTCTCAGACAAATTGGATAAAAAACAAAAAGTATCTAAACCTCATCTATCAGTCAGTTCCTTCTATAAATTTGACTTTGTTCATCAGTCAAATCCTGATACACCTCCTCAAGATAATGATGATGCCCTCTCTTATGAGAATGTCAGGATGGATCTTTTTATCAAAAGAGTTTCCCTGTGTAGTACTGAACAATATCTGCAGAGACTGTGTGTTACAAGGTGTAAACAAAGAAATCAGGAACACAAATTATCTTGTGCTCTTTTTAAGTTCTTTGAAAAACTTGTAAAAAACAGTTTTTTGAGTTTCTCTCAATACTGGAAGTTGTAAGAGTTGTTGGAAAGAAACTCTCTCTTGGTGTCATGGTGTGCAAGGTTGTTTCTCTCGTGTGTTCACGATGAGTAGCTCATTAAAGGGTTGTTGAGCCTTGCTCCAATTCTATTTTTCATATTTATTTAAATAAATAAAAAATATGATGCTTCAAAAAACAAACGAGTCCTTGTCACACACGTACGGTTCAAGTACCCTGGTCTTGTAACCATTACGTGTATGAACCGTGTTCCAAAAACATTTTGTGATGGTTCATATTACACCATGTGACATATAAAAGAGGAAGAACTCACTTCATTCTTTTCACCTCTTCTTCCCTACAGTTCGCGTACGAAAAAGAAAACCCAAGTTTTTGTCAACTATCAAAACCTTAATCTTTTAAAGTGTTCTTTGTTCCTTTATGCTGGCAACAGGAAATCATTCGACGAGCTTGTCCTTAATACTTCAAATTATATTGTTCTGGAGCTTCACCATTAACGATTGTTCACGTACTTGGTAAGTGGTTCATCATTCTTTGGTTTCTATAGGAAAAAATTGAATCGTGGTGAGAGTTCAGGTACCAATTCTAGTTCAAATAGGAGGTTGGTTGACAGTGATGATGAATTTGTCGATGATGATTTTGGTGTAGACGTTCAACAACCATACTTTGATGCTAGTCGACGAATTTGTTTTATCAACATTTCTGTCAGGGACAAATATAATAAACTCTCTAGTGGTCATTCTGTCATGGAAAGGGCATATGATCGGTCGTTTCATGAACCAGTTTGTGTGGGGTGATATTCATAAGGGTTTGGGGGAATCATATCCTGAGATGGCCTGTGAATTTTATGCTAATCTTCATGCACCCAACAATACCAACTACTGTTTCAAGACTTTGGTCAAAGGAACAATGATTGAGGTTAACCGTGGTGTTATAGCTGAGTTATTAAACTTTCCTTTACATTATTCTTTTGTTGTTCTTCAACCAGAAGGTCAAAGACCAAATAAGAATCAATTGTCTGAATTGCTCCTAGGAAGGAATGTTCCATGGATTGAAAGCAAACTCCCTGTGGACAACTTAAGCTTTCATTTGAAGATTTTTGGTAAGTTAGTTGTGGCTAACTTAATCCCAAGTACACTTGACAAAAATCTCTGGAGCAGAAATCTGGCTGAGTTAGTCTACCATCTTGTTTCTGGTGAAGAGGTTGATTTCTGTGAATTAATTGTTCGTCAAATGATTCACATGGTTTCACAAAAGAAAAACTCTGGTTTTCCTTGCTCATCAACCGAATATGTAGTCAATTTAAGATTGCTTAGTTTGGAACTTGTGTTGGTAATCCATCTCTCTTGAGCCAGACAGACATTAACAAAATGAAGAAACCTTCAAATCCTGAAGTTGCTCGTCTTCTTCAAAGGAATATGTGTTTGGAGAGACAGTTGGCTCATGCTGTGACAGTTCATCCTGACTTAGCTGAACCAATATCTAAGATTGCTGAGGATTTTTATCGCAATCTGGACTAGTGTCTTTTTCTTCATTTTGTTCAAACTCTTTCTTATGTTATTTCTGTTGAACTTCTTATGTAGGATCAGAATATCGCAACACCAACGCCCTTGCGAAATCCATAAATGACACATTGCGAAGACATCGCAGACGGGTAATATAAATGACACAACGGATGACGACAGCCAGAACACGAGAAAGATGTGAAGACCTAGCGAGATTTAGGAGTGTTGCGAGGTTTTACATTTGTACATTTACTAGAATATCGCAAGTCAGATCCGAAAATGATGGACAACTTAGCTGTCATCCATTATGTAATGTCCTATATAAAGAGCCGAATAGGTTTATGAAAAGCGGAGATCTTTTTAGAGAGTGGAGAGAAAGTTCAGAGGAGAGAGAAAGTCTAGAGTAGCAATAACATTCTTGATTTCACTTCCTTTCTTGTAAAGTTTCTAACTCAATTAATAAAGAAATTGGTTATTGATCTTAAATATGTGTTAGATATTATGAATTCTTGTGAGGTGTGTATTGTAGGATTTCCTGCAATTACATCTTATGTTGATCTTATTAAAACTGTTATTTTTAATGGTTGTAATAACTTTTATGGTATTTGAAAAAGCGGGGGTCTAACAACCACACCCAATATTTCGCTTAGCAATCTGTATGGACAAACTCCAATATACTTTCAAGAGAATCAACTAGACAGTTAGACTCAATCTACATAAAAAGCATATCAAAGAGTTTATATCTCAATCTCTCGATTTGATCTTTACTCAAGCAAATAGAAATTTGCGAGTCTTTATCAAAGAGAGATAACTTGGATGGTACCAAAGACCAATATCCAAGTGTCAATCAATTTAAATCAACAACCCAAAAGGTCGGATATTCTAATTGATTGAATAACGCACAACCTGTGATATTTCAATTATATAAACAAATATAATGCGGAATAGAAATAACACAGATACCAGAATTTTGTTAACGAGGAAACCGCAAATGTAGAAAAACCCGGGGACCTAGTTCAGATTGAACACACACTGTATTAAGCCGCTACAGACTCTAGCCTACTCCAAATTAACTTCGGTATGGACTGTAGTTGAACCCCAATCAATCTCACACTGATCTAAGGTACAGTTATGCTCATACGCCTCTGATCCCAGCAGGATGCTACGTACTTGATTCCCTTAGTTGATCTTACCCACAACTAAGAGTTGCTACGACCCAAAGTCGAAGACTTTAATAAACAAATCTGTATCACACAGAAAAGTCTGAGAATAGATAAATCCGTCTCCCACGAATAAACCTATGAGTTTTGTTCCGTCTTTTGATAAATCAAGGTGAACAGGAACCAATCAATAACCAGGACTTATATTCCCGAAGAATAGCCTAGTATTATTGATCACCTCACAATAATCTTAATCGACGCAGAGAAAAAAGATATTGCGGAATCATAAACGATGAGACGAAGTGTTTGTGATTTCTTTTCTATTTTGCCTATCGGAGATATAAATCTCAAGCCAATTATTTCAATTGTACTCGTACGATAGAAACAACAAGATCAGATCACCCAACCACAAGAAAGTAGTATCGGTATGGCTTCACAATCCCAATGAAGTCTTTAAGTCGTTAACCTGGTTTTAGAAGAATAAAACCAAAGGTTAAAGGAGAATCGACTCTAGCTTAGCAAACTAGTATCACACGTAAAGTGTGGGGATTAGGTTTCCCAGTTGCTAGAGTTCTCCCTTATATAGTCTTTCAAATCAGGGTTTGCAATCAATGTTAGCTTAGTAACAAAGCATTCAATATTCACCGTTAGATGAAAACCTGATTAGATTCAAGCTAATATTTATCAACCGTTGGATCGAAAACTTAGCTTGTTACACACAAACGAAATGTTCAATTTTGGGTTTATGAACCGTACCCAAACATTAACATTTGTTGGTTCAACAATAGTCAACCAAATGGTTAGCGATATGATCACTCTCATATCAACCATATTCTTCTTCACCATAACTAGTTCAAATGACTCAAATGAACTAGTTAGAGAGTTGTTCAATTGCTTCGATCTTATGTAACTACACAAGACACAATCAAAGCAAAAACGGTTTGATTCACTCGAATCGGTTCATGAACTTTATAGCCACGGTTTGCAAAAGCATTCCTTAGTTTATATAAACATTAGTTCAAGAACAACCGGTTTTAGATATAACCTACTCAAGCTCATGGAAGGAGTACACAAACTTCAGCAGAAATTCTCGAGTGAGAACTTCTGCCAGTTCACGGACTTGGCTTGCGCCACTTCCATTTCTCTTGATCAACAAAGTTCGCAAACTTTGTTTCAAGGAATAAGGACTTATACATATATGTGTTTCCACAACAATGCTTATATCCTACCAATGGTTATGTAATCTAAACTCTCATTTCAATCATTGAAACATTCTCAGAGAACGTTATATAGCCGTTATTCACAGACCATTTTTCGTCAGAGAAATTTCCAAAGTGATTGAAACATATCATGACTTTCGTCACTAGGTAAAGATAAATTATGTTAAAGCGAAAGCTTACCAACACATATTTCGAGAAATAGATAGGCGAGTTAAACTCGGCTCGAAATAGCAAATGTGTATAATGAAAGTCTATACGTCTAAACGACTTTTGTCTCAAGAGTAGGAGATAGAGTAAATAGACTTTTGAGTGACAGATAAGTTCAAGTCTCCACATACCTTTTAGTCGATGAAGTTCCACCAGTTCCTCGAGTAGTCCTTCGTCTTGTATGATGATTGCCATGGAGTTCTTGAGCTCAACTACACTTTCTATCCTAGTCCGAGACCTTTAGCTACATAGGCTAGAAATCAAGACTTATAGTTTTGATCACTAACATTGATAAACATGCTTGAGATAGCAACGCACGCGAGTTCGACCGAGCAATGCTCTAACAATCTCCCCCTTTGTCAATTTTAGTGGCAAAACTATTAATACATATGGAATACAAAAAACAAATAAATTTACTTTTGTAGCTCCTATTCCACATGTCTAATCTTCAACATTACTCAAAATCTTCGTCACTTCCAAGTACTCCAATGATCCCAAAGGTTGTAAGTTTAGCATCATCGTTGTTGAAAATCCGTAGCTATAACAATAAGAAAACAAGAGTTCTCAATCATTGTTATACAGTGTCATAGTATCATTACACAGCGTCAAAGTTCAATTGTATCATAACTTCAACAACAATACTATGGTGATATGTATCACTCCCCCTTAGTCAATACTCCATCTCACATGGAAACCACTCCCCCTTACATAATGATCCGAAAACCATATGTATTTGTAGTGTGAACTACATATTAATTCTCCCCCTTTTTGTCAATAAAATTGGAAAAGGTACAAGAACGGGATCCTAATGAAATTTCCGAAAGAGACATTTCATGACCAAAAGAAAGAAATACACATCATCTTATTTAGATGCAATCATAAAGCTGAAGCTAAATACATTCTTCAAGGAGTTTAAAGATACAAGATAACCCCTATAATATTCCACAGCCGCACTCCCCACAAAGATATGGCAATTAAGCTCAAGTTCAAAAAGAACTCTCCCCCACAATATGTCATTCCCGAAATAACAACAAGAGCGACCTTAATTTCGAAGGAAAAGAAGGATTTCTTTGGACATAACAAATCACATACAAGTATGAATTTGAATCCAAAATACTCAATTAAATTAACCGCAAGAGAACCCATGATTAATTTAATCGAAATACACAATCAAACTAATCACAAAGAGTAATCAATTTAATTGGCCATACTCACATAAGAGAATCTATGGAGCAATGACTAAGTTAATCATGAAGATAACCAACCCAATCAAAAGTGCTAAAACATAAGAAAACTTATGGAGTCATAACTAATTAACCAAACAAGATGATTAATTTAGTTCAATATGCTCGACATAAAGTACCTTATGGAACAACAACAAAGCTAACCATGAAAATAATCACCTTTGATTATTTTAATGCTCAACATAAGACACATTACGGAGCCTCATAGTAATACACAAAAAATATGGATCAGGGAAGATCAATTACTGCGAATACACAAGGATTCATTATATTTTTCATCACAATTTGCACCATGACATACAATAGACATAATCCTTGAAAACAAAAGATTTTAACTTATCTTCCATCAATAATTGACAATATAGGCTTAACTTTTGTATTTGTCAAAAGTCCATTCATTCCTTTATCAATATAAGAATATCGACTTACGAAAGACTTTACTTTTGACAAGATATGGGATAATCATAGTTCACGGACGCAAACACACATATCCCATAAACAATTGCAATATATAAAACCATAAAGATTAATACTGCAAAAATCATCTTCCAAACAAGTTTAGAATTTAAACCAATAAATCTAAAAACATGAAGATGAAAACGTTGGACATAGCTATGTGTAATCACAATAATGACTATTCCAAACTCTAGTTGTTCTTCTAACAAAAAAAGAAAAATAGAAGATTTACTAGATAACCACAATTTACTCATCTTCTTCTTCCTCATCGGAGAGACACCAAGATGCTTGAATTGTGTTCAATTCTTCCTTGAGCTCGGGAAACTTCGTTGCAACCAAAGACAATTGTTCTTGGACACACTTCACCCTTGAATCGAATTTACAAACACCTTTGTGATTTTTTTGTAGAAGACTCAAAGTGGTAGGGTCACTATCGTTGAGTGAAGCATCTCTTTGTCCTTTGCACACATTCTCCCTTATGCGTCTAAAGGTACACGGACGAACCGGTTTGGGGACCCCGAGAAAGTTTCCAATCGAATCAAGACCACGATCACGGAAAATTTGTCCAATCAAGCAAGGGTAACCTAACATCTTGATGGGTGAAGTCATCGAAGTCATTTGATAAATGATGAAGCCACAAATATCGAGACTTTGAACACCCGATTCAAGGAAATAGACTAGTTCCGCAAACTCATGACTCCACCAAGAATTCTCAATTGTGGAGGGACAAAGATTGGGGATACCAAGTTTCCCAAAAGCCAACAATGGGATACTAAGATCATTAGTAGGAAACTTTCCTTGATTCCAAACTACCTTCTTGCCAAAAAGCCCAAGAGAGATTTCATCACATGATGGACGTTCATCTTGGTCTAGGGAGACGACGTTCCCCAACGGAATGTTGGTAATCTTTGAAATCAACTCTCTATCAACAAGAAATCTTTCTCTATTTATCATGGATTTGAATTCCATCTTATTAAGATCAACATCATGAATGTTGGCATAGAAAATTCTTGTGAGAGAATCAAACCCTTGACCATGACCATCAAAGATATTTCCAAGCTTGAATTTCTTAAAGCAAGTTAAATCCTCTTCATGCCCACTAGAAAGCTCCAATTTCTTTTCAAGGATGAAACCTTTAGATGAAATGTTTTCAAAAATTCTAGCACAAGAATCATCTACAAACCTAATCCTAAGAGAATTTTGGTCACAAGGAAGATCCATGCTAGAGGTATTTGAGCTTTTGGAGCTTCTTTTTGAGCCCTTAGAATTCATCATGAGATCTAGAAAATTGAAAGGAACAAGAGGAATTTACTTGGAGTGAACCTTGAACACCTTTTCTTTTAATTTCTCCAAGCAAGCTTCAATGGAGGAAATATGCAAAACCCTAGAGGTTCACGTACTCGGGCGGGTGATGAAGAAGAGAGTGCGCGAACTTCTTCTTTATGAGACCAAAAATGGGCTTGGACCCGTTTGTGAACTGCGACCCACACAAGGAAAAGTGGGATTTTTCTTAATCGTTCGTTCATCAAAGGTTATGCATCCCGTGATAAAACACTTTGTCATAGACAATGGATGCAGAAGAAAGCTTTGATTGGAATTCTAAAGAGAATAACAAAAGTGTACACCATTCAAACCATTTCTTTCCCCATTCCAAGATATATACAAATAGGGTAGTGCCAAGCTTGTTACCAAGAGGCATAATGCGCAGGGGAATTATCATGCAACATTTCTGGCTGATATGTGTGAACTATCCCCATTGTGTAATCAAAATAATGATGATAATCAGGGCAGTCAAAGCTTTCTCTCCTTTGTTGAACCTGGTTAGAAGGAAGATTCTTCTGAATCCTAGGTTGCACAGTATTATTTGGTTTAACATGTACAGAACCTTTTTCGGAATGATTCTTAGACTTAACAAACTTAAGTTTTTCTAAGAATTTAAAAACGCCTTCGAACGCTCTGAATATATCTTTATCAATTGATCCATTACGGTAGTACTCCTCAAAGAGATCAAGAGTTAATCTATTGAGAGTCCATATCCTGGAGCGTGACGAACGTTTTCTTAATCTTTCCTTCCTTTTATTTTTTCCTGTAGATTGATTATTATCATCTAAATCTTCCTTTTTAGATGAAGAGAGACTATCATGAGAAACCAGAGGTTTTGACCATAATAATCTTTGAGCAATCCTTAAGGAATTATGGCGTGCGTTACAGATGCCAAGAGCAAGTTTTCCGAAGAAATTTCCCATGGGACAATTTTTAAGGAACGAACAAACACAAACTTGTTAGGTTTAATGTGTTTGCCTGCTCTGATACCAATTGATAAAGCGGGGGTATAACAACCACACTCAATATTTCTCTTAGCAATCTGTATGGGCAAACTCCAATATACTCTCTAGAGAATCAACTAGACAGTCAAACTCAATCTAAATAAAAAGCATATCAAAGATTTTATATCTTAATCTCTCGATTTGATCTTTACTCAAGCAAAAAGAAATCTGCGAGTCTTTATCAAAGAGAGATAACTTGGATGGTACCAAAGACAAATATCCAAGTGTCAATCAATTTGAATCAACAACCCAAAATGTCGGATATTCTAATTGATTGAATAACGCACAACCTGTGATATTTCAATTATATAAACAAATATAATGCGGAATAAAAATAACACAGACACCAGAATTTTGTTAACGAGGAAACCGCAAATGCAGAAAAACCTCGGGACCTAGTACGGATTGAACATACACTGTATTAAGCCGCTACAGACTCTAGCCTACTCCAAATTAACTTCGGTCTGGACTGTAGTTGAACCCTAATCAATCTCACACTGATCCAAGGTACAGTTATGCTCCTAAGCCTCTGATCCCAGCAGGATGCTACGTACTTGATTCCCTTAGCTGATCTCACCCACAACTAAGAGTTGCTATGACCCAAAGTCGAAGACTTTAATAAACAAATCTGTATCACGCAGAAAATTCTACAGAATACATAAATCAGTCTCCCACGAATAAACCTATGAGTTTTGTTCCGTCTTTTGATAAATCAAGGTGAACACGAAACAGTCAGTAACCCGGACTTATATTCCCGAAGAACAGCCTAGTATTATTGATCACCTCACAATAATCTTAATCGACGCAGCGAAAAAAGATATTGCGGAATCACAAACGATGAGACGAAGTGTTTGTGATTTCTTTTCTATCTTGCCTATCGGAGATATAAATATCAAGCCAATTATTTCAATTGTACTCGTACGATAGAAACAACAAGATCAGATCACACAACTACAAGAAAGTAGTATCGTTCTGGCTTCACAATCCCAATGAAGTCTTTAAGTCGTTAACCTGGTTTTAGAAGAAGAAAACCAAAGGTTAAAGGAGAATCGACTCTATCTTAGGAAACTAGTATCACACGTAAAGTGTGGGGATTAGGTTTCCCAGTTGCTAAAGTTCTCCCTTATATAGTCTTTCAAATCAGGGTTTGGAATCAATGTTAGCTTAGTAACAAAGCATTCAATATTCACCGTTAGATGAAAACCTGATTAGATTCAAGATAATATTTCTCAACCGTTGGATCGAAAACTTAGCTTGTTACACACAAACGAAATGTTCAATTTTGGGTTTATGAATCGTACCCAAACATTAACATTTGTTGGTTCAACAATAGTCAACCAAAAGGTTAGCCATATGATCACTCTCATATCAACCATATTCTTCTTCACCATAACTAGTTCAAATGACTCAAATGAACTAGTTAGAGAGTTGTTCAATTGCTTAGATCTTATGTAACTACACAAGACACAATCGAAGCAAAAACGGTTTGATTCACTCAAATCGGTTCCTGAACTTTACAGCCACGGTTTGCAAAAGCATTCTTAGTTTATATAAACATTAGTTCAAGAACAACCGTTTTTAGATATAACCTACTCAAGTTCGCAGACTGGGTTCGCGGACTTAAGCTCATGGAAGGAGTACACAAACTTCAGCAGAAATTCTCGGGTGAGAACTTCTGCCAGTTCGCGGACTTGACTTGCGCCACTTCTATTTCTCTTGATCAACAAAGTTCGTAAACTTTGGTTCAAGGAATAAGGATTTATACATATATGTGTTTTCACAACAATTCTTATATCCTACCAATGGTTATGTAATCTAAACTCTCATTTCAATCATTGAAGCATTCTCAGAGAATGTTATATAGCCGTTATTCACAGAACATTTTTCGTCAGAGCAATTTCCAAAGTGATTGAAACATATCATGACTTTCGTCACTAGGTAAAGATGAATTCGGTTAAAGCGAAAGCTTACCAACACATATTTCGAGAAATAGATAGGCGAGTTAAACTCGTGTATAATGAAAGTTTATACGTCTAAACGACTTTTGTCTCAAGAGTAGGAGATAGAGTAAATAGACTTTTGAGTGACAGATAAGTTCAAGTCTCCACATACCATTTAGTTGATGAAGTTCCACCGGTTCCTCGAGTAGTCCTTCGTCTTGTATGATGATTTCCATGGAGTTCTTGAGCTCAACTACACTTTCTATCCTAGTCCGAGACCTTTAGCTACATAGGCTAGAAATCAAGACTTATAGTTTTGATCACTAATATTGACAAACATGCTTGAGATAGCAACGCATGCGAGTTCGACCGAGCAATGCTCTAATAGTATTTTAGCCTTGAATGATTTTATCTTTCAATTAAATTGTTAAATGTGTTAAATCCATAAGAAGTACAGATGAAGGTGTCAAAAGTTATGACTATCATGTGTCTTATGCAAATATTGATAAAAGATATAATGAACTTTTGACAACAAAAGTTAAGCCTATTATGTCATTATGCAAATATTGATGAAGATAGGATGAACTTTTGCAAAAATTAAGTCTATTATATGTCTTTATGCAAATATTGATGAAAAATAGAATGAATCTTTGAATATTCCGCAGTATTGGTCTTTCCCTGATTCACTTCTATGTGAAAGTACTGTGCGGCTCCGTAAGTTTTCTTATGTTGAGAATTTCCGATTAAATTAATCATGGGTTCTCTTGTGGTTAATTTAATTGAGTTTTCTGGATACAAATTCATGTTTCATGTGATTTGTTAATGTCCAAAGAAACCCTTCTTTTCTTGTAAAATTAAGGTCGCTCTTGTTATTCTTTCGGGAATGACATTTTATGGGGGAGAGTTCTTAATTGAACTTGTGCTTAATTGCCAAATCTTTGTGGGGAGTGCGGCTGTGGCGCCTTTTATTATTATTATAATAATAATAATAATAAAAAAAGATACACACAACCTATTCACTCTCTGAGCGTGACTTATTTCTTTTGCAAAGCAATAGAATGGCGCATGCGATGGACTCTCAAAGCCATTCCTATCAATGGGCTTAACTAGTCTGTTGGGCCTAGACATTTTCGTGTCGTCCTCCAATACCTCCTTGGTATACCTTTATTCAACAACGACACGTTATGTTGTAGCTGCAACAGACACATGGACAATTTCAGCGACCATGCTTTACACTGTGCCAAGGATGTGGGGCTTAAATTTCGACATGATCTCGTTAGGGATGTCCTGGCTGATATGTGTTATAAAGCCGGTGTTCCAGCATGGAAAGAAGCCTCTTTGGGTTTCTCGTCCAACTCCAACAAAGATTTAAAGCCTGCAGATCTTCTTGTTTACAATTGGGAGAATAGGAAAGATGTTTGTTTGGATGTTATAGGGGTTTCACCTTTCACAAGTGCCATGACACGCAACTTCACGCCAGGACATGCTATTTCCGCTGCAATCACACGCAAGTGCCACAAATATCTCGACAAATGCACTACGCATGGATATGGATTTGGTGTTTTGGATTTTACCACCGTGGGGGAGTTAGGTGAAGATACCATTGCATTTTTGAAAAGATTGAGGAACTACCTAACTAGTCAGGATGCAACTCCAATATAGGCGGTTCTCTCTTTCATAGGTTAGTCATTGTTATCCAAAAAGGTGTTGGCACCCAGCTTGTAGCTTGGTTGCCTACCACCAATGTTGTCATTGAAATGTAATCTACACTTTTCAAGTTTTAATAATATGCCCCTGGTGGCCTCTTTCATTAAAAAAATAATAATAAAATAAAGAGATTGAAGAACTTCTTAGCTAGTTATGATGCAAATGCCAAAGTAGATAGTTCTCTTTTCATAGGATAGGGTTAGCTATCCAGAAGGGGATATTGGGGCACAAATTGTTGCCCGACTTCCAATCATTTCTATGTAAATATTTTTGTTGCTTTAATCAAAGCCTTTGATGGCCTCTTTTTTATAAAATAAAGGAAAAAGAGGAGAGGGCCAGCAAAAACCGGCGGCATGGCCGGTTGGCTTGCCGTGTGGGCCCACCCTCACGGTTTCCATATGTTAATATTATTTTATCTCTCTTCCCTTTCCTTCTTTGATCAAACTTCCATATCCTTGCTCTTCCATATTTTTGGATGCTCTTTGAGCATTATTATTAAAGGCACCCACGTCCTTTACTCAGGGGTGCCCTATATGCCCGAAAGGTCAATTACTGCTCCATGGAATTGAGCTGAGAAAAGCCATGGATCATGAGTAATTGATTATTAGTGTATTTTTTCAAGGAATTCAACCGATGAATACTGTAACTAGATTAATTAGTCGCTCTATACTAGCGTGCAATATGTCTAGGAGTATTTAATTGATTTAGATATGATGTGATCAATATCATATTTACTCTGAATATTATTCTGAGCATGGTTGTAGTGCCATACATAATTCAAATGCATTGTACATATTGAAAGGGATACTGAATTACTCAATATATGAGATACATGGAATATCGAGAGCTCTCAGGCTATTCAATATTCACCGTTATATTTGGTGCTCAATATAAAGCACCCTAGAAATATCAATCACCTCATAATAATCTTAATCGACTAGCGAAACAAGATATTGTGGAATCACAAACGATGAGACAAAGGTGTTTGTGACTACTTTTCTATCTTGCCTATTGGAGATATAAATCTCAAGCCAATCTTACGATTGCACTCAATCACGATAAAAATAGCAAGATCAGATCATGCAACTACAGAGAAAATAATTGGGTCTGGCTTCACAATCCCAATGAAGTCTTTAAGTCGTTAACCTATAGGGTTTCGTGAAAAACCTAAGGTTAAAGGAGAATCGACTCTAGCTTATACAACTAGTATCACACAGGAGGTGTGGGGATTAGGTTTCCCAGTTGCTAGAGTTCTCCTTTATATAGTCTCCAAATCAGGGTTTGCAATCTAAGTTACCTTGGTAACAAAGAATTCAATATTCACCGTTAGATGAAAACCTGATTAGATTCAAGCTAATATCTTTCAACCGTTAGATCGAACTTAGCTTGTTATACACAAATGAAATGTAACTTCATTTAGGTTTGAGTAATTGTACCTAAACGTGTACACTTAGTTGGTTCAACAATAGTTAACCAATGGTTAGCCATATGAGCACTTTCATATCAACCTTATTTATCTTCACCATAACTAGTTAAAATGACTCAAATGAACTAGTTGGAGAGTTATTCAATTGCTTTGATCTCATAGAAGTATACAAGACAAAATTGAAGCAAAATCGGTTTTGATTCACTCGAATTGATTCATGAACATTATAGCCACGATTTGCAAAAATTTCATTCCTTATTATATAAATGTTTTAGTTCACGAATAACCGATTTTAGAAAGTAACCTATCTAAGTATGCGAACAGGTACGCGTACTTAAGTAACCGGATAGATTTTGTTTCTCACTTCCAAACTCCAGCAGAAATTCACGGACGTGAACTTTCTGCCAGTACGCGTACAGGTACGCATACTATCCCGGATTTCCATCAACCGCCAATACGCGTACGGGTACGCATACTTTGGGTTCCTGGTTTTGGATTTACACACGAATGTGAGAACACACTATGTTTATATCCAAAGATGGTTATATATTCTACACTCTCATTTCAATCATTGAAACATTCTTAGAGGATGTTATATATTTGTTATTCACAAACTATTTTTCATCAAAGCGATTTTCAAGTTATTGAAATAATCAACATGACTTTCGTCACTAGTAAAGATGAACTTGGCCAAAGCGAAAGCTTACTAACACATATTTCGAGAAATAGAAAAGCGAGATAAACTCGGATCGAAATATCATATGTGTATAATCGAAGTCTATATAGCAATACGACTTTTGTCTCAAGATACGAGATAGAGTAGCTAGATTTTTGAGTGATAGATAAGTTCAAGTCTCCACATACCTTTTTGTCGATAAAGTTCCACCAGTTCCTTGAGTAGTTCTTCGTCTTTGCATGATGAACGCCGTGGAGTGATGCGTGTCGTAGGTGCAATCAAATTAATTAATATTTCCACTCAATTAAAAATAATATAATGGAAGTCAAGTTCGTTCCCACGAGGAGCAAGAATTCTAGTTGTAAAACTTGTCACAAAAGGGGGGATGTATAAAGCAAAAGAAAATAAACAAAGCAATTAAAAGATAAAGTTGAAAGCAATAAGAGAGACAAGATCAAGGAATCATTCTTCGTTGCAAAACAATGATTAAAGTTATGTTCTTTTCTACTTGTTATTAGTCATAAATTACCACCAACCGTAGGTAAAGCAAACTAGATCGATGCTAAACCCCTAAATCCCTTATATCACTGGGATACGGAAGTTCTCGACTACCGGATTCTATTTACCAAACCACCTAGTAGTAGATCACTCTAGATGTAATTTAAATAAACGCATTAAGATCTATGAACTTATTAGGTCAATATTAGTAGTTAGACTCTTAGATCAAGGTCTACTTGCTAACGTTGTTTTCACACACAATTGCTCCACGGAATCCCTCCGCAAGGTCTCGTGTTTGCTACTTATGTAAAGAGTCAAGAAACGATTACTTATCCCCTAACTTTCACTAGCTTTAGATCAATTAACAAATCAATTTAGTTGGCCACCCAAACAATCTATCAATCATGAATGAATGAATAAACATTCCTATTAGTAAAAACAAACGATAATCATGTGAAAAATCTCAAGATAGAATTGAAACAAAACTCAAATCATATATTAAGAACTAGGAATTCATCCTCAATCAATAAGAAAATTAACTACTCATGCTTTTGAAATTCACTCAAATAATTATTAAAAGGAGAATTTTCAAGTTCACACAAATAATTAAGAAGAAGAATTGCAAGCAAAAACACAAGTGTTGTGTGTGTAGAGAGGTGTGTAAAAAGATATGTAAAAGATATAGAGAACTTCTCTATTTATAGGCTTCAATATTCTCCAAATCTTCCAAGGAAAAGAACCCTTTTCCTTTAGCAATTCAATTTCCAAATTCAAGTCTTTCTCATCTTCCATCTTCTCTTTCCAAGTTTGAGCCCAATTCTCCATCTAATTCCTAGTCCAAGTCTTCACACCCATGAGAGAAGTCCACAGAAAATTCTGGAATTTTTGGCTCGCCGGAAAACTGGTATTATGGTCGAAATCCGGCCGAAAAACGTCACCGGAAAGTATCTCAGGTGACCGGCAAAGTCCGCCCGGTCACCGGTCAACTGAGTCAAGTCGGTCAAGGTCAAACCGAGTCAAGTCGGTCACCGAGTCAACTCGGTGAGAGTCGAGCCGAGTCAAGTGTCGTAGTGAATCGAGTCGCCTATCTAGCTGACTGGGCTGAGTTGCCAGGCCATAAGCCATTTGCACTGGCCAGACTCTTGTGATGCACAATCCTTGTGCTGTAGTATTGCACATCAGCCATAATGGCTGGATCCTGCGCCCTCAACCCAGCTGTAGTTCTGCAATTTTACTTTGCAGCTGCACATCATGGCATCCATTCTTTCTAGGACTCTTAATACAACCATCTACACCTCCAGAACCTGAAATGTTCAATTTTCATAACCACCAGCTCCACTGCAGCTTAGTTTAACTCCTCGCATCACAATCCCAGGGCCAAAGAATCGCATTATTAGTTCAACCTCCATGTCGCTGTAATCTCATTCCTCTCCCCATTTCAGTTCAACACAGCACCAACTCTTCACTGCCTAGCCATTCATTCAAGCACAATTGCTGCTTCAACAGCTTTCATTCCTGCAATTTGTCACAGACCCACCAGCCATTCTTCTGATCCTTCATAACTGCTTCGATCTCAACCAGCGGCCCTGCCACCAACAGCTCCACTTCCCTGAATCAAAACCCATTTTTACTGATTCAACAAAGAACAAAGAATCAACAAATCTTTATCAATTCACCACCATCTGTGAGATAGCAACCTTGAACTAAAACCATTCACACCCACAATTAGTTCTTTATTGGCTCAGATTCACAATGCCACCAGACCCATTGCTCTTCATCAGCTCTATCTTTAGCTCAATCCAGAGAGTCCCAACAATACCATGGCTAACACACATCGTCCTCTTATCACCTCGAGCCACTTCAATTCAAGACCACCAGCAATTCTCTGCATCTCCTAAATGAGCTTGCCACCACTGTTTCAACAACTCCACAACCTAAACCCATGAAAATCATTTCTCAAATACACAGCCACAAACCCCGAATCATTACCATGACTTCAATCCTCATATGAACCCTAACATCAATTTCTCTTCCATATCTCAGTGAACCCATCCCGATTCTCTGAATCTCTTCTTCATCTCACAGCAGCAACCATCAACATCAATCGAACCAGACTGACCCATTCTTTCATTATTCCAGAACCGAAAGTAAAAAACCCCAATTCAACAAACTACAACCCCATCTGTTCATCTTGGTGCTGCTAGTTTCAGATTCATCCCGGAAACCCTTTTCCATTTCTCACTGATTCGTCATCGTCTAGGACTTTTAATTCTTCAACTCAGCAACCCTAATCAGTTCTTAATAATTGTAGCAACATAATTCTCACTTTCAGTTCTTCAATCAACAGCTACCAATCAACACGTAACCCCTCTCTAATTCAATCTCTATTTCTCTCTTAATTCAGTTCTCCTCTCACCATGCTTCATTGATTCTTCCCTAATTGAGCAAAGAACAGATCCTTCAAACCCCGGCATGAATTCATCATCGATTTCGATCCGCTTCTTTCTCTCTCGGTTTCTCTGAATTTAGCCTCTCGGCTGCTTAGGGTTGCGCCTCTTTTTGTATCTCGATTTCAGGCAAAATGATTGAGAAATAAATCTTCTCAATTTAGGATAGGGTTATAAAAGCTGGGTCTGGATCCGGGTAATTTTGTGGGCCGCACAGTGACATCCCCAGTGCAATGAGCCTAAGCTGGAGCTTTTAACACTTGAATGGGTTTCCCCTTATCCCTAGCTGAGCTGTCTATAATGCCCCTCCAAAAGAGTTGCCCCTTAACCATGACTGGGCTCCAGATAGTGTTCGCCCCTGAGATGACAATTTTGCCCTTTTTGCTCAAATTGGGTGATTTTTTCTTCTTTTCCTCCGTGCGACTCCATAGTAGCTACAAAACTCAAAACAAGCGTAAAATACATAATTTACAAGAAAAATAGCAAAGAAAGCATAAACAATAGATAGTAAATAGGATGTATTCTACACCCTATCAAATTCCCCCACACTTAGACTTTGCTAGTCCTCGAGCAAATCAAACTAAAAACTCACAACTTCAAAGCATTCAAGCGTCTCAAGCATCCAAAGAGTTATGAGGACATAGAGTTTCTGCATTCTAGTAACAAGAAGTGAGAAATACTAAAGAACATATTCTCATTCTTAAATGTTGAGTGAGAAATAACCACACCATAATGAGAGAATGCGTGTTTGAGAAACGATCAATAAGCATTTCGCCTCGACTTCTGCCTCACCAAAAAGGATTTTATGATAATTGCACTCAAAAAAGACGGCTTTTTATGGTTCTCACATGTGTGCAGGTAGGAATGAAGAGAGAAATCCTGCGACACGTTGAATGGTGGGAAGGACAACTTCCGAAATATTTTTAAAAACCCACATCTTTTAACATTTTGAAAAACCATTTTTCTGACGATCTCTAAGAAAGGAAATCAACCACTATTATCGAGGATGAGATTACTTACTCACCTTCACATCCGATCGCCAATTATGATAACACCACTCTCACGACATCCAATAGAAACGTCTTCCGCTCCTCGTCTTGATCTTCTTCCGTCTTCGGCTTCAACTATTGGTGATAAATTCTCGAATTTCATAAATCCTTAACAATTTGTAACTCTTTTTACCTTAAATCTTTGTCGCTTGAAACTTCCTTATGATTTTTCCTTCGCTATTGAAACAAAATTTCTCTTGTTTTTTTTTTTTTTCTTCCAATTATAGATTTTTTTATTTTTTTATTTTATTTTTTTTGAAACCTTACAACCCCGTGGGAGAAGTATTTTACCGCGTGATTCTTCACAACTTGTATCGCCTCAAAATCATAAACTTCAATAATTCTCACCTTTTGATTTTCTTCGCTCTTGTGAATAAGTCTTCATACTTGGATATATAATTACCTCATTGTATTGTAAGTCCTCAACATATATGTAAAAATCTGCCCTTTGTATGTTGCTTTACTTGAGTTTGAAATTTGCTCTTTTTCGTTAGTTGCTTGTAAACCTTGAACTTTTCCAACTTTCCTTGTAGATTTTTATGTCGCTCCTTGTTGATGATGATGATGGTGTTTCTATGGATCCGTTGTTGTCGAGAGAGAATGGTGCTAACTGCAAATCGAACTACAAAAAGGAAACTTTCATCTATAGACTTCACCCTTATGATTGACAAAATTAGCACTCAAGAGATCAAAGAGTAGTGCTTCTATTGGTGGGAGGTTGGGTAGCTCACCATTCTACCCGGAATTTACGTATGGTGACACACACTCAAAAGAAAGCTCTTTAGTAGATGGAAAAATTCTGGTCAGTGCCTCACATGATATGAATACGGGTAGTCTCCACTAATGATTGATCAGCAACTCTAATAATGCATTTCTCTCTGCACCAAATTCGCATCACCGGCATGATTAAATCCATTATTTAACACTCTAACAAGCAAGAAATCCGAATGTAGTTCTCTAACATTTCCAAGTTCAATTATGTTGGTCAAAATCTCTATGTAAACATACCTAGAAGTATGCTAGGGACTCTAACATCTCTAAAAGTTGAAGTTTTAGGTAAAACTTTTTTTGTAAAATTTTTAATTTTTTTGTAAATTTTTTTTTTTTTAAATACATGCTTAACCACTCCCCCACACTTAAACCTTACATTGTCCTCAATGTAATTGAATCCTCCTAGTAAAGTCAAGGTGGGAAATTTTAACATGAAAAGAAACAAGAAAAAGAAATAACAAAAAAAAACAAAAGGATAAGAAATACAAAACCGATGGGTTGCCTCCCATTAAGCGCTTGTTTTAAAGTCGACGTCCCGACTTAGCCCTTGCACATTACTCCTCCAGAGGGAGTGCATCTCCAAATGAAAGTTCATCCATAAATGAAAGTTCATCCATATTCACATAAGCGATGTTCTCATAGTATGGCTTCAATCTATGGCCGTTGACTTTGGAAACCGAATTGTCTCTAAGACTAGTAATTTCAACTGCACCATGAGGAAAAACATTAGTAACAACATATGGTCCAATCCAACGGGACCTTAACTTTCCAGGAAATAGTTTAAGGCGAGAATGATATAAAAGGACTTTTTGTCCCACGATGAAGCTTTTACGAGAAATCATCTTGTCATGAAAAAGCTTGGTCTTTTCCTTGTAAATACGGGCACTCTCGTAAGCATCATTACGTATCTCCTCTAGCTCATTTAGTTGTAACTTCCTTTGTTTCCCCGCTTCATCATACTCCATGTTGAATTTCTTTATCGCCCAATAAGACTTATGTTCAAGTTCAACCGGAAGATGACAAGCCTTGCCATAAACCAACCGATATGGAGACATACCAATCGGTGTCTTATACGCCGTTATATACGCCCAAAGTGCATCATTGAGTTTAAATCTCCAATCTTTCCTTGTGGTATTCACCGTT
Source organism: Papaver armeniacum (assembly GCA_023531295.1). Taxonomy (NCBI): domain Eukaryota; kingdom Viridiplantae; phylum Streptophyta; class Magnoliopsida; order Ranunculales; family Papaveraceae; genus Papaver; species Papaver armeniacum. Next base: position 158,451 of record JAJJWW010019129.1, read on the forward strand.
TTCTGAAGAATGGACTTGATCTCACGATTTGAAATTTCCGCTTGTCCACTAGTTTGTGGATGGTAAGGCGTACCAATTTTGTGTGTTATGTTGTACTTCTTGAGGAGAGCGTGGAAAGCCTTCTTGAAATGTGAGCCTCCATCGCTTATCACCACTCTTGGTGTACCATGCCTTGTAAATATGTTTTCCCTTACAAAATCACAAACAACTTGAGAGTCATTAGTTTTGGTGGCTCTAGCTTCCACCCATTTCGAAACATAATCTACGGCAAGAAGTATATAAAAGTTTCCATTCGAATTGACAAAGGGCCCATAAAATCAATACCCCACACATCAAAAATCTCAACGGCGAGAATTGGTGTGAGTGGCATTTGATTTCGAGCACCTAGATTGCCCGTTCGTTGACATCTATCACACGATTTACAAAAGGCATATGAATCTTCAAACAAGGTGGGCCAATAAAATCCACTCTCGAGAACTTTGAGAGCGGTGCGTTTCGAACCAAAGTGGCCTCCACAAGCAAAAGTGTGACAAAAGGAGAGAATGGATTGAAATTCGGAATTAGGCACGCACCTTCGCATTATTTGATCAACGCCATATTTCCATAAGTATGGTTCATCCCACACATATTGCTTAGCTACCTTCTTAAGTTTCATCTTTTGGAAATTAGACATTGTACTAGGTACTCTCCTTGTCACCAAGTAATTCACTATATCCGCATACCAAGGTGTTGATTCTTCCATGGAGAAAAGTTGTTCGTCCGGAAAGCGGTCATGTAATGGAAGTTCTTCTTGAGACATAACAAGTCTACTAAGATGATCCGAAACGGTATTCTCCACACCCCTCTTATCACGAATTTCTATGTCGAACTCTTGTAACAATAGGATCCACCGGATTAATCTTGGCTTAGCTTCTTTCTTCTTTATTAAATGTCTTAGTGCGGCATGATCGGAATACACAATAACCTTTGTACCCACCAAGTATGATCGAAATTTTCCAACGCAAAAACTATAGCCAATAACTCCTTTTCCGTGGTAGAATAATTGATTTGTGCATCATTAAGGGTCCTAAATGCATAATAGATAACATGGGACAACTTGTCCACTCTTTGACCCAAAACGGCTCCAACCGCATAATCACTAGCATCACACATCAATTCAAATGGAAGATTCCAATCCGGTGATTTGATAATTGGCGCACTTGTCAATATTTCTTTCAATTTGTCAAAAGCATCCTTGCATTCCTTGTTGAAATCGAAAGGTACCTCCTTTTGTAATAACTTGCACATCGGCATGGAGATTTTGGAGAAATCCTTGATAAACCGCCTATAGAAACCTGCATGGCCAAGAAAAGAACGTATCTCCCTCACCGAAGTGGGATATTGTAAGTTTCTTATTAAATCTATCTTTGACTTGCTTCGAGCCCTCGAGAGGACACAATGTGACCAAGTACTATGCCGTGATTTACCATAAAGTGACATTTCTCCCAATTAAGGACAAGGTTTGTGTCTATGCATCGTTTAAGAACTAGTTCAAGGTTATTTAAACAACCATCAAAAGAATTGCCATAAACACTAAAGTCATCCATAAATACCTCGATGATGCGCTCCACATAATCCGAGAATATACTCACCATGCATCTTTGGAAAGTAGCCGGCGCATTGCAAAGGCCAAACGGCATCCGTCTATATGCAAACGTTCCAAACGGACAAGTGAAAGTGGTCTTCTCTTGGTCCTCCGGTGCAATAACAATTTGGTTGTATCCCGAATAACCATCCAAGAAACAATAATAAGAATGCCCCGCTAACCGCTCCAACATTTGATCAATGAAAGGTAAAGGAAAGTGATCCTTTCGGGTTGCGGAATTAAGCTTTCTATAGTCAACGCACACTCTCCAACCGGTTTGAACTCTTGTAGGAACAAGTTCATCGTCTTGATTGCGAACAACCGTGACTCCGGACTTCTTTGGTACCACTTGTACCGGACTAACCCACTTGCTATCGGAAATTGGGTAGATTACCCCCACACTTAGCAATTTGAGTATCTCTTTTTTCACAACCTCCATCATGGGAGGATTAAGCCTACGTTGAGCATCACGTACCGGCTTCACGTTCTCTTCCATTAGAATCCTATGCATGCACATGGATGGACTAATGCCTTTGATGTCCGCAATTGTCCACCCAATAGCCGTTTTGTGCTCTCTCAAGACCCTAAGCAAACGGTCTTCTTGTACCGGTGTGAGGTTCTTTGCAATAATCACCGGAAGCTCATCTCCATCTCCCAAGAAAGCATACTTCAAATGGTCCGGAAGTGGCTTCAATTCTAGCCTGGGCGCCTTCACAATAGATGGTACAAGTATTTCATCATTCATGGGTAGAGAAATATATGAAACATTACCCTTTTTAGCCTCTTGCAATGTCGCCAATGCACCACACATCTCCACCAATTCCTTAGAGATTTCAACATCCAAGTTAGACAAGCCGTGGACGTCCAATTCAATGCTCTTTTGCAACACCACATCAAGTTCATCCTCTTGGTTCAATTCCACCATTTGTTGCGCTAATGAATCAACCACATCAATGGAGTAAACGGAATGCACGTCCCTTGGGTAGCGCATGGCTTCAAATATGTTAAAGTGTATTATCTCCTTGTCGAATTCCATAGTAAGTGTACCCTTATCAACATCAATCTTCGTCTTTGCGGTCTTCATGAATGACCTCCCAAGAAGTAAAGAAGTAGATGAACGGTTCTCATTGTTGTCCATATCCACCACAAAGAAGTCCACCGGAAAAATAAGCTCATTTACTTGCACTAGCACGTCTTCTACAAGCCCCTTTGGATATATGTTAGACTTGTTTGCTAATTGAATAATAACTCTCGTCTCTTTCAAAGGTCCAAGATTCAAGGAGTCATATATATCGGCCGACATCACACTAATGGAAGCACCCAAGTCAAGTAAAGCATGTTCAAACCTTTTCTTACCAATAGTAATTGGCACCGTGAAACCACCGGGATCCGTGCACTTTGTAGGCATCTTCTTCAATAGCATAGCCGATGCACTCTCACCAACTTTAGTAATTTCATTATCAAGCAACTTATCCTTCTTTGTGCATAATTCCTTCATGGACTTCGCATACCGTGGCATTGTCTTGATGGCCTCAATGAATGGGATGTTGATTTCAATCTTCTTGAAAATATCCATGAGTGCCTTGTCTTGAGCTTCTTTCTTGGATTTAGCAAAACGACTAGGAAAAGGAGGTGGAGTAGTGAAAGTAGGAACCGGTTCCTTGGATTGGTCGGTTGGTGTTGAATTCTCCTTTGGTGCGGCTTCCTCCTTGTCTTTGACTACATCCTCAATAGCTTCTTCTTGATGACTTGGACTCTCCACTTGTCTTCCACTTCTTAAGGTAACCGCATTAACATTCTCTCTTGGATTCACAAATGGTTGTGAAGGAAGTTTTGTGGATGCTTGAGATTTCAATAAGTTCACATCGGTCGCCAATTGCCCCATTTGAGTTTGTAAATCCTTGATGGCCGAATCGGTCTTTTGTTGGCTTTGTTGGAACATAGAAGTAAGACCTTGCACACCTTGCATTAATGCATTGAGCTTGTCATCATTCAAAGAATCACGCTCCTTGACTTGTTGTGGTTGGAATTGTTGAGAACCACCTTGTTGTTGAGGTTGAAAGCGTGATTGTTGGAAACCACCTTGTTGCGCATATGGATTAGGAGCCGCCGCTTGCTTGTTTGCATAACTAAAGTTGGGATGATCCTTCCAACCGGGATTGTAAGTATTGGAATATGAATCGTACCTTGGCCTTTGATTTGGATATAAAGCATTTACTTGTTCGGTCTCACCATCCGGAATAATTACCGCGGCCATCCTTTGCATCATTATCTCCATGTTACTCATCCTTTGATCAAGATGTGATGATGAATCACTAACTTCATGCACTCGCCTAACCATGGGTTCATCTCTTGTGTAGAATTGTTGCGAGTTCGCAGCCATACTTTCAATCAACTCGGTAGCTTGGGTCACCGTCTTGTTCACTAGTGCACCACCACCCGCGGCGTCAAGAAGAGACCTATCACTTGGGTTGAGAGCTTCGTAGAAGTATTGGAGAATCATAACGTCACTAAATTGATGGTGTGGATAGCTTGCCACCAACCTCTTGTATCGCTCCCAACATTCATACAACGACTCTCCCACATGTTGTTTCAAACCACAAATCTCCTTGCGAATTTGAGTAGCTTTGGATGCGGGAAAATATCTCTCGAGGAAAAGTTTCTTCATACCATTCCATGTTGTGATACTTCCGGAAGGCAAATAATATAACCATTCCTTAGCATTGCCCGCCAAAGAAAACGGGAAAGCTTTCGACATTGCTCCATCCGCATTAGTCTCCGGTGGAAGCATAGCCATAACTATGGTATAGAAGTCCATAAGATGTTTGTTTGGGTCCTCATTCACCATGCCATGGAACTTTGGTAACTCTCTAATCAACCCCGGCTTGATCTCGAAGGTTGAGTTAGTTTGGATACACCATTGTTGTGTATCAAGCCTGTGAGAAGCTAGGTCCTTGAGTGTACGATCAGCCATCGTTTCTTCCTCTTTGTCCGAATCTGTGAAATCACTTGATGAAGACGGAGGAAGTGGAGTGTTAACCGCTCGAATGAAATCCTTTAGTTGAGTGCTTGGGATCGAAGACGTATTGGACTCGGTCTGCCCTTCTTAAGCATTCACCAAAGGTATAGCACTGAAATAAGATTCTCAAAAACTAAGTTAGATACGGTATAGAATCTAACAAAGCAAGAATATAGCAAAAAGAAAAATAAAAACAACTAAAATCGTCCGTTGCTCCTAAGGCGTGCGGCGCCAAAATTTGATGCGTGTCGTAGGTGCAATCAAATTAATTAATATTTCCACTCAATTAAAAATAATATAATGGAAGTCAAGTTCGTTCCCACGAGGAGCAAGAATTCTAGTTGTAAAAATTGTCACAAAAGGGGGGATGTATAAAGTAAAAGAAAATAAACAAAGCAATTAAAAGATAAAGTTGAAAGCAATAAGAGAGACAAGATCAAGGAATCATTCTTCGTTGCAAAACAATGATTAAAGTTATGTTCTTTTCTACTTGTTATTAGTCACAAATTACCACCAACCGTAGGTAAAGCAGCTAGATCAGTGCTAAACCCCTAAATCCCTTATATCACCGGATACGGAAGTTCTCGACTACCGGATTCTATTTACCAAACCACCTAGTAGTAGATCACTCTAGATGTAATTTAAATAAACGCATTAAGATTTATGAACTTATTAGGTCAATATTAGTAGTTAGACTCTTAGATCAAGGTCTACTTGCTAACGTTGTTTACACACACAATTGCTCCACGGAATCCCTCCGCAAGGTCTCGTGTTTGCTACTTATGTAAAGAGTCAAGAAACGATTACTTATCCCCTAACTTTCACTAGCTTTAGATCAATTAACAAATCAATTTAGTTGGCCACCCAAACAATCTATCAATCAATCATGAATGAATAAACATTCCTATTAGTAAAAACAAACGATAATCATGTGAAAAATCTCAAGATAGAATTGAAACAAAACTCAAATCATATATTAAGAACTAGGAATTCATCCTCAATCAATAAGAAAATTAACTACTCATGCTTTTGAAATTCACTCAAATAATTATTAAAAGGAGAATTTTCAAGTTCACACAAATAATTAAGAAGAAGAATTGCAAGCAAAAACACAAGTGTTGTGTGTGTAGAGAGGTGTGTAAAAAGATATGTAAAAGATATAGAGAACTTCTCTATTTATAGGCTTCAATATTCTCCAAATCTTCCAAGGAAAAGAACCCTTTTCCTTTAGCAATTCAATTTCCAAATTCAAGTCTTTCTCATCTTCCATCTTCTCTTTCCAAGTTTGAGCCCAATTCTCCATCCAATTCCTAGTCCAAGTCTTCACACCCATGTGAGAAGTCCACAGAAAATTCTGGAATTTTCGGCTCGCCGGAAAACTGGTATTATGGCCGGAATCCGGCCGGAAAATGTCACCGGAAAGTATCTCAGGTGACCGGCAAAGTCCGCCCGGTCACGGGTCAACTGAGTCAAGTCGGTCAAGGTCAAACCGAGTCAAGTCGGTCACTGAGTCAACTCAGTGAGAGTCAGACCGAGTCAAGTGTCAGAGCTGAATCAGAGTCAGCTATCTAGCTGATTGGGCTGAGTTGCCAGGCCATAAGCCATTTGCACTGGCCAGACTCTTGTGATGCACAATCCTTGTGCTGTAGTATTGCACATCAGCCATAATGGCTGGATCCTGCGCCCTCAACCCAGCTGTAGTTCTGCAATTTTACTTTGCAGCAGCACATCATGGCATCCATTCTTTCCAGGACTCTCAATACAACCATCTACACCTCCAGAACCTGAAATGTTCAATTTTCATAACCACCAGCTCCACTGCAGCTTAGTTTAACTCCTCTGCATCACAATCCCAGGCCAGCAACTGCATTATTAGTTCAACCTCCATGTCGCTGTAATCTCATTCCTCTTTCCATTTCAGTTCAACACAGCACCAACTCTTTACTGCCTAGCCATTCATTCAAGCACAATTGTTGCTTCAATGACTTTCATTTCGCAATTTGTCACAGACCCACCAGCCATTCTTCTGATCCTTCATAACTGCTTCGATCTCAACCAGCGGCCCTGCCACCAACAGCTCCACTTCCCTGAATCAAAACCCATTTTTACTGATTCAACAGCAACAGCAAATCTTTAATAATTCACCACCATCTGTGAGATAGCAACCTTGAACTAAAACCATTCACACCCACAATTAGTTCTTTATTGGCTCAGATTCACAATGCCACCAGACCCATTGCTCTTCATCAGCTCTATCTTTAGCTCAATCCAGAGAGTCCCAACAATACCATGGCTAACACACATCGTCCTCTTATCAGCTCGAGCCACTTCAATTCAAGACCACCATCAATTCTCTGCATCTCCTAAATGAGCTTGCCACCACTGTTTCAACAACTCCACAACCTAAACCCATGAAAATCATTTCTCAAATACACAGCCACAAACCCCTGAATCATTACCGCCAGCTTCAATCCTCATATGAACCCTAACATCAATTTCTCTTCCATATCTCAGTGAACCCATCCCGATTCTCGGAATCTCTTCTTCATCTCACAGCAGCAACCATCAACATCAATCGAACCAGACTGACCCATTCTTTCATTATTCCAGAACCGAAAGTAAAAACCCCCAATTCAATAGCTACAACCCATCTGTTCTTCATCTTGGTGCTGCCGTTTCCAGATTCATCCCAGAAACCCTTTTCCATTTCTCACTGATTCGTCATCGTCTATGACTTTTAATTCTTCAACTCAGCAACCCTAATCAGTTCTTAATAATTGTAGCAACATAATTCTCACTTTCAGTTCTTCAATCAACAGCTACCAATCAACACCAGAACCCCTCTCTAATTCAATCTCTATTTCTCTCTTAATTCAGTTCTCCTCTCACCATGCTTCATTGATTCTTCCCTAATTCAGAGCAGCAACAGATCCTTCAAACCCTGGCATGAATTCATCATCGATTTCGATCTGTTTCTTTCTCTCTCGGTTTCTCTGAATTTAGCCTCTCGGCTGCTTAGGGCTGCGCCTCTTTTTGTATCTCGATTTCAGGCAAAATGATTGAGAAATAAATCTTCTCAATTTAGGATAGGGTTATAAAAGCTGGGTCTGGATCCGGGTAATTTTGTGGGCCGCACAGTGACATCCCCAGTGCAATGATCCTAAGCTGGAGCTTTTTACACTTGAATGGGTTTCCCCTTATCCCTAGCTGAGCTGTCTATAATGCCCCTCCAAAAGAGTTGCCCCTTAACCATGACTGGGCTCCAGATAGTGTTCGCCCCTGAGATGACAATTTTGTCCTTTTTGCTCAAATTGGGTGATTTCTTCTTCTTTTCCTCCGTGCGACTCCATAGTAGCTACAAAACTCAAAACAAGCGTAAAATACATAATTTACAAGAAAAATAGCAAAGAAAGCATAAACAATAGATAGTAAATAGGATGTATTCTACACCCTATCAAATTCCCCCACACTTAGACTTTGCTAGTCCTCGAGCAAATCAAACTAAAAACTCACAACTTCAAAGCATTCAAGCGTCTCAAGCATCCAAAGAGTTATGAGGACATAGAGTTTCTGCATTCTAGTAACAAGAAGTGAGAATACTAAAGAACATATTCTCATTCTTAAATGTTGAGTGAGAAATAACCACACCATAATGAGAGAATGCGTGTTTGAGAAACGATCAATAAGCATTTCGCCTCGACTTCTGCCTCACCAAAAAGGATTTTATGATAATTGCACTCAAAAAGACGGCTTTTTTATGGTTCTCACATGTGTGCGGGTAGGAATGAAGAGAGAAATCTGCGACACGTTGAATGGTGGGAAGGACAACTTCCGAAATATTTTTAAAAACCCACATCTTTTAACATTTTGAAAAACCATTTTTCTGACGATCTCTAAGAAAGGAAATCAACCACTATTATCGAGGATGAGATTACTTACTCACCTTCACATCCGATCGCCAATTATGATAACACCACTCTCACGACATCCAATAGAAACGTCTTCCGCTCCTCGTCTTGATCTTCTTCCGTCTTCGGCTTCAACTATTGGTGATAAATTCTCGAATTTCATAAATCCTTAACAATTTGTAACTCTTTTTACCTTAAATCCTTGTCGCTTGAAACTTCCTTATAGATTTTCCTTCCCCACGGCTTATTAACGAAACAAATATTTCTCTTTTTTTTTTTTTCTTTCTTTTCTTTTTTTTTTTTATGAAACAAATATCAGCGGTACACGTTTTCTCTCTCATGGTCGCTCCGGCGAAAATCCCCCGGCGACTGAAAACTGGGTTTGATTCCCTGGAAACACCATGTTCGATTTGGTTTTCTTCATAGGTTTTTCTCTCCTTTTGTTTTGTTTTCGATCGTGTTTTCGCTGCCTTGTTTTTCTCTTTGATTCCTGCTCGTCTGAGCTTTGTTTTCTTTTCTTTTTTAGGGTTTTAGAACTTTTCCCTTTTAGGGTTCCTTTCCTGTCTTTTTTTCGCAATGCCCAGAGCACCCAAACCTTCTCGTACTACATCGTCTGATGGTTCTTCCTCTTCCACGCCAATGATCCACGAGCACAATTGGGGACGGATTTTTCCATTGCCCGCTCAAGACCTTCCATGGTTGTGGAGATGGCGTGAATGGCAGAGGATATGCGAAAGGGTCTTACGTGAAACATTTAATGGACAGGCATTTTTCCTCTGAAGACAGAAAATCCTTCTGTAGAGACTTGATCTCCTCAAACCCAAACGTTTATCTTTCATGGGAGAAAGTACTATACAGCCTTCGGATGTGGTTGTGCTGTAGGTGCATGCAATTACATGCCTGGAAGATGCCTTGCAAAGGTAGGGATGGAGCTGTTCATGGAGAGGTGATCGCTGGACCTCTAAACGACTCTGCGGAAGCGGATTTTCTCATCCATGGCCTGGAAAAACCAGTTGAGGTTAGTGCAGGTTCGGTTCTTTCATCTGAGGCGGTTGTTTGTGTATATACGGACTCTCTTGGCTCTGTTTGCTCTCAGCCAAGTGACCATACGGTATCTCCCAGCACTGAAGTGGTCTGCCCTGAAGGTGATTGCACTGACATTGTTCATACAAACTCCAGCACTGGTTTTATTTCCACGGATTTACTCAATGCGATGCTGCAACGACAGTTTACAACTGTAACCTGCATTCCTCACAAGTGTAGGTTGGCTTTCTCTAGGGAACTGAAATCTTGCCTTGATAGGATCATCGTCAGTCCGAGCAACACTAGTGCGTGGCTTCATTTACTGCTCCTTCCAATCTGCACTCTTTCGCTGTTCAGACCAAGAAGTTCCACCGAAGCTAAATCAGGGAACAGAAAGAGGTTGCAGGTCGCTGCCATCAACCATGCTTTGTCTGTGTGGAAGGAACCAGGTGGCTGTTATGCCTTGGCCACTAAACTTTTACAACAGCCTTTGCACCCGGGTTCTAAGAAGGCAGTTTCGGAGATAGAAGTGAAAAAGAAGGACGCTGCTAACTTGATGGCTTGCCGGAGGAAAGTAGAGTGCGGACATTTTGCTGCTGCCATACGCGTGTTATCCTCATCAGGTGTGGCTCCTCGTAGCGAGAAAACTTACCTTGATTTGCAAGATAAGCACCCCCTTGCCCCTTCACCTGTCATTCCTGACGATGCTCCCGTGGCTGCTCCTATTACGGTGGATTCTCGCGCCGTGTTGGGAGCTATCAAAGGCTTCCCAAAGGGTACGTCGTGCGGGCGTGATGGTCTCCGGGCGCAGCATTTGATGGACGTGATGAGTGGAGCAGCTGCAGCAGTGGCGGATAACCTACTCGCTTCGATTACAGGGGTTGTCAACCTTTGGTTGGCTGGTAGATGCCCTGAGTCTCTTGGGGAGTTTGTTGCCAGTGCACCTCTAACTCCTTTGCTCAAGCCTGGGCGTGGGATTCGGCCTATTGCGGTGGGCACGGTTTGGCGAAGATTGGTCTCAAAAGTAGCTGCCTTCTCTGTAGGTAAGGACATGGCTTCTTATTTAGGCGATTACCAATTTGGGGTTGGTGTGCCTGTTGGAGGAGAAGGGATTTTACATGCTGTAAACTGCTTACTTGAGATGAAAGGGCATTCTGATAAAATATCAATGTTGCTTATTGACTTTTCCAATGCCTTTAACATGGTGAGTAGAAATCAACTCATCAAAGAAGTTCGCCTACATTGTCCAGGTATTTCTCGTTGGGTAGAATTTTGCTACTTGCGTCCTGCTAAGCTCTATTATGACCATTATATTTTGTCTTCTGCACTTGGAGTTCAACAAGGGGACCCCCTTGGTCCCTTGTTGTTTGCGTTGACACTTCACCCTCTAGTGAAGTCAATTGCTTCTCGATGCACTCTTGATTTACACGCTTGGTACCTCGATGATGGCACTATTATTGGTGATACTTTGGAGGTGGCCAAGGCTCTGAGCATAATAGAAACTGAAGGGCCAAGTAGGGGGCTGCACCTTAATGTGAAGAAAACAGAAGTCTTTTGGCCTTCGGTTGATCCCAGAAGCTTGGCGGAGGGTGTTTTTCCACCAGATATTGGTAGACCTTCTAATGGTGTTAAACTCCTTGGTGGGCCTGTGAGTTTAGATTTGAACTTTATTAGTGACATGATGTTGACCGGGGTGACTAAGACTGTTCAACTAATGTCTGCTATCAAAAAACTTAAAGACCCTCAGAGTGAGATGCTATTACTTCACAATTGCTCTGGTGTTTCCCGATTATATTTTGCAATGCGTACTACCAATCCAGCAGCCTTGCAACCAGCCACTGATCTTTTTGATGACCATTTGCTCAATTATTTACGTTTACTCATCACTGGAGATGGTGCTGGTTTCGGACCCCTACAACAGAGATTGGCTACCTTGCCCATCAAAGAGGGTGGTCTTGGTATTTATACCATGTCAGACACCCGTGCTTACTGCTATCTCGCTTCCCAGAGTCAGACAGCCCCAGTGCAGAGGATAATGGTTTTGGTAGTTTTATCTTTCATAGACTAGGTGTTGCTATTCAAAGAGGAGTTGGGGCCCAGCTTGTTGCTAGGCTTCCATCCAAAAGTTTTATTTAGTTTTTAATAGAGTAATTCAATTTTATTTTATTTTATTTATTTATTTATTTTATTTTATTTTGAAACAAGAGAAATTAAATACAACCATGACCGTGGGAGAAGTATTTTACCGCTTGATTCTTCACAACTTGTATCGCCTCAAAATCATAAACTTCAATAATTCTCACCTTTTGATTTTCTTCGCTCTTGTGAATAAGTCTTCATACTTGGATATATAATTACCTCATTGTATTGTAAGTCCTCAACATATATGTAAAAATCTGCCCTTTGTATGTTGCTTTACTTGAGTTTGAAATTTGCTCTTTTTCTCGTTCCGTTGCTTGTAAACCTTGAACTTTTCCAACTTTCCTTGTAGATTTTTATGTCGCTCCTTGTTGATGATGATGGTGTTTCTATGGATCCGTTGTTGTCGAGAGAGAATGGTGCTAACTGCAAATCGAACTACAAGAAGGAAACTTTCATCTATAGACTTCACCCTTATGATTGACAAAATTAGCACTCAAGAGATCAAAGAGTAGTGCTTCTATTGGTGGGAGGTTGGGTAGCTCACCATTCTACCCGGAATTTACGTATGGTGACACACACTCAAAAGAAAGCTCTTTAGTAGATGGAAAAATTCTGGTCGGTGCCTCACATGATATGAATACGGGTAGTCTCCACTAATGATTGATCAGCAACTCTAATAATGCATTTCTCCCTGCACCAAATTCGCATCACCGGCATGATTAAATCCATTATTTAACACTCTAACAAGCAAGAAATCCGAATGTAGTTCTCTAACATTTCCAAGTTCAATTATGTTGGTCAAAATCTCTATGTAAACATACCTAGAAGTATGCTAGGGACTCTAACATCTCTAAAAGTTGAAGTTTTAGGTAAAACTTTTTTTGTAAAATTTTTAATTTTTTTGTAATTTTTTTTTTTTTTAAATACATGCTTAACCACTCCCCCACACTTAAACCTTACATTGTCCTCAATGTAATTGAATCCTCCTAGTAAAGTCAAGGTGGGAAATTTTAACATGAAAAGAAACAAGAAAAAGAAATAACAAAAAAAAAACAAAAGGATAAGAAATACAAAACCGATGGGTTGCCTCCCATTAAGCGCTTGTTTTAAAGTTGACGGCCCGACTTAGCCCTTGCACATTACTCCTCCAGAGGGAGTGCATCTCCAAATGAAAGTTCATCCATAAATGAAAGTTCATCCATATTCACATAAGCGATGTTCTCATAGTATGGCTTCAATCTATGGTCGTTGACTTTGGAAACCGAATTGTCTCTAAGACTAGTAATTTCAACTGCACCATGAGGAAAAACATTAGTAACAACATATGGTCCAATCCAACGGGACCTTAACTTTCCAGGAAATAGTTTAAGGCGAGAATGATATAAAAGGACTTTTTGTCCCACGATGAAGCTTTTACGAGAAATCATCTTGTCATGAAAAAGCTTGGTCTTTTCCTTGTAAATACGGGCACTCTCGTAAGCATCATTACGTATCTCCTCTAGCTCATTTAGTTGTAACTTCCTTTGTTTCCCCGCTTCATCATACTCCATGTTGAATTTCTTTATCGCCCAATAAGCCTTATGTTCAAGTTCAACCGGAAGATGACAAGCCTTGCCATAAACCAACCGATATGGAGACATACCAATCGGTGTCTTATACGCCGTTATATACGCCCAAAGTGCATCATTGAGTTTAAAGCTCCAATCTTTCCTTGTGGTATTCACCGTTTTCTCAAGAATGGACTTGATCTCACGATTTGAAATTTCCGCTTGTCCACTAGTTTGTGGATGGTAAGGCGTACCAATTTTGTGTGTTATGTTGTACTTCTTGAGGAGAGCATGGAAAGCCTTCTTGAAATGTGAGCCTCCATCGCTTATCACCACTCTTGGTGTACCATGCCTTGTAAATATGTTTTCCCTTACAAAATCACAAACAACTTGAGAGTCATTAGTTTTGGTGGCTCTAGCTTCCACCCATTTCGAAACATAATCTACGGCAAGAAGTATATAAAAGTTTCCATTCGAATTGACAAAAGGGCCCATAAAATCAATACCCCACACATCAAAAATCTCAACGGCGAGAATTGGTGTGAGTGGCATTTGATTTCGAGCACCTAGATTGCCCGTTCGTTGACATCTATCACACGATTTACAAAAGGCATATGAATCTTCAAACAAGGTGGGCCAATAAAATCCACTCTCGAGAACTTTGAGAGCGGTACGTTTCGAACCAAAGTGGCCTCCACAAGCAAAAGTGTGACAAAAGGAGAGAATGGATTGAAATTCGGAATTAGGCACGCACCTTCGCATTATTTGATCAACGCCATATTTCCATAAGTATGGTTCATCCCACACATATTGCTTAGCTACCTTCTTAAGTTTCATCTTTTGGAAATTAGACATTGTACTAGGTACTCTCCTTGTCACCAAGTAATTCACTATATCCGCATACCAAGGTGTTGATTCTTCCATGGAGAAAAGTTGTTCGTCCGGAAAGCGGTCATGTAATGGAAGTTCTTCTTGAGACATAACAAGTCTACTAAGATGATCCGAAACGGTATTCTCCACACCCCTCTTATCACGAATTTCTATGTCGAACTCTTGTAACAATAGGATCCACCGGATTAATCTTGGCTTAGCTTCTTTCTTCTTTATTAAATGTCTTAGTGCGGCATGATCGGAATACACAATAACCTTTGTACCCACCAAGTATGATCGAAATTTTTCCAACGCAAAAACTATAGCCAATAACTCATTTTCCGTGGTAGAATAATTGATTTGTGCATCATTAAGGGTCCTAAATGCATAATAGATAACATGGGACAACTTGTCCACTCTTTGACCCAAAACGGCTCCAACCGCATAATCACTAGCATCACACATCAATTCAAATGGAAGATTCCAATCCGGTGATTTGATAATTGGCGCACTTGTCAATATTTCTTTCAATTTGTCAAAAGCATCCTTGCATTCCTTGTTGAAGTCGAAAGGTACCTCCTTTTGTAATAACTTGCACATCGGCATGGAGATTTTGGAGAAATCCTTGATAAACCGCCTATAGAAACCTGCATGGCCAAGAAAAGAACGTATCTCCCTCACCGAAGTGGGATATTGTAAGTTTCTTATTAAATCTATCTTTGACTTGTCCACTTCGAGCCCTCGAGAGGACACAATGTGACCAAGTACTATGCCGTGATTTACCATAAAGTGACATTTCTCCCAATTAAGGACAAGGTTTGTGTCTATGCATCGTTTAAGAACTAGTTCAAGGTTATTTAAACAACCATCAAAAGAATTGCCATAAACACTAAAGTCATCCATAAATACCTCGATGATGCGCTCCACATAATCCGAGAATATACTCACCATGCATCTTTGGAAAGTAGGCGCATTGCAAAGGCCAAACGGCATCCGTCTATATGCAAACGTTCCAAACGGACAAGTGAAAGTGGTCTTCTCTTGGTCCTCCGGTGCAATAACAATTTGGTTGTATCCCGAATAACCATCCAAGAAACAATAATAAGAATGCCCCGCTAACCGCTCCAACATTTGATCAATGAAAGGTAAAGGAAAGTGATCCTTTCGGGTTGCGGAATTAAGGTTTCTATAGTCAACGCACACTCTCCAACCGGTTTGAACTCTTGTAGGAACAAGTTCATCGTCTTGATTGCGAACAACCGTGACTCCGGACTTCTTTGGTACCACTTGTACCGGACTAACCCACTTGCTATCGGAAATTGGGTAGATTACCCCCACACTTAGCAATTTGAGTATCTCTTTTTTCACAACCTCCATCATGGGAGGATTAAGCCTACGTTGAGCATCACGTACCGGCTTCACGTTCTCTTCCAGTAGAATCCTATGCATGCACATGGATGGACTAATGCCTTTGATGTCCGCAATTGTCCACCCAATAGCCGTTTTGTGCTCTCTCAAGACCCTAAGAAAACGGTCTTCTTGTACCGGTGTGAGGTTCTTTGCAATAATCACCGGAAGCTCATCTCCATCTCCCAAGAAAACATACTTTAAATGGTCCGGAAGTGGCTTCAATTCTAGCCTGGGCGCCTTCACAATAGATGGTACAAGTATTTCATCATTCACGGGTAGAGAAATATATGAAACATTACCCTTTTTAGCCTCTTGCAATGTCGCCAATGCACCACACATCTCCACCAATTCCTTAGAGATTTCAACATCCAAGTTAGACAAGCCGTGGACGTCCAATTCAATGCTCTTTTGCAACACCACATCAAGTTCATCCTCTTGGTTCAATTCCACCATTTGTTGCGTTAATGAATCAACCGCATCTATGGAGTAAACGGAATGCACGTCCCTTGGGTAGCGCATGGCTTCAAATATGTTAAAGTGTATTATCTCCTTGTCGAATTCCATAGTAAGTGTACCCTTATCAACATCAATCTTCGTCTTTGCGGTCTTCATGAATGGCCTCCCAAGAAGTAAAGAAGTAGATGAACGGTTCTCATTGTTGCCCATATCCACCACAAAGAAGTCCACCGGAAAAATAATCTCATTTACTTGCACTAGCACGTCTTCTACAAGCCCCTTTGGATATATGTTAGACTTGTTTGCTAATTGAATAATAACTCTCGTCTCTTTCAAAGGTCCAAGATTCAAGGAGTCATATATATCGGCCGACATCACACTAATGGAAGCACCCAAGTCAAGTAAAGCATGTTCAAACCTTTTCTTACCAATAGTAATTGGCACCGTGAAACCACCGGGATCCATGCACTTTGTAGGCATCTTCTTCAATAGCATAGCCGATGCACTCTCACCAACTTTAGTAATTTCATTATCAAGCAACTTATCCTTCTTTGTGCATAATTCCTTCATGAACTTCGCATACCGTGGAATTGTCTTGATGGCCTCAATGAATGGGATGTTGATTTCAATCTTCTTGAAAATATCCATGAGTGCCTTGTCTTGAGCTTCTTTCTTGGATTTAGCAAAACGACTAGGAAAAGGAGGTGGAGTAGTGAAA
This sequence comes from Papaver armeniacum, assembly GCA_023531295.1. NCBI lineage: Eukaryota > Viridiplantae > Streptophyta > Magnoliopsida > Ranunculales > Papaveraceae > Papaver > Papaver armeniacum. The sequence goes on from JAJJWW010019129.1 coordinate 175,168, forward strand.
GTAGGAACCAGTTCCTTGGATTGGTCGGTTGGTGTTGAATTCTCCTTTGGTGCGGCTTCCTCCTTGTCTTTGACTACATCCTCAATAGCTTCTTCTTGATGACTTGGACTCTCCACTTGTCTTCCACTTCTTAAGGTAACCGCATTAACATTCTCTCTTGGATTCACAAATGGTTGTGAAGGAAGTTTTGTGGATGCTTGAGATTTCAATAAGTTCACATCGGTCGCCAATTGCCCCATTTGAGTTTGTAAATCCTTGATGGCCGAATCGGTCTTTTGTTGGCTTTGTTGGAACATAGAAGTAAGACCTTGCACACCTTGCATTAATGCATTGATCTTGTCATCATTCAAAGAATCACGCTCCTTGACTTGTTGTGGTTGGAATTGTTGAGAACCACCTTGTTGTTGAGGTTGAAAGCGTGATTGTTGGAAACCACCTTGTTGCGCATATGGATTAGGAGCCGCCGCTTGCTTGTTTGCATAACTAAAGTTGGGATGATCCTTCCAACCGGGATTGTAAGTATTGGAATATGAATCGTACCTTGGCCTTTGATTTGGATATAAAGAATTTGCTTGTTCGGTCTCACCATCCGGAATAATTACCGCGGCCATCCTTTGCATCATTATCTCCATGTTACTCATCCTTTGATCAAGATGTGATGATGAATCACTAACTTCATGCACTCGCCTAACCATGGGTTCATCTCTTGTGTAGAATTGTTGCGAGTTCGCAGCCATACTTTCAATCAACTCGGTAGCTTGGGTCACCGTCTTGTTCACTAGTGCACCACCACCCGCGGCGTCAAGAAGAGACCTATCACTTGGGTTGAGAGCTTCGTAGAAGTATTGGAGAATCATAACGTCACTAAATTGATGGTGTGGACAGCTTGCCACCAACCTCTTGTATCGCTCCCAACATTCATACAACGACTCTCCCACATGTTGTTTCAAACCACAAATCTCCTTGCGAATTTGAGTAGCTTTGGATGCGGGAAAATATCTCTCGAGGAAAAGTTTCTTCATACCATTCCATGTTGTGATACTTCCGGAAGGAAAATAATATAACTATTCCTTAGCATTGCCCGCCAAAGAAAACGGGAAAGCTTTCAACATTGCTCCATCCGCATTAGTCTCCGGTGGAAGCATAGCCATAACTATGGTATAGAAGTCCATAAGATGTTTGTTTGGGTCCTCATTCACCATGCCATGGAACTTTGGTAACTCTCTAATCAACCCCGGCTTGATCTCGAAGGTTGAGTTAGTTTGGATACACCATTGTTGTGTATCAAGCCTGTGAGAAGCTAGGTCCTTGAGTGTACGATCAGCCATCGTTTCTTCCTCTTTGTCCGAATCTGTGAAATCACTTGATGAAGACGGAGGAAGTGGAGTGTTAACCGCTCGAATGAAATCCTTTAGTCGAGTGCCGGATCGAAGACGTATTGGACTCGGTCTGCCCTTCTTAAGCATTCACCAAAGGTATAGCACCTGAAATAAGATTCTCAAAAACTAAGTTAGATACGGTATAGAATCTAACAAAGCAAGAATATAGCAAAAAGAAAAATAAAAACAACTAAAATCGTCCGTTGCTCCCGATGTGGCGCCAAAATTTGATGCGTGTCGTAGGTGCAATCAAATTAATTAATATTTCCACTCAATTAAAAATAATATAATGGAAGTCAAGTTCGTTCCCACGAGGAGCAAGAATTCTAGTTGTAAAAATTGTCACAAAAGGGGGGATGTATAAAGTAAAAGAAAATAAACAAAGCAATTAAAAGATAAAGTTGAAAGCAATAAGAGAGACAAGATCAAGGAATCATTCTTCGTTGCAAAACAATGATTAAAGTTATGTTCTTTTCTACTTGTTATTAGTCACAAATTACCACCAACCGTAGGTAAAGCAAACTAGATCGGTGCTAAACCCCTAAATCCCTTATATCACCGGATACGGAAGTTCTCGACTACCGGATTCTATTTACCAAACCACCTAGTAGTAGATCACTCTAGATGTAATTTAAATAAACGCATTAAGATTTATGAACTTATTAGGTCAATATTAGTAGTTAGACTCTTAGATCAAGGTCTACTTGCTAACGTTGTTTACACACACAATTGCTCCACGGAATCCCTCCGCAAGGTCTCGTGTTTGCTACTTATGTAAAGAGTCAAGAAACGATTACTTATCCCCTAACTTTCACTAGCTTTAGATCAATTAACAAATCAATTTAGTTGGCCACCCAAACAATCTATCAATCAATCATGAATGAATAAACATTCCTATTAGTAAAAACAAACGATAATCATGTGAAAAATCTCAAGATAGAATTGAAACAAAACTCAAATCATATATTAAGAACTAGGAATTCATCCTCAATCAATAAGAAAATTAACTACTCATGCTTTTGAAATTCACTCAAATAATTATTAAAAGGAGAATTTTCAAGTTCACACAAATAATTAAGAAGAAGAATTGCAAGCAAAAACACAAGTGTTGTGTGTGTAGAGAGGTGTGTAAAAAGATATGTAAAAGATATAGAGAACTTCTCTATTTATAGGCTTCAATATTCTCCAAATCTTCCAAGGAAAAGAACCCTTTTCCTTTAGCAATTCAATTTCCAAATTCAAGTCTTTCTCATCTTCCATCTTCTCTTTCCAAGTTTGAGCCCAATTCTCCATCCAATTCCTAGTCCAAGTCTTCACACCCATGAGAGAAGTCCAAAGAAAATTCTGGAATTTTCGGCTCGCCGGAAAACTGGTATTATGGCCGGAATCCGGCCGGAAAATGTCACCGGAAAGTATCTCAGGTGACCGGCAAAGTCCGCCCGGTCACCGGTCAATCGAGTCAAGTCGGTCAAGGTCAAACTGAAGAGTTAAGTCGGTCTTGAGTCAACTCGGTGAGAGTCGACCGAGTCAAGTGTCGTAGCTGAATCGAGTCGGCTATCTAGCTGATTGGTTTGAGTTGCCGTGCCATAAGCCATTTGCACCGCCGAGACTCTTGTGATGCACAATCCTTGTGCTGTAGTATTGCACATCAGCCATAATGGATGGATCCTGCGCCCTCAACCCAGCTGTAGTTATGCAATTTTACTTTGCAGCTGCACATCATGGCATCCATTCTTTCCAGGACTCTCAATACAACCATCTACACCTCTTAACTCGAAATATTCAATTTTCATAACCACCAGCTCCACTGCACTTAGTTTAACTCCTCTCGCATCACAATCCCAGGCCAAAGAATCGCATTATTAGTTCAACCTCCATGTCATTTGTAATCTCATTCCTCTTTCCATTTCAGTTCAACACAAAGACCAACTCTTCACTGCATTTAGCCATTCATTCAAGCACAATTGTCGCTTCAACACTTTCATTCCCGCAATTTGTCGCACCCACCAGCCATTCTTCTGATCCTTCATAATCGCTTGATCTCAACCAATGGCCCCGCCACTGTGACTCCACTCCTGAATCAAAACCCATTTTTACTGATTCAACAGCAACAACAAATCTTTATCAATTCACCACCATCTGTGAGATAGCAACCTTGAACTAAAACCATTCACACCCACAATTAGTTCTTTATTGGCTCAGATTCACAATGCCACTGGACCCATTGCTCTTCATCACTCTATCTTTAGCTCAATCCGAGAGTCCCAACAATACCATGGCTAACACACATCGTCCTCTTATCGCTCGAGCCACTTCAATTCAAGACCACCAAGCAATTCTCTCCGCATCTCCTAAATGAGCTTTCCACCACTGCTTCAACAACTCCACAACCTAAACCCATGAAAATCATTTCTCAAATACATGACCACAAACCCCTCGAATCATTACCGCACCTTCAATCCTCATATGAACCCTAACATCAATTTCTCTTCCATATCTCAGTGAACCCATCCCGATTCTCTGAATCTCTTCTTCATCTCACAGCAGCAACCATCAACATCAATCGAACCAGACTGACCCATTCTTTCATTATTCCAGAACCGAAAGTAAAAACCCCCAATTCAACAGCTACAACCCATCTGTTCTTCATCTTGTTGTTGCCGTTTCCAGATTCATCCCGGAAACCCTTTTCCATTTCTCACTGATTCGTCATCGTCTAGGACTTTTAATTCTTCAACTCAGCAACCCTAATCAGTTCTTAATAATTGTAGCAACATAATTCTCACTTTCGGTTCTTCAATCAATGACTACCAATCAACAATTTAACCCCTCTCTAATTCAATCTCTATTTCTCTCTTAATTCAGTTCTCCTCTCACCATGCTTCATTGATTCTTCCCTAATTCAGAGCAGCAACAGATCCTTCAAACCCTGGCATGAATTCATCATCGATTTCGATCTGCTTCTTTCTCTCTCGGTTTCTCTGAATTTAGCCTCTCGGCTGCTTAGGGCTGCGCCTCTTTTTGTATCTCGATTTCAGGCAAAATGATTGAGAAATAAATCTTCTCAATTTAGGATAGGGTTATAAAAGCTGGGTCTGGATCCGGGTAATTTTGTGGGCCGCACAGTGACATCCCCAGTGCAATGAGCCTAAGCTGGAGCTTTTAACACTTGAATGGGTTTCCCCTTATCCCTAGCTGAGCTGTCTATAATCCCCCTCCAAAAGAGTTGCCCCTTAACCATGACTGGGCTCCAGATAGTGTTCGCCCCTGAGATGACAATTTTGCCCTTTTTGCTCAAATTGGGTGATTTCTTCTTCTTTTCCTCCGTGCGACTCCATATTAGCTACAAAACTCAAAACAAGCGTAAAATACATAATTTACAAGAAAAATAGCAAAGAAAGCATAAACAATAGATAGTAAATAGGATGTATTCTACACCCTATCAAATTCCCCACACTTAGACTTTGCTAGTCCTCGAGCAAATCAAACTAAAAACTCACAACTTCAAAGCATTCAAGCGTCTCAAGCATCCAAAGAGTTATGAGGACATAGAGTTTCTGCATTCTAGTAACAAGAAGTGAGAAATACTAAAGAACATATTCTCATTCTTAAATGTTGAGTGAGAAATAACCACACCATAATGAGAGAATGCGTGTTTGAGAAACGATCAATAAGCATTTCGCCTCGACTTCTGCCTCACCAAAAAGGATTTTATGATAATTGCACTCAAAAAGACGGCTTTTTATGGTTCTCACATGTGTGCAGGTAGGAATGAAGAGAGAAATCCTGCGACACGTTGAATGGTGGGAAGGACAACTTCCGAAATATTTTTAAAAACCCACATCTTTTAACATTTTGAAAAACCATTTTTCTGACGATCTCTATGAAAGGAAATCAACCACTATTATCGAGGATGAGATTACTTACTCACCTTCACATCCGATCGCCAATTATGATAACACCACTCTCACGACATCCAATAGAAACGTCTTCCGCTCCTCGTCTTGATCTTCTTCCGTCTTCGGCTTCAACTATTGGTGATAAATTCTCGAATTTCATAAATCCTTAACAATTTGTAACTCTTTTTACCTTAAATCCTTGTCGCTTGAAACTTCCTTATAGATTTTCCTTCCCCACGGCTTATTAACGAAACAAATATTTCTCTTTTTTTTTTTTTTTTTCTTTCTTTTCTCTTTTTTTATTTATGAAATTTTCAATTCAATTTCATTTTATTTTTATTTTTTTATTATTGTTTTTTTTTTGAAACAAGAGAAATTAAATACAACCATGACCGTGGGAGAAGTATTTTACCGCTTGATTCTTCGCAACTTGTATCGCCTCAAAATCATAAACTTCAATAATTCTCACCTTTTGATTTTCTTCGCTCTTGTGAATAAGTCTTCATACTTGGATATATAATTACCTCATTGTATTGTAAGTCCTCAACATATATGTAAAAATCTGCCCTTTGTATGTTGCTTTACTTGAGTTTGAAATTTGCTCTTTTTTTCGTTCCGTTGCTTGTAAACCTTGAACTTTTCCAACTTTCCTTGTAGATTTTTATGTCGCTCCTTGTTGATGATGATGGTGTTTCTATGGATCCGTTGTTGTCGAGAGAGAATGGTGCTAACTGCAAATCGAACTACAAGAAGGAAACTTTCATCTATAGACTTCACCCTTATGATTGACAAAATTAGCACTCAAGAGATCAAAGAGTAGTGCTTCTATTGGTGGGGAGGTTGGGTAGCTCACCATTCTACCCGGAATTTACGTATGGTGACACACACTCAAAAGAAAGCTCTTTAGTAGATGGAGATTCAAGATTCGAAGATCAAAAAATCTAAATCAAAGATTCAAAAATTAAAATGGTTCATCATGAAGTTAGAAACCACCAAGAAAAAATCGATATCCTCTTGGAAATTATGTATTTTGTACTTTTAATGTGCTTTATTAGTTTTTCTGTTTTAGAAGATCTTATCTTTATTTGTACTTTGAAAAGGCGAGGGTACCCAAATATACCTCAAGCTAAAACTTTTCCTACCTATAAGTCCTTTCTCCGAAAGTGATTGTCTATGGACTGAGTGGAGACAATACAACTAATCGTTTCACACTTCGTGTGATCGTCTATGGATACGAGATCGAGACAATACAACAACGAAGTATGTTTACTTGATACAAAGGTTCGGACTTAACCAAACACAATAGGATTGCATATCAAGTAAATAGGAATTAACGTTTGTGTAATTTACTTTAATTATAATAAAACAATTATAATGCAAAATATAAAGTAAATGACATAGCAAGATTTTGTTAACGAGGAAACCGAAAATGCAGAAAAACCCCGGGCCCTTTTCCAGAATTGAATACTCTCAGGATTAAGCCGCTGCACAAAATTAAACCTAACTTTGTATAGTTGAGACCAAGCAACTAAACCTATAGTTCACCTTGTTCCGTCTATATTCCCACGCCTCCAACTTATGAATAAGTCACGTACTTGGAACAATTCCTTTGGTTCGTATTCCAAACAGTAAAGGAACAACAAATCTATTTGGTATCAACTCTCTTCAACCAAGTGATGTGAGTTCGACAAAGGCTCTTCTGTTTATCTTAACATAAACTCCTTCGTCAGGTTCTTAGATCTACCTTATTCTCAATTACCAAAGTTATCGTTAAGATTTAGCAATCAATACTTTTAATCACAAAGAATTGTATTGATGCCGATCTACACAACTAATCAATCCAATCTACCACAAGGATAAACTAATTATAGTTGGATCCTCTTATACCGAAACAAGTATTGTGCACACCAAAGATTATGAACCCCAAATCAGAAATCTTCAATATCCTCTTTGTCTTCAAATCTTCTTAGATCTTTAATAAACACCTGCACACAACAACTTGTATCTCTTGTGATCAATCAGGCACAGAACGGAGTCTGTAAACAATGGATTATCACAAGATCGTCTTTAGCACTAACAATGATCTAAAGATCCTCGTCGAAACTTCGATCTAGTTTGAGTGAATCTTATATCAGAAGAGAAGATTCTCAAGCATAAACAAACTAGGTGCAATCAAAGTTCAACCATCGTTATTCAATCAAATCAATCGAAAACAAAAGATAAACCGCAATTATCTAGTTTCCCACCAATGGTACTCGTAGAGCTTCTCAATCCCAAAGAAGACATTAAACTGAGCAGCCGTAAGAGATTTCGCCTAATTAGGTTACTCTCCTCTCCGAATAGGCGGCTACACCAGTAACAACACAACCGAGGAAGTTTGTTGTCACGAAGGATTAGTTTGCAAGAAATGAAAACTTCAATAATTTATAGACAAGGAAGTTTGGACACCAAGGAATTTCCAAAACCGAAAATATTCTCAAAGATATTCAATACATTCCAAATTCGGTTTTCATAATTCCTAGAAATGCTAAGTCCGAAATAATGATCGAAAATCTCTCTGGAAAATCTCAACTAGTAAATGCACATTACTAATTCTCATTTTCCTAAAATAAAATTAACAACCTTAAATAAAAGTTTCTTAACTTATTTATTTCGATCCTGGGATTTTCTTCCTGTAGCTATTAAGGAATAACTTTGAACAATAAAATATAAACATTACTGCACGTGTTCAAAGTATGCTGACATCCTTACTTTGTAGGTCCTATTTCATACTTACAACCTTGAAACCGATTTGCCACACTTCCAAAAAAAGTTCAGAATTGGTTCATCTGACTTTCAAGAACTATGCGATTGATTAAGAAACACTCAATCACAAATCATGGGTTTAACGGTTCTACCAAAACAAGTTTCGGTTCTACCTCCATGTGAGTACTGTGCATAGTCACACTAGCTTTCAAAAATTCGGTTGACTAGGTACTAGGATCGGTTCCCCACATATATAGGTATCTAACTTATATGTGTTGCACATGTCCATAGGATCGGTTCCCCTTTGCCTAAAAACGTGTTGCACATGTTCATAGGATCGGTTCCCCTTTTTGCTATAAACCTTGCTGCACCTCATACAAGGATCGATTCCCCTTTGTGATGTGTTGCACCTCTTCATAGAATCGGTTCCCCTTTACCCAAATTCGGTTCAACAAAACACAAACTCGATCATACCATCTCAGGTGATTACTTAAGATCGGTTTCACTAATAAAAGTCATACCAATACATAAGTCAGGCCTTTGTGAATAGTTTTACCAAGAACACAAACAAGTCGTGAGCGGTTATACTAAATCACACATATTGGATGTTCACAAGATATGCAATGAATAACAATCCCAATAACGCCTGGAGATTTCCTTTTCGATTCATAAACAAGTTTATAAACTTACTTCCTTAAAACACATGTAAAACATTGTTTCCTAGGATAAAATACTCACCTCATACCCATACATAATCACAATAGCATTCAAACGATTATGTCGATGTCTTATCTACAAAGTTTAATGGTTAAGCAATAAACTTCATATTGTATTCCTTAATACTATGTCTATTTAGAGTGTTCATGCTTCACAGTTTCATTTTCAATATGCACGATTTGAAAGATACGTTAGGGAATGAAACGGTTCAAGTCAAATATCACTAACCTCAAGTGGAAGGATGATGTTGTCATTGTATCTTCTTACTTCTTCACTTCTTTAAGTCTTCGCAATACTTGTAATGTCTCATATCCTAATACTTTCAAGCTAACCTATACGAAGTTGACTCTAGTACATAATCAAGTGACTCTTAAAATGAGTTTTGATTCACTAAAATATGACAACCAAACTTGACATACCAATGCTTGGTGGGTTCAACCGAGCTATGCTCTAACACTTTTTGCTATAATTTTTTCATCTATTTACTCAGTTATATGTAATACTCTGCAAAACAAATTAATGCAAAAAAAATAAAAATAAAATAAAAGTAGTAGCATAAGTTTGCAACGGAGACAATTAAAATGCAACTTTCAAAAATATTAGCTAACAGACCTTTCTTAAATAGAATTATATCTCAAAACTAATCAACGTTCATTACAGAGCGTCAAATAATTGATAATATCATAATAGCGCCTGAAATTCTTCACACTATGAAAACTTCTAAAAATAAGAATAAGCAATTTGACTTAAAAATATATTTCCAAAGCTTTCGATAGAATCGAATGACCTTTTCTAAAAAATTTCTTATTGCTTTTGGCTTTAATGATATTTGGTGCTAGCTTATCATGCAATGTGTGTCTACGACCTTTTTTTTCCGTTCTTCTAAATGGCAGACCTGGTCAGAAGTTTAATGTTGAAAGAGGTTTAAGACAAGGGGGATCCTTTATCCCCCTACCTATTCATTATTTGCATGGAGTTTCTTTTTAGACTTCTTTATAAAGCTGAATCAGATAAAAAAAAAATTAGGATTAAAGTGTCGGAATCTGCTTCTCATGTGTCTCACCTATTTTTCACCGACGACTGTATCATTTTCTTTAAGGAAGGTACTGAAAAAGCGGGGGTACAACAACCACACCCAATATTTCACTTAGCAATCTGTATGGACTAACTCCAATATACTCTTAAGAGAATCAACTAGACTCAATCTTATTAAAAGTATATCAAAGAGTTATTATCTCTCGATCCCTTGATTTAATTCTTACTCAAGCGAATAGAAATCTGCGAGTCTAATTAAATACAAGAGAGATAACTTGAATGGTACCAAAGACCAATATTCAAGTGTCAATCAATGTAAATCAACAACCAACGGTTGGATATTCTAATTGATTGATCTAACGCACAACTTGTGATATTTCAATTATATAAAAAAATATAATGTGGAAAAGAAATAACACAGACACCAGAAGTTTTGTTAACAACGAAGCCACAAATGCGGAAAAACCCGGGACCTAGTTCAGATTGAACACCACAATGTATTAAGCCGCTACAGACACTAGCCTACTACAAACTGACTTCGGTCTGGATTGTAGTTGAACCCTAATCAATCTCAAACTGATTCAAGGTACAGTTGCACTTCTTACGTCTCTGATCCCAGTAGGATACTACGCACTTGATTCCCTTAGCTGATCTCACCCACAACTAAGAGTTGCTACGACCCAAAGTCGAAGACTTTAATAAACAAATCTGTATCACACAGAAAAGTCTATAATAATAGATAAATCTGTGTCCCACAGATAAACCTATGAGTTTTGTTTCGTCTTTTGATAAATCAAGGTGAACAGGAACTAATTGATAACCCGGACTTATATTCCCGAAGAACAACCTAGTATTATCAATCACCTCACAATAATCTTAATCGATGGTAGCGAAACAAGATATTATGGAATCACAAACGATGAGACGAAGATGTTTGTGATTTCTTTTTATCTTGCCCTATCGGAGATATAATCTCAAGTCAATTATTTAATTGAAATCATACGATAGAAAATGGCAAGATCATATCGCTCAACTATAAGAGAAGTAGTTTCGTCTGGCTTCACAATCCCAATGAAGTCTTTCAGTCGTTAAGCTACAGGGTCTCGAGAAGAAACCTAAGGTTAAAGGAGAATCGACTCTAGAAAAACCAACTAGTATCACGGGAGGTGTGGGGATTAGTTTTTCCGGTTGCTAGAGTTCCCTTATATAGTTTTCAAATCAGGGTTTGCAATCTAAGTTACCTTGGTTACAAAGCATTCAATATTCACCGTTAGATGAAAAACCTGATTAGATACAAGCTAATATCTTTCAACCGTTAGATCGAAACTTAGCTTGTCACACACAAATAAAATATATTCATTTAGGTTTGAGTAACCGTACCTAAACGTGTACACTTAGTTGGTTCACAAATAGTTAACCAATGGTTAGCCATATGAACACTTTCATATTAACCGTATTCATCTTTCTCATAACTAGTTCAAATGACTCATAAGAACTAGTTGAAGAGTTGTTCAATTGCTTAGGTCTTTATTCATAGACACAATTGAAACAAAATCGGTTTGATTCATTTGAATCAATTCATGAACAATATACCCACGATTTTCAAAGATTGCATTCCTTATAATTTATTGTTTTAAGTTCATAAACTACCGATTTGAGAAATAACCAGCTTGGGTACGCGTACGGGTATGCATACCTTAGCTACCAGATTTGAGTATACAAACTCAGGAGAAATTTTCGGTTCGAAAACTTCCGTGGGTACGCGTACCTAAGGTGACTGGTTTACTAGTTTGCAAACTACAAACTCAGCAGAAATTTTCAGTTGAAAACTTCCGCCAGTACGCATATGGGTACGGGTACGCGTACCTAACCTGTCTCCTTCACCAATACCACATGCACACATATGCACGCACTTGGTTTCCTATACATGGATTTATACACTAATGTGCGAACACACTATATATGCTTATATCCATAGATAGTAATCTCAACTCTACATTTCAATCATTGAAACATTCTTATATAATGTTATAACAATGTTTATTCACTGTAGTTGCAGGAAATCCTACACTACACCCCTCACTAGAATATATGCAATTAAATCATTTTAAGATGAATGATTATGATTCCTCTTGATTGAATACTTGAATCTTTACAATATGAAATAGAAATGAGTTATAGAATTACAATCACTCTAAAACTTTCTCTCTCCTAATGACTTACTTAACAATTCAAAAAGAACCCCCCTACAACAGACTTACTCAACCCTTTATATAGGGTAGTACACAGTGGATGGCAGCTAAGCTGTCTTTTATTTTCGGGAATGTCTTGCGAAACATCGCAGGTGTACATGTATCAATTCTCGCGACACTCCTAAATTTCGCTGAGTCTTCACATCTTTCTCATGTTCTGGCTGTCGTCATTCATTGCGTCATTTATTTTACTTCCCTGCGACTCCCTCGCAATGTCGTCATTTATTAATCTCGCGAAGTATTGATGTCGCGATATTCTGATCCTACATCTTGCCTTTTCTCATGTCTTCTCTGCGAAGGAGAGAATGTCATGAGAACCAATATTTTGAAATGCCGCAACTGCTCATCTTCATCTGTTTCATTAATGAAGCAAGTCATTAGGAGAGAGAAAGTTTTAGAGTGATTGTAATTCTATAACTCATTTCTATTTCATATTGTAAAGATTCAAGTATTCAATCAAGAGGAATCATAATCATTCATCTTAAAATGATTTAATTGCGTATATTCTAGTGAGGGGTGTAGTGTAGGATTTCCTGCAACTACATAATGGCGCTAGAAACAGGGATTGAGTAGAGATCAACCTTGTGAATTGAAAGAATCAGGAGTAACAAGAAAGAAATTTCGTTTAATTTTCAAACAACTTACTGAAATTGAGAAATGGCTAGAAGAAGGAATGCATCAGAACAACCAACAACTGTTAGAAAAAGCGGGAGATTAGCTGGAGAAAGGAGAAATGAAGTAGGTGAACCATCAAGAATAAACGCAAGAGATAGAGAAGAAGGTCAAATTCAACTACCAATTCAACCAGCACTGAATAGAGTACTAGATTATGATAGGGTGAGTGTGCATACATGGAGATCAGATTCTATGGAAGAAAGAGAAGAAGTGCAACAATTGATAAATAATGGACAAGACGAGAGAAACCGAGAAGAGATGGGAGAAACAATTCATGGAAATGAAGAAATCGCAGCATTAGAAGCATTGAGACAAACGATATATGAAGAAAGGCGGTTAGAAGCGGAAGAACGTGCAAATTTAACAAGGCAAAACCATGAGTTAAGAATGGAAAATATGAGGTTGCAGAATAGAAAGTCGAGAAGTAATACCAGGTCAAGATCAGGATCAGTTAGAGAAGATATGAGGAGAACATTACCTGTAGAAAATGTTAATGAAGAAAATCTAGAAAGAGAGCCAAATCTCGGTGAAGGATGTTGCGAGAGAAGAGAAGTGGTAGAAGATCGTTATATTCCACGTCCTGAAATTCTACAGAATGGCCAAAATGACGGAAATCAAGAAAATAGGCAGCGTCAAGGGCAGAATAATCCAATTGGTGAAGAAAATCAGAAAGAAGGAAGAAGAATACTGCATGGGAGAGAAATACGGAGGAAACAAAAGGAGGTCGAAGATGACATCGAAAAACATTATATTGAACAAGCGCGTCTAGCTTGCGAAAGGGAAAGATTAAGAGTAGAAATGGAAGAACGGGAATTGGAGGAAGCAATTCGGCAGAACAATCATGACAATCGAGAAAGAAGGCGCGAGCAAAATCGCAACAATGGAAATATTAATGAAGAATATGAAAGAATACAAAGGAGAACTGATAGACAACCAAGAAGAGAAAATGATAGATATAATGGTGTGCGAATTCGTGAACGAGATGAAGGAGAAAGTCGCAGAGAAAGAAGAGAAGAAAATGTTGAACAAGAAAATCAAAGTAGACATGAACGCAGAAGGAGAGAGGCAGAGCTAAAAAGACCAATAAATTCGAATCCTGATGTAAATGAACAAATCTTGAGAGAGTTGGCAAAGATGAGAGGAATGTTGAACAATAGAAGGGGAGGAGGAAGAAGACAATTGGATGAGGCCATCGAAGAAGCTGCGAAAACCCCCTTTACACTAGAGGTGCAGTTAGGAGGAATACCCCCAAAGTGCAATTTACCCGCATTAACCAAAGATTTTTGATGGAACAACTTGCGCAATACAACACATCAAAGAGTATGTGAGATGTATGCTACAATGGGAAAATCATGACGCCATATTGTGCAAATATTTTGCATCAAGTTTAACAGAGAAGCACTTGAAATGGTTTGAGGGTTTACCAAGAAACACAATCACGTCATTCAACCATTTACAAGCTATATTCTTAGGGGCATATATAAGTAACAACTCCTCGCGACCGGAATTGAAGATGTATTTGGTCTGAAACAAAGAGTTGGCGAAAGTTTGAGACACTTAACTCGTGAGGTGGAAGACAATGTGTAGCGAAATGGTTGGACGAGTGGATGAAAGATATCTTATTATATCATTCATAAACGCTATGTTCGCAACCAATTTGTTATATATTCAAATTTTTAGAGTCAAGAATACAATTACAATGACTGAGTTGCGAGAACTTCAGGAGGAATATATTGCTCTAGAAGAAAGGCAAAATGAGATGGAATCATACCCAGTTACGAATACAAATTCAAATGTTGCGAATGCAAACTTATTACCCAAATTGATAAAAACAGTAGCGAGCACTTCGCAAGGGCAACAAGAAAGGATAATAGATGATGGACAGCCAAAGATAGTAGCTATGGGAAGCCGTGATCAGGAAGAATTTGAAAGAGAAAGGAACTACTACAACCGTGGCGGAAATAACAAAATTCAAAGACTTGATCATCCGCAAGAAACTTATGGAGGTCGAAGGCAGAATTATCATGGAGGGCAGCGAAGTCACAGAGTAGTATGGGAGGAAATCAAAATGCCACCTCTAAATACTAGTGTGGAAAAAATATGGGAAGCTATACTCTTGATGGAAAACATACCTGCACCATGGAACATGGTGAATGAGCCACCACCAAGTGATAAAAGTCACGAGTTCTGTTCTTACCACCGCTTTCATGGACACCTAACAAATGACCGCAGAAATATAAAAAGAATCATCCTCGTAATGATTGACCAAGGAAAGTCAATCATTTTCTAAAAAGTGAAGAGAAGGTTCAACCGTTACCACCACCGCCGAAATGCACAGACAAACTCAAAGCAAAGGGGAAAGAAACATTCGTAATAGAAGTTGGAACGAAAGCTAAAAATTTGTTTTGCAACTCCATTGTACATTCATACCGAGCAATTGAAGATTTTCATGATAATGTTCTCAGTAGGGTTTTTGCGAGGGATGATGATAATAGAGAAGTGATGAACAACGCGAAGACATCGCAGTTAAAAGAATGGCAAATGCAGATTATTTCTTTCACTGTAGGAGAGATTCCTAAAGGCAGAGAGACGCATGATAGCCCATTGGTCGTAAAATTGGAAATTAATCCAAAACCTGTAGATGGCGAAGATGATGAAGCAGAAAATTCCCGGGCGATCAATAGAATCTTAATTGATACGGGGACCTCAGTAAACATTCTTTTTACCATACTTACAAGACTATGGGTGGGAAGGATGAAGAGTTGATACCTTCGACGTATAAAATATACGGTTTCAATGGCACAAATGAATAAGCCTAAAGGAGAAGTTCATATGAGAATACCCTTGCAAGGATTATCAATCGAAATTTTGTTATGTGTAGTCGATGTGGAGTCCCCTTATAATGCATTGATCGGAAGGCCATGGTTGCACGAAATTCGGGTGTAGCGTCGACTTATCATCGTTGTATAAAGTTTCCTCATCCTAGCGGTGTTGGAGTTATAAAGGGAGACTGGATGGAAGGACAAAAATGCTATGAGATTGATGTGGAGAGTTGTGAAGAAAGAGCTGCACAAAGAAAGGGGTGGAAGCAAAATATATAAAAGATGAACAAAGAAGAGAAAGGTTGATGGTGGATACCATAGAGACAAGAGGTGAAGATACATTGTGAAGCAAGTGCATGAAAATAGTTGAAAATTATGATGGAAAAGAATCATTAAGAGGTTTGAATGGTGCAGAGGCAGAGAGCAGCAGGAGCAAAAAGTGTAAGAAATGAATAATCATTATTATCAAAATCAATGACAAAGGCATATCAAGAGTAAGAGGAAGAAACAATAATTGAAGAAGAAATGCGCGAGAATCTCGCCATCAAGAATGTATGAAAATTTGATTGAAGAATTGAAATGAGATTACAATAAACAAAGCAAGATTGTGCGATATCTTCGCAAACAAAATAACAAGAGAAAACCAAAAATGAATGATTGAATGAATTAACAAAAATGAAAGAGTGAGTGAATGGGACCAACCTTTATGGCGTACACCCTAGTTCGCGAATGATATTTCGCAAGAGGCAAATGTAAGACCTAAAGTGCGTCATATTTTGGGGGTATCTCTTGACATGGCTCAGGGAAAAGGTTACACCGCCCCTGGAACCTGAGTCATGAAAATTTGGGGCCCATGAAAGCCTATCCGGGAGAGATACCTTGGATTTCCAACTATATATATAAGGTTATACCCGGTTGGACGCCCGAGGGTCTCTTCCAAGGAGTCAGTGTATGCTCAAGGCGCCGAGGTACACGGTTGAGCCAAGAGTGCACGGGACATTTGAAGTGTCTCGGCCATTCTTGGCAAGTCTTGGCACATGCCGCACTCTACCAAGAAAACTCCACTTAGGGTGCAATCTCGTAACCATAAGCCATATAGGTATAAGGGATAAGAGGTCGCGAAAACAATCGGTTGTTGTTAAGACCTAGGATGGGAGGAGCTAGTCTTGTATGGCCGATGTACGCCTCCTTGAAGGGGCAACCAGGGAGATGATAAGGGCGGCACCCTCCATTAGGGAGCTGAAAAGTTTCAAAAGACGGCAATGTCATGGGGCTTTAAGTTCGCAAGAATTTTTTAGGCCTGTCATATTGTCGCAACATAAACATCCTGCAGAGACAAAAATATTAAGAAACTGAAAAGACAAGATCAATGGGTCGTTACATGAAAGTGTAACGACGTCCAGCGATTTTGTCGCAAGACGTCAATGTCATGGGACTTTATGTTCGCAAGAATATTTAGACCTATTATATTGATGCAAAATGAGGGGTGGCAAAATAAGACCTTTAACTAGGAAGGCAAAATAAGACCACACAAAGACAATGATAAGACAAGATCAATGGGTCATTACATGAAAGTGTAACGATGTCCTGCGATTTTGTCGCAATGATGAATTTCAACATAAATGATGATAAAATAACACAAGAAATTGAGTAAGCAAACAAGCTTGCGAATACGACTATATTTCTTCATTTATTTGTGAAGAATCAAAGAACAACGATTATGAAATTAAGAAGTATCATTACTTAAAGATTATCGACTTGATTTCTCTCATGTGAAAATAAATAACAGAGGCAAGTATGGGAATGATTAGAATAAAAACTTGTTATTTATTTTCATATGATGAATTTACAGTAAGAGATTACAAAATGGAAGGTTAGAAGGATAAATGTACAAGTATCACAAGAAGAGAAAGGAAAATGGAACAATCTAACAACTTATTCTTCTTCATCAGATTCTTTATCAGATTCCTCTTCTTCGCTTACATCACTATCAAAGACATCTGAGCAAGGCATATTTTCAGGAATTTCATCGAGAAGACAAGAATATGAAGAAAGAGGAATGTTGTGGTCATTGCAAATTTTTTCAATAGTTTGGTTGCGAAAACGAACAACATCATTATTGAAATTCGCCATAGTAGTTTGTAGTTGCTTCTTCATCTTAGAATATTTTTCATTGCGAAGAGAGAAGTTTTTTGCAAGTTGTGCTTTCTCAGATTCAAGTTCCTTGATTCTAGTTTGAAACCTCTTCTCAGATTCTGCGAACAAATGACAATGAGTTAGCAAACTTAATAACAGATTTCATAAAAAAGAAGTGGAAAAATAATGAAGAATAGTAAAACAACCTTCTCTCGTCGGAAATCATATCTTTAACCAAGGCATTATGCTCAAAGATGAAGACCGACGTTAACACCTAAGTTATTTCGGCATTATCTAGAACCTTCGCAGCTCAAGCGAATTCATCATCATTATTTATGACAAGAAGTAAACGAATTTGATTTTCTCGCTCATTAAGTATGGCATTTTGGCGAAGAGATTCGTCTCGTTCAATTTGGACTTCAAGAAGGGTTTTTTGGAATTTTGCTAATGCTTGTGCACCTTGATTAGCAATGTGATCCTTATCATCTATGAGGCTGCTAATTTTCTTCCTTAGAATATTATTACTCTCATGGGAGTCAAGATATAAACGTTTAAATCGGTTGGCTAAACCTAAACTATATCTATGTTCAATTTCTAAAAGATGAAATTTGGTTCGAAGTTCATTTAATGAGAGAGAATTAGTCTTGTTTGAAGAACTACTTAAAGATTCATTGAGATGAGCGAGAAGAGCATCATCATCCATAAGTTCAGGGAATGAATGGAGAAGGATGGCTTCGTCAGAAAGATTATAAATGTCTGCGAAAATGATAAGTCAGGCAAAGAAAAATAAAATGGCAAAGTAGAAATGGAGAAAAAATGAGGGTGTTATACCATAAAGTTGCTGATTAGCACTTTGAAGTGTAGATATTTTGTCTTTCTGGGAAGAAGACTCAACTTCCAACTGTTGAATTTTTTCATCCTTCTTGCGAGATGTCGCAACTTCAATTTCTAGTTCTTTGATCTTCTCTTTAAGTTGAAGATTTTTCTTTTCAAGATTGTTGCGTCTTTTCTCGAGGTCTGAGGCAACAACAAAGGAAGCTCTCCCAGACTATAAAGAAAGGTAAAGAAATTGTTAAGATAAGGTTTATAATCGAAATTACAGAGAAATAGAGAAATATGAACATACCAAAGCACTGAGTGCATTCAAGAAACTGGGAGTCATTGTTCGGGAAACCCCGCGAAAAGAATCATTATCCACTAGCAGGGGAGCATCGCAAATATTAGCGAGAGCTTCGCAAGTGGCAGATAAATGATCATCACCCAATCCTTACATAGAATCGGAGAAGACACTAGACAATTGCGCCATAGCATAAGCAACCGAATGATTCTCCTTTGAAGAAGAAGTATCAACTTCATTTTCATCTTCGTCAGAATTTTCGCTGGTTTGGGAACTAGAACGAGAAGAGGGATGGATTTTCCGTTTTTTAGAAGATGGAGGAGAAGATTTATCCTTGCGAAGAGTGATTTTATTCTTGCCTTTAACCTTCGCAGCTTCTGGAATGTCAATTTCTTCAACGCCAACCTTCGCACACGAATGAAGATAAGAAACAGAGGCAACAATATTGTTAAAAATAACAAAAGAAAGTATTTCTTACTTCATCCGTGATTGATCGGAGTATCGCCAGATTACTCGCCTTTGGACGTCTTCTATAACTCTTTTTCAATTTGGTAATCTGAAAATTTTACAAGCCTAGTAAATATAAGAGGAAGGAAATATCGTAAAGCAAACCTGAAATAGGAAATATACCTCTTTTGCCTTCTCGGGCCACTTAAATTCCCAAGGATGATAGTTTGCGAGATTCGCAGGGAGTGTATGAGAACCTGCAATATAAGGTCCGCTCAAAAATAGAGGAACAACCCACCACTTCTCATCTTTGGAGTACCGAGGAACATTATTTTTGCCCAAGTGCCAGTCAATATCTTGCATGAGCAGCTTATCACTGGAAATATTATCTTTTCTCTTCAATCGAGCACCCCAGCGAGATTTATCATTTCTCATATTTATTACTTCATAATTTTCAAAAAAGTTTTCTACGGTATACTTCTCAACGACTATTTCTAAACTTGCGAATCTAGGATCTTTGACATCATCAGGATATAAAGATCCCTTACCAGCGCCA
The DNA here is from genome assembly GCA_023531295.1 of Papaver armeniacum. Lineage (NCBI taxonomy): Eukaryota > Viridiplantae > Streptophyta > Magnoliopsida > Ranunculales > Papaveraceae > Papaver > Papaver armeniacum. The sequence goes on from JAJJWW010019129.1 coordinate 194,948, forward strand.
CGGTTGGCGAATTCAAGCATTAGACAGATGCAATCACCGCTTAGTTGATAAATAGCTCGCGAGAATTTCTCATGAGCAAGAATTTCATAGAATAAAGGCATCTCGGGATTGTAGAGAGGAATGGGAAGGCCTGCGAGGATTTGACCTAGCGAGATTATGATTTTCCGATCATCACACTGATGATCAGAAAACAACTTTGCAAAAAGTATAGATGAAGATTCTTGATCAGGAATGGTTGATAGGATGAAGCCCTTCTCTTGTAAATTCTTTTGAGCTTCATTAAAAAGGGGTTTATATATACGACCAAGTGAAGCCATTTTTAGAGTATGGGAATGATTAGAGAATTGAAGATCAAGAGAAAGAAAGAAGGGAAGATTTACAGTAGCAGAAGCGCAGATTGCGGAGGAAGAGAAGTTGCAGAGGGAAAATAAAAGAGAAGAAGAGAAGGGTGAGAAAACTATATATAGAGAGAAGAATCCTCGAGAAAACAAATGCATTTAATGCGAGATGGGACATGAATGGTCAAGAATAAACGGTTGAAAGAGACGTGTCAAGAAAAGAGTGGAAGAAGAAACATCTGTAATAAATTCCGTGTAAAAATACGGGAATGAAACAGATGAAGATGAGCAGTTGCGGCATTTCAAAATGTTGGTTCTCATGACATTCTCTCCTTCGCAGAGAAGACATGAGAAGAGGCAAGATGTAGGATCAGAATATTGCGACATCAATACTTCGCGAGATTAATAAATGACGACATTGCGAGGGAGTCGCAGGGAAGTAAAATAAATGACGCAATGAATGACGACAGCCAGAACATGAGAAAGATGTGAAGACTCAGCGAAATTTAGGAGTGTCGCGAGAATTGATACATGTACACTTGCGATATTTCGCAAGACATTCCCGAAAATAAAGGACAGCTTAGTTGTCATCCACTGTGTACTACCCTATATAAAGGGTTGAGTAAGTCTGTTGTAGGGGGTTCTTTTTGAATTGTTAAGCAAGTCATTAGGAGAGAGAAAGTTTTAGAGTGATTGTAATTCTATAACTCATTTCTATTTCATATTGTAAAGATTCAAGTATTCAATCAAGAGGAATCATAATCATTCATCTTAAAATGATTTAATTGCGTATATTCTAGTGAGGGGTGTAGTGTAGGATTTCCTGCAACTACATTCACGACTATCGTCATCAAAGCTATTTTCAAGATTGAAACGTCATCATGAATTTCGTCACGGGTAAAGATGAAATGTGGTTAAAACGAAAGCTTACCAACACATATTTCGAGAAAAAGATAGGCGAGTAAACTCGGCTCGAAATAGCAAATGTGTATGTATGAAAACTATCATACTTATACGACTATTGTCTCAAGAGTAGGAGATAGAATAGACTTTTGAGTGATAGATGAGTTCAAGTCTCCACATACCTTTTAGTCGGATGAAGTTACACTGGTTCCTCGAGTAGTTCTTCGTCTTTGTAAGATAATCGCCATGGAGTCTGGAGCTCAACTATATTTGACTATCTTAGACCGAGACTTAGTCATAAGTAAACTAGAAATCAATACATATAGTTTTGATCACTAATATTGACAAACATGCTTGAGATAGCAACGCATGCGAGTTCGACCGAGCAATGCTCTAACAGGTACATTCGAAGCAAATAATTTAATTGATATTCTTAATCTTTTTGGTGAAATGTCAGGTCAAGTGATATATCTTCAAAAATCTGGGGTTTATTTTTCCCCAAAAATTCATATCAAACATTGCAAAATAATTAGCAGAATTGTAAAAGTTAGACAAATATCAAAAAGATGATAAACATTTGGGAGCCCCTTTATTCTTCAATAGGAACATAACTAACAACTTTGAACCGTTAGTTAGTAAATGCTATGTTGTTTTACACGGCTGGAAGGCTAAGATTTTATCCCAAGCCGGCAGAACTATCCTCCCTAAGTTTGTGCTTCGTTGTTACCCTAACTATCAAATGCAATGCATTGCCTTTCCTAAAACTGTTCTTGATAGGGTTGAAAAACTGCAGAAAGACTTCTGGTGGGACAAGAAAGATGCTTCTAATGGAATCTATACAAAAGCTTGGGTTAGTATTTGTACTAGACTTGATTCTGATGGTTTAGGCATTAGAAATCCCCATAGAAAGAACTTATCCATTTTAACAAAGCTTGCATGAAGACTTTTGCATAATCAAGATCAGCTTTGAGCTATTATTCTAAAACACAAGTATTTTTCCAAAATTGATCCTCTGATTCATTCTAGAAAGTATAATAATTCTTGGATATGTAATAGTTTAAAAAATGGTCTTAATATTATACGTTCTAATTCTGAATGGCAAGTTAATAATGGCTATAAAATAAATATTTGGTCTGATTTTTAGTTGTCAAATCAAGATAATCATCTTCTTACACCTATTGTTTTAGATGATAATATCCCAATGGCTGTCAACTAGCTAACTGACAATCAAGGGAACTATAATGATGATATGTTTGATAAGTATATTCATGATATGTTTGATAAGTATATTCATCCTGATATGCACAATAGGATTAAGGCTATCACTCTTAATCTAGAAAATATAGATATGATCAGATGGAAATCTGCAATTTTTGGAGAATAACTAAACAATTGATTTTCTCACTCACATCCGGTAGGAAAAGTGGATTAAAAAACTTTAATTCCCCACTTTTGAGCAAACCTAAATTAGAAATAAATTTAGGGAAGGAGATATAGACTATAAAGAAAAAAGAACTTAAATCCAAGAACATACTTCCGTTCAACCTTCTTTCCTTGATGATTTGTTATCATCCTCGAAATATTTGATATTTGTTTTAATTTATCAATATATTATTTATGCAGAAGAAGTAGAATTACAAGATTTAGATGGAAGCCTGGCAACCAGATGGGCTCCAATCCATTTTGAATTACAACACCAATCCTATGAAAGATAAAATCCCTCACTATAACATTAGCATCATGACTTGCCATATAATTTCGCAATCTTTTTAGAAACTCTACTGTATCACTCCCCAACTCCCCTAAACTGGTAAAAAGTCAGCACGCCAAAACCAAAACCCTGAGTTGTACACTTCTTTAAATATTTGGTTCTTTTCCGACCGACCGCATTATCAATTACTTGACCAGGAACAAAAGTGCACACCCCACCGCCTGTGAAAGGAGAAACACATGTGATATCCATACACACATCGTGCCCATTATCCCAGTTGTACAATAAAATATCAGTAGGTCTCAAAGCCAAGCTGGTGTCTGAGAGGAAACCAAATCAACCTCTTTCCTAGCTGGGATACCCGCACGATAAAAAATATCGGCAAAGGTATCACGAACTAGGTCGTGTCTATACTTGAGACCAATCCCATGAGAGCAATGCAAAGCATGGTCACCAAAAATATCCATCTCCCTATCACAACTGGAACATGTTTCCCCTTCTTCGAAAAGATGGATCCCAAGCATATAACACAAGATAGCTCTAAAAAGTCGAGGTCCAATTTTTTTATTAAACCCATCAATCGGGATGACCATCAAATATTCTTATGCATGCTTGATCTTGTTACTCTGCCATAAGGCTGAATCACGCGCCGTCATAACAAAACGGTTGGGTAAATCTTTCTTCACCGCATCAAAGTATTTGATTGCCAAAGAAATCATGGAATTGGGGGAAATGTCGTCAATGCAAAATGAAAAATTATCAATACCACATACATGTTTGTATAAGAGAAGTGCACGAAAAAAACTGGGACTTATACCAGACACTCCAGATAGCCTCGAAATGTTTTCCTGTTGAGCCTTGGTCTGGAAACAAGATGCCAAATAATAATATCGCATAGTATCCTCCATAGTATACCCCCCTAGTCCACCATACTTGATGGGAAGTGTAGAAAGCCTTTGTTGCAGAGACCGAAGCCCGACCCATCTCCCGTAACAAGATGTCTAAGAAATTGTTTAAGATGATTATCAAAAACCACATGTGCCTCTTCTAGATGTTCAGGTTTAGTTGTCGCATAGCAAAGTATAACTTAGAGACACCAGAACAATTTCTCAACAATAAAAGGTCACCTTGAGGATCCTTGATTTTTGGTATAGCATCAATCAAGACCATGGTCTTATGTACCCTGTTAACCACCATATTTCTACAAAACTGAGGGTTCAATCTAACATGTCCACCCAACAACTTCACTCCCTCCAAAGGCCGACATATGTGAGATGGGAAAACACCCTCCACCAACCATCTGCTGTCAACTGTAGGCCAAAAGAGTTTAGTCTTCGAGACATTAAGATGCAAACCCAAAGAAACACCTTCTTTCTGAATAATGACCAAGGCTTTGGCCACCATCAACGTGTCACCAACTAAGGTCCCATCATCTAAATACCATGCTTGTAGGTACAAAGTGCACGAGTTTGCAATTCTATGTATCAAGGGGTGTAGAGTTAAAGCAAATAACATGGGTCCGAGAGGATCCCCCTGTTGTACTCCCAGGGCTGACGAAAGAGTTTTATCCATGTAATATAATCTAGCAAGAGCTGCATAACAAAACTCAACCCAATTAGAGATGTAAGTACAATGTTTCGTTACCTCTTTAATCATAGCAGGCCTGCTTATAAGATTGAAAGCATTAGAGAAATCAACCAAGAGCATTGACGTAGATGTTGAGTCACTTTTCGCTTCTAGAATTCTGTTAACGGCGTGAAGAATGGACTCACCTCCACAAGGTACCCCCACACCAAACTGAAAATCACTAAGTATCTCTTCATTTTCTTACCAACATGAGAAGCAGCAACTTTAGAGACTAACCGTCTCCAAATAGTACCCACAGCGATATGATGCATACCACCTCCGGGCTTGAGCAAGGAAGTTAGGGGAGATGAAGCTACAAACTCCCCTATAACCGGAGAAAAACCACCAGCAATCCAAATGTTCACCAAATCGATAATGAAATTAATGAGCTCATCTGACACTGCAGCAATAAACCCACTCAACACATCTGTTATGCGTTGCTATCTCAAGCATGTTTGTCAATGTTAATGATCAAAACTATAAGTCTTGATTTCTAGCCTATTTATATATGTCTCGGACTAGGACATAGATTGTGTAGTTGAGCCTTAGACTTCACGGCGTTCATCATTTGAAGACGAAGAACTACTAAGGGGAGCTTGTGGAACTTCATCAACAAAAGGTATGTGGAGACTGAAACTCATCTATCACTTGTAAAGTCTATTTCTACTCTATCTCCTATATTGAGACATAAGTCGTATTACGATATAGTTTTCTGTATACACATTTGAGATTTCGAGTTGAGTTTATCTCGCTTACATATTTCTCGAAATATGTGCTGGCAAGCTTTCGCTTCGACCAAGTTCATCTTATATCATGTGGAAATTGCCGAGTAACATCTTACATGGTTTTTGTGATACAATCATTTGCTGTAGACTTGGAATGTTTCGTTATGATTATTTCAATATCTTGAAAATTGCTTTGATGCTAATAGTGTGTGAAAACGGCTATTGTCATCCTCTAAGAAAGTTTCAATGATTGAAATAAAGAGCTTAGAATCATGTAACCATGTTTGTATATAAACATAGTGTGTTATCACATTTGTGTATAAGTCCAAAACCGGGAACCTGAAGTATGCGTACCCGTACGCGTACTGGCGGTTGTTGGATGTATGGGCAAGTATGTGTACATATACGCATACTGGCGGAAGTCTCACGTCCGTGAATTTCTGCGGGAGTTTGGAAGTGTAAATTGGTATCCGCACCCGTATGCGTACTGGCGTAACCAAACTCGGCCCGACTACTTAAGTATGCGTACACGTTTGCATACTTGAGTTGGTTACTTTCTAAAATCGGTTGTGTACATAAACTTAAACATTTATAAAATAAGGAATGCAATCTTTGCAAACCGTGGCTATAATGTTCATGAATTGATTCGAGTGAATCAAACCGATTTTGCTTCAATTGTGTTCTTGTATACTTCTATGAGAATATAGCAATTGAATGGCTCTTTAACTAGTTTCATTTGAGTCATTTGAACTAGTTATGGTTAAGATGAACAAGGTTGATATGAGAGTAATCATATGGCTAACTTCGGTTAACTATTTGTGAGCGAACATGGTGTACACGTTTGGGTACGGTTACATAAACCTAAATGAGGGTACATTTCATTTGTGTGTAACAAGCTAAGTTCGATCTAACGGTTGAAAGATATTAGCTTGGTTGAATCCGGTTTTTCATCTAACGGTGAATATTTAATGCTTTGTTACCAAGGTAACTTGGATTGCAAACCCTAATTTGAAAACTATATAAATGAGAACTCTAGCAACTGGGAAACCTAATCCCCACACCTCATGTGTGTTACTAGTTGCATCAACTAGAGTCGATTCTCCTAAAACCTTAGGTTTCTATCGAGACCCTGTAGGTTAACGACTTGAAAGACTTCATTGGGATTGTGAAGCCAGGCCCAACTATTTTCTTTGTAGTTGTGTGTTCTGATCATGCCCGATTCTATCGTTTGAGTACTATCTTCTCTAAGATTTTCTCGAGATTTAATCTCTGATAGGCAAGATAAAAAGTAATCACAAACGCCTTCGTCTCATCGTTTGTGATTCCACAATATCTAGTTTCGCCATCATACGATATAGATTATTGTGAGGTGATTGATAATACTAGGCTGTTCTTCGGGAATATAAGTCCGGGTTATCAATTGGTTCCTGTTCACCTTGATTTATCAAAAGACGGAACAAAAAACTCTTGGGTATTTCTGTGGGAGACAGATTTATTCATTCTATAAACTTTTCTGTGTGAGACAGATTTGTTTATCAAGTCTTCGACTTTGGGTCGTAGCAACTCTTGGTTGTGGGTGAGATCAGCTAAGGGAATCAAGTGCGTAGTATCCTACTGGGATCAGAGACGTAAGGAATACAACTGTACCTTGAATCAGTGTGAGATTGATTAGGGTTCAACTACAGTCCAATTAGAAGTTCATTGGTAGTAGGCTAGTGTCTGTAGCGGCTTAATATAGTGTGGTGTTCAAACTGGACTAGGTCCCGGGGTTTTTCTGCATTTTCGATTTTCCTCGTTAACAAAATTCTGGTGTCTGTGTTATTTCTTTTCCGCATTATATTTTGTTATATAATTGAAATATCACAGGTTGTGCGTTATGATCAATCAATTAGATAATCCAACCTTTGGTTGTTGATTTAAATTGATTGACACTTGAACATTGGTCTTTGGTACCGTTCAAGTTGTTTCACATAATAATCAGGCTCGGGGATTTCTTTATGTTTGATTTGTTGATTACATTGTGAAACAGAGATATAAACTCTTTGATATACTTTTCTCTAGATTGAGTCTGACTGTCTAGTTGATTCTCTAGAAAGTATATTGGAGTAACTCCTCTCAGATTGCCAAACGAATTGTTGGGTGTGGTTGTTGTACCCCCGCATTTTCAACATCAACAAGATGTTAGGCACGAAGACCATCTCTCCCACACGAGGTACCCTTGGGAAAGCTTTTCATCTTGTTAAGAACCAAATCCTTAGAAGCAACAAATGGTGGATGCGCAATAGGATCTGTTGGTATCAAAGGAGGAGTTGTGCGAGGATGCTTAGCCTGCAGTTCATCCAAAGTCCCATAATTAGGGGGAGCCATACCATTGGAAGTCAAGGTACGAATAGCAGTTGTGTGTAGTCTATTGCGTATGTTCACTGCCTCTTGGTCCTCTTGCGTCTTCTCCTGATTTTTTTCTCTTGTTTTTATGTCGTTCTTCTTGCAGTACAGTTTGCTTCTCCAAGGCTTCGTGGAGCAAGGTGACGCAACCATTGGGTTCAGACCATATTTTCAAAGCAAGTTGTATAGCCGCAATCTGACATTTTTTCCTATTTCCGAACTTCTCTTCCATACTACTCTTGGGAAAATAAATTCTAAGAGTGCAAATAGGGAAAAAAAAAGCAACTGAACCCACAAAGAGATGTTGTTATGGTTGTTAATAACCCTCTGAATAACAACAGTAAAGGTTCTGTCAAAGAGAAGCTTTCACTTCGCAGGGATGCTAGCGACAGTGCTTATTTGGCTATGTAGGACTTGGTTCAGCAACTCAAGATCGAGGCTAAGAACAATGTCAGGTTCGGCATCAGCATAAGCTTCATTATCAACAGCAAATAATGGATCTGGACATGGGATTCCATAAACTAGGAAATCCACACCCTTTTCATTCCAAGGACGAAGAATCACTTCTCCATTATGCCTACAAGATTTCCTCCAAGAGAGAAGCTGCATACAAGGATGACATAACCACATTTGCATACTCTGAAGAGTACTCTTCCATGCCTTGAATACATTGAAGTTGCTACCGATTAGTTTCCGACACCTCTCCTTACTCTCCTCATTAGGATAGTGTTTATCGCGCAAGTGTTTAATCAAAGAGCTTTGAAAATAACCCCTGCAATGGGCAAGTGTATTTACCAGTATTTTTTCATTGAGTTGTTGCCATTGAAGTCCCAACACCATGTGGGGTGGAAACTGTGTTCGTGGAAGCAACAACCCCAGTTTTGGAAGGTAATTGACTGACACCCAAGGAGGCTGGAGCTACAAGCCTACAACTTTCGTGATGTTAACTCCATGAGAAACTGAAGCTTTAAACACAGCAGACCCTGCACTTCTTGTTGAATGGTCTACAACGCCATTAGACGTCAAAACTGTCGTGGTAGCTTCACAAGCAACATGAAGGGCGCTCTATGAAGTTGAAGATGCATATGATTGAATTGACTGATCCACAACAGAGACGACATGGGTTTTCCCGCCCCCTTGAGAGGAAGAATAAGTAAGTTTCCCAGTTCCCCGAGGAGCGTTTGCAAAAGATTAAAAAACTTCATGGGGAGTGGAAGCTACAACAGGTTCCTTGAATCCCTTTGAACGTGCAGAAAGCACCACTAATGATCTCGTCATCACCATATGAAAAGGGTTTTCATGAAACCCTAGAAATGGCCGCAAAAATGTATCGTGGTGATTTTGATGTCGTTCAAAAGCTCAGGCAAAGGACAAACAGAAACGTAATGAAATAAAGTGGGGAAGCAGATTGATCAAATGAAATCCAGACTCCCACACCCCATCTCTCTACTCTGTTCGCCTGTGAAGCGGATTGATCAAATGAAAGCGGATTTATCAATTATTTTTGGTATCATCCTCGAGATTTGTTTAGGGAGAAGATAAATAAATGGTTCTTTACGTAAGTGTTTATAAGTGACTGTTTGATTGAAAGTTAGAAATTCATCTAACGGTCTTAATCTGTGACTGTGTACATTATCATTGTATAATTAATTTATCATAATAAATATTTTGTTAATCCCTCATAATAAATGTCTTATTAATTATCATAATAACTATATATACTCCCACTAAACAACTTTGTTAATAATTACATCAATAGATATTAGGGATGATAAGGGTGGTGTTTGTGAGTGATAGTGGATGGAGCCGGTGGCGATAATGATGCTGGTGGAAAAGATAGTGGTAATGGGTGGTTCTGGTGGTGGTACTACAGTTGGTCAACGTAGTAGTGTGTAATGTTTATTCAGTGTCGCTATGACACAAGCAACACTATATTATGGAAGTTGTACTTGACTTTATACAGTAAAAACAAATAAATGACACCAGTCAAAATTGACACAAGTTTTCTTACTTATTTTCGAATTCGTGCCGTTACGGCACGGGTCAAGTTCTAGTAAACATACAAAATGAGGGAGGGCGTAACATGATCAGTAGAAAAATTCTTACCAAAGTATTTTATTTTTGCAATTTTATTTGATTGACAAAGCTTGACTGATTTTTGTAAAAAAATAATAATAATAAATTGTATTGTGTTTATATGCGTAAAAGATATAAAAAATACTATTAATTAAAAGAAATTGTATTATGAAGTTTATGACCCTAATTACGAGGGAACCAATCAATTTAAATTCATAAGAAAATAAGTTACAACTTTTATATCCGTCGGATGTCTTTAGCTGGGATGAGACTGAGACGGTCAGGTGCAATGCTTGTCTCTCAAAATGTTATCCATCCGTCCAAGCTCAAAACCCCTTCTGTTTTGTATTATAAGATTTGAAAATACAGAAATAATGTTGTTTTTAAAGGTGTTAAACCTGATTCTACTATTTTAATAAATGAAATTCACTAGGAATTTGTGAGCATTTCCCCTTTCAGATCAATTCAGAATGTTAGTTTCATTCAGAATATTTCAGAGGAGTAAAGTAATATGGATTTTGATTGGATTGTGAAATTTGATGCTTCTTTTAAAGAACATAATCATTCTATGGGTTTTTCCATCTCTCTTGTCAATAAATCAGGCAGTAGAAAGGAGCTTAGGACAGGATCAGGATGGGCAACATGCCCCTCAGATGCAGAAGCCAAGACATTTCTTGAAGCACTCAAGTGGATTAAGGAACTAAAGATAAACTCGTGTTGTTTTGTGAATGATTCCAAAAATCTCGTCTCGGCTGTGTATGGAGATCAATCTTCTCGAGTATCATTGGAGAGTGCAGAATACTATCTTGAAATGCAAAAACTTATTTAGCTTTTTCAGTAACGTGTGTTTTAAGTTTAAACATAGAAATTTCCTGTTTTCCGTAGACAAAATAGCAAAAGAAGCTAGAGTGTTAACTGTTAAAAGTTTCACCACGGGAATTTTCCTAGTGTAACAAAAACACCGTTTTTTGAAAAACTGAGAAGGAATTTATATTCCCAGTCATCCGTAATGCAATTCCTAATTCTTCTGAATAAAATCGGTAGTCATCAAAAAAAAAAAAAAAAAAAAAAAAAAAATTATTGAAATGCAACTCCAGAAAATTTTCGTGCCCAAACTCTTCAACTTTTCTCTTATTAATTAAAGGGCCATTTACAGAATGGTCATACTTTTTGTAATTGGGTCACAAAATGATCATACTTTTGTAATTCGTTTACAAGATAGTCATACTTTCATCCGATTTAACACTTTTGAATAAAACGGTGTTATCTTTTCCTAAAATATCCTCCTTCAAAATACCCTTTCCATTTAACTAATTAGTTGAAGTGGTGGTGATGGTGGTGGAAGCTTAAGAATCTTCACTAAACCTCAGAGGGGAAGCGGTGAACCCCTTGGGTGAATGCGATGTAACGAACCTGAATGCGGTGTAAAGAACCTGAATGTGGTTTAACGATCCCGAATGCGGTGTAACGAAAAGTGTAAAGCGGCGGCACCACCACCTACAAATAGCACCACCGTCAAATAAACTATAATGAAGGCAAAGTTAGAAATTATGTATAGAGGGATAAATAGAAAGGATACATAGGTAATTTCATTAACAGATTTAACTGTGAGTCACCACTTAACCCTCTACTTAACGGAAATATGACCATTTTGTTAATAGTTTGTAACAGTATGATGCTTTTGTGAATCGGGTCCTAATACTAGGACTGTTTTGTACATTTTCCTTAATTAAACTAGTACTTTCTTTCTGGATAAATTATAAACCAGCGTCCGACAAAGACTTTACCTAACATTACAAATCCTAACGGTCATATTTTCATCAAAATTCGAAATGAAATAATCTCTTGACCGTTTTTTCTCCATCGTCATCATCTTCCACTTTTTCCCCCTTTTCTCTTTAACCCAAATACGCTCCTCTTCTTCTCCCCCTCTCACTCTTCCCCATCTCATTCTCTAATATTCTCTATGTCTGTAAAACCCTAACCCTAACAATGGACACCTTGTAATCAATTTCATCTTCTGTTACTAACACATAAAGATTCATATAATGGGTTGTTTTCTTGCTTGTTTTGGTTCTTCCAAGAATCGTCAACAACGTAAAGGAAGCCCTCGGCGTCAATTAAGTAGAGGAAGCCCTCGTCGTCAAGTAAGCCTAATTATTAGCTTAACAATTAATAGGTTCTGAAATTTTGTTAGGTTTTTTATTTTCATACAGATGTCCTAATTAGCTTAATTATTGATCTCTAGTTACTCAATTTATCAAAATGGAGTTTCACTTTATGTCAATTTTTGTGCAGAGGCATGGTGGATCTTATGAACCTTTGAAATCTAGTGTGATTATAAAGCAAGAGATAATAGTTGAACCCGTTGCTCCCGTCGCAGAATGTCCGATCGTAGAATCAAGGTTAGTTACTCGTATTTCATTTTGAATTTACTGATTTCATGCCTATTTTAATGAGTAATTTAGCTAAGTACTAATAATCTGTTGAAAAAGTGTTCTTTTGTTCTTGCATCGTGGTGTTTCGATTTCTTATTACTAGGTTTTGTTTTTTATTTTGTCGTTTGAGGTCGCAGTGAAAAATTTGAGGAGCGATTGAGCCCTAGCCTTAAAAAGAAAGGTGAGGAGCAATTGAGCTCTGGTGGTACTAGAAAGAAAGTCACATTTGATCTCAATGTTAGAGCTTATGAAGGGGTTGCAGTTGAAGAAGTTATATACATATCAGACAGTGAGGATGATGAGGAAGGAAAGGGAAAGAAGGAACATAAAATTGGCAAGAAATGGCAAACGGTTTCTGAGGATAGTAACTCGAATTCTTCGAGTTCTGGGTCCTTCCCATCTAACCACAGATATGGAAATTGTACAAACAGCGATGATGAGTTTGAAGGAATGGAATCAGATGATAGTGATCTCGAAGATGACGATGAGGATGGTGAGGATGATGATTATGAAAATGATGACTATGAGGAAAGTGAACGACGATTGGTAGAAGCAGAATCGTCCGAGTCGTTTTTTTCTTTACCTATGGAGTCGAGAAATGCTGCCACTCGAGTAGGAGAAAAAGAGGTTAATAGTCCATTGAAAGTGGATAGCTCCCTTGAACAGGAGAAGAAGACTTTTGGATCTAATGTTCATGCTCGTGATAGGAGTCAGTACATTCATTCTGTATTAAATCCTGTTGAAAATCTCAGTCAATGGAAAGTAGTGAAGGCAAGAACACAATCACCAGTACCACTCAAGCTTCAGAAGAAGGAGAACATCAATCTGGAGCAAGAACCAAAAATACCATTTAGTGACGAGCCTACTTTCAAGCTATCATCTTTCAGTTTTAACCCAAATGTCAATAAGTCTAGTTCCCCTCCTTCCAAGGAAATAGCTGTTGATGCTAGCCTTTCAACCTGGTTGGGATCCTGTGAAAGTACTCCTTCCATTAAGAGCAGCAATGTTTCTATTGCAAGAACTGGTTCAGCTGAAGTAAACAAATCTCCAAGATCGAATTCACCTTGCAGTATTGAAGAGAGACCTATCTTGGGTGCTCTCACACTTGAAGAACTTAAGCAATTTTCTGCGACGACTTTGTCTCCGAGAAGATCACCAACTCATAGTCCAGATGACATGCCCATTTTGGGAACTGTAGGGAGCTATTGGAGTCGAACAAATCAAACTACGGATTCAAGCTCAGGCTCTTCGTGCAAAGGAATCCCAAACACAACCAGTAAATACAGAGAGGTAATTGTGAATTGTGATATTTTCTGAGTTATCTTTCTTATGGACTTCGATAATGTTTTCTGGCAATAAAAATCTGTGGATTTTGCAGGATAAGAGAGTGAACTGGCATTCAACTCCTTTTGAGACGAGGTTGGAGAGAGCTTTACAAAGAGGTACTGCTGGAGCCTACACGAGTCAGTAGAGATAACAGACTGCAGTCCCCTATAGTACGAAAAGAAATTGTTGTGTACACGAGTGATTAGATACTAGATAAGTGTTGAATTTTTTGTGTGTTTGTTACAAGAATTCATTGATTGAAATTGTGAAAATCTGTGGTTTGTTAATGATATGAAATATGCAAAAGTATAGTTTGGTTTATACCATCATCTATTATTCATTAGTATTGGGTTTACATATATAGTAAGTTTCCAATACATCAGTCGTGTTTCTCTGTTTGCTTTCTGTTATAAAGATATGGACCAACTAATCGTCAGGCCTGAATGAAACAAAGTAGGAAATGGGGTAAATGGAAATCATAAAACTTGCAGAACTCGGAAATTGAGAAATAGTTCGCCTTTAGTCTAACACTAAGCTTCTAGAATGAAGCTTCATCACTTCAGACTTGCATCACACCTTGTTAATTAAAACCCAATCGACTGAGAAAGCTTAAAATTTCAACCATCTATATATAAGGTTAAATTATTCAAAACCAAGTCATTTTTATAGGATGATTTACATGATAAGGAATTAATCCTTAAACAGTGTTGCCCCTTAATCTCAACACAGAGGGAGCAACAGAGGTGCATCAGCTAGAGTACATGTAAGAATATATATAAAATTGTAGAAAAAGAAAATAAGAAAGAGGAAAATACAAAATAAAATTGGGGAATTGAGGATTCAGTTGCTTGTCCAAAGCCAGCACTATATCCTGCCATTAATTTGGTGAACTTGAATAAGATCTACATTATTGTACAGATGCATGAATCTGAATCTTCCTCATCAGTGTCACTCGAATCACTGCAAGCAAAAAGACAAGGACATGATATGAATGAGGTCAGGGTAACATTGAAATTAACACGAATTCTAAAATATAAATCCAGAATGTATTCAACCGTGATTAAATTTGTTACTGTATTGATAAATGATTTTTTGCAATAAAAAAAAAACAAATTTATGCACACTCAGAAAAATTAAAAATGAAGTCTCGTATATCTGATCAAGAAAAAAAAAATTACTTGTATAAGAATTAACTATGATAAGTATCACTTATATCGTAATGTGTATAAGTGACAGCATCGATAATAGTCTAAAAGCTTTTTTAGGTTTTTGCAACTCTTAAAGAAGATACTACAAGCACAAGATTTGCTATAGAGATAAAGTGTTCGGGTCAAAGACGATCAGGTTAAACTTACAGGAAAAAAGAATGGGGGATAAAGAGTTCCCAGAGATAGAAAGTGAGAGAGAGAGAGAGAGAATTCTTCCTTCTTCGAGTACAGTTACATTGATCTAGTTTTCTGATGTTTAGTAAATGCTACTTTGGAACAATATGCAAATGATTGATTGAATGCAGTTCCAGTGATATTAAGTTGAGGGACTGAGGACTAAACAGGATCGCAAGTTCAAGCTAAGATGCAGTAACTCATATTCTGATAACTAATCTAACAACAAGAATAATAAGAATAGCATTGTTTTGATTCATGACATACTCAAATGATGTAAATATGTTTCACACATTTATAGGAACAAAATATCCAAGAAATCTAATATATATTCTGAGTGCTCCTGCAATCTAGCACTGAACAGTGAGCAATTGTGTCCACATTCATGTAAAATACATCACCGTTAAATTTGAAAGAGGGAGGGTTGATATCGAGAAACATAAGCAATGCAATAGATAAACGATCATTGCCAACTCTGGCTACTGAGAAAGAACAGATCTATTCCAACATGTTTTTGACATAACATTATTTTTCCTAGTATTCTAGGAGTACTATAGAGCAGCTGAATTTTGCATTGAGAATGCACCAAGGATGGTAGGCAGAATTTTAACAACTAGATCCATTATAAAAAATTTAGAATGAAGGAATATAATGAAGGGAATTAGAGCAAGTAAAATTTTACCAAATTATAAAAAAACCAATATAACAAAACCTATGTTCACAACCCAAACTTCATTTCCCTGGTTCAAGTGAACAATACTATTGTGTCTAACTAAGTACTTTTTTAAGATACATTATCCATTAATTCACATATATCATCTAATAAACCATAAGTACTGTCCTGAAATTGGTAAAAAAAACTAAATTATCCTCTATACCACAACGGCAAAATCCATTTCTTAGTTCCTATAACCACAATTTGCATTCTATTTCAAGGCCAGATTAGGAAACAAACATCTATAATAATTGAATTAAGAAAATGATCATACCTAGGTTGAAATTCCAAAATCTCTACAAGATTATCTCCGTCCTTATCATTCCACTGTACTTTTCTCCGGGTTTTCTTAGACCTTTTCTTTGAAATTCCACCCTTTCTTGGTGATAACAAAGAACTCGATTCATCTTTCTCATCCTCATCTTCTTCTTCTTCCTCTGCTTCTTCTGCTTCAATTTTCTCTGTATCTAAGCTATCCTTCAATGTATTGATTGTGCAAATATTAGGGATTTTTAAATCCGTATCCATCGATCACTAAATAATCCCACCACTACAAATCTCAAATCTAAATTAATCATAAAAACCCTAATATAGAATCCATGAATTTCAGTATTTTGAAAACCCTGATTTTGATTTGAAAAATTAGGGCAATTTTTTGGGAAAATTTAGATTTGTATGGAATTACTGAAACAAAAATGGATTAGAAAAGTGTTGACTGAAGTCATCTAATCTTGAGATGTGAAAATCGAGAAGAAGGAAAAAGAGAACAGAATTAAACAGTTGACTTAATATAAGATCAGAAATGATCGAATTTTTAATGGAATTAGCGGTTCGATGTTTGTTTGGTGAATATCGACAGTTTAGATGGGTTTGCATTTTGACGCGCTTAATCCAGCGGTTTCATCTGCCAATGGGGGCCGACTCGTTAGCCAAGAAGTTGGTGATACCTAGGGGTGTGCAACGGACGAACGGTTGCGGATTAGGGATCACCCGCAACCAAACCGTCAAAATTGCGGATTTGGAAAATTGAACCGTGACCGGCCCAATCACCCGCGGATGTCAGCAGGTAATGCGGACCGAATGCGGTTTAACCGGGGATTTAGTCAGAAGAAAAAAAAAATAAACAAACAAAACCGATGAGGGAATTTTTGGACATGCTATGCTTGGCATTTCATCAAACAACTTGCGTGCATAATAATGAAAATCAAAGTAACTGATTTGGAGTAGAATCAGTATTCATGGACTAATAAGCCAAAAGGAGAATTCCATAATGTAGATATGAACACCATTCAAAAAAATCAAAAGATATTTGGACTGAAACTAACATGAAATTGAGCGAAGGGGAACTTCAGTTCGTTTCATTTCAAAGCAAACTCCGTTAGGTTAAATAGCAGAATATATGGCACCGGCTGGAGGCTTATAAGCTTTGTTTTGTCGGGCTTTATTTAACTGGGCTTTATCTTTTTTTTGTTATAACCTACAGTGCGGGTGAATCCGCGGATTTACAAAACCAACCGCAACCAAACCGCTAAACCTTGCGGATTTGAAAACTCACCGTGTCCGTCCCAAAGACTCTTGCGGATTAGTTTTCACCCGCAATTTTGCGGATGGTTGCGGATGAAATCTGCGGTTCCGGATTTTATGCACACCCCTAGTGATACCCCATCTTAGGGCCATTCCTATGGCAATCAACAAACTTATTATTTTGTTGAGCCACGTGGATGAACAAACTGCATTCTCCACTATGGGAAACAAGGCAAAATGAACAAATCTGATATTTTAGGGACCCACTAGTGATTTTATTAATATAAACTAATAAGAGTTGGGTCCCACTAATGATTTTATTTATATAAACTAATAAGAGTTTGGTCCCACATAATATTTAACTAATAAAATAAATAATAAAAAATAAACCCTAAATATAATAACCGGGTTTAGGAGAGAGAAAAGCAGGGGGCTTTTTTGCTTCAAGCGCTGGAGTTTTTCCTTCCAACTCCAGCGTTTTTCTCATCATCGCCCGGCTTATCATCAAACGCTCGCTACATCCTCCAACTCAATGAAAAAACCAACAAATTTGTTGGTTTGAACATCCATTTTTCATGTTTGCTAAGTCCATAGTGGGATCAAAATCAACAAACTTGATGGTTTGTTAATTCCATAGGAACTGCTCTTAGTTTTTAAACCTGGCCAAATTGGGGCATACCCAGATTAATTTGTGTATATCTAATGAGACAAAACCTAGGTCATTTTGAAGTAAAACAAGCCACCCCTTAACCATGTATTTTCTAAATGGCTAAATTGCCCTGCAATGATTAACACTAATTTAATTGATATGATTGGATTAGTTAAATTAGTTAGATTAGTTAGTTGATTTATATGAGTGGATTTGGAAATAATTGTGTATGTTGCGATTGCACAACAAGTAAATAAACAGAGTGAAGTGGTAGGCCTTTAAGATGGTGTTTATTTATGTGCCTACATGTTATACCGCAAGTGCACGGCGTCTATCGGAGACGCGGCAAGTACGGGTCGATCCCACAAGGACTTGGTAGGCCTGTAAATGGTATGATTTTAGCCTACGACTATGTCTAAACCGCAAGTGCACGG
This sequence comes from Papaver armeniacum, assembly GCA_023531295.1. Classification (NCBI taxonomy): domain Eukaryota; kingdom Viridiplantae; phylum Streptophyta; class Magnoliopsida; order Ranunculales; family Papaveraceae; genus Papaver; species Papaver armeniacum. Next base: position 213,180 of record JAJJWW010019129.1, read on the forward strand.
CGTCTATCGGAGACGTGGCAAATACGGGTCGATCCCACAAGGACTTGTGGTGCTGTGTATGATCAAGGCTTGCTAGACCAATTCCTAGGAGGTTGTGACACAAATATTGGTTTGTCGAAACGACTGAAGCTGGTTGAAGTGACTCTAAACTAAGGCGGTGAAATAAAATGTAAAAAATTGGAAACATCAGGGTGATGAATCCACCCATAATCTCATGCCCAGACTATATATCTTGAGCTATGTTCTTGTGCCTTCTTATGAAGGTCTACATTGGATGTTCATTAACCAATTTTAGCTAATTATCCCCTAGTATGAGCTATCTTCTTACAGTATAGCTCATCACAGGCTAATGAGCTTCATCAACTAATTAGTAATCCTAATCATCTTATACTCAAAGAAAAACACAACTAAAAATAGACATGCTTGACAATAGAAACAGGGGTTTCATCAAACACCCTGGAAAATTAAACTAAAACATAATTGAAATGATTAAGCTACAAATTACACTACAATGGTGCTCTGGCTAGCCCAGGCATAACCTTTTTTCACACACCCCTCCTTCTATTTATACATGCAGAGAAATTCCAAAACCCTAATTCTTTAAAAATAGAAATTAAAATCAAAATACTCTCACCCATACTCTGATTCGCTTCTCCCTTTTGTCTAATCGCCTCAGAGCTCCATGCTGGGGTTGTTGGTTGAATACCCTAGTTCTAGTTTTCTCTAAATTAGCTTCTAGGGTTGGAGAAGCTAAGTGAGAGAGAACTAGTTCTAGAGAGGTAGAGTAGGAGGTGGTGCGGTTCTGTCAGGGTATGGAGGTATGGGAAAGGAGATGGAAGGTAAGGTGGCGAAGGTGGTTACTGCAGGGGTTTGGTCGGGGTGGAGAGGAAGAGCAGAGCTCTGCTCTGTCGGGTGAGGGAGAAGATAGAGAAGAGAAGAGAAAAGAATAGGGTTAGGTTTTGGCTATAGGAGTTTATATAGGAGCTGTGCTGTGAAGCGGGGACATCAAGCTTTGATGAGACTGATGGAGCGAGCGTCAGATCTAGGAGAAGAAATCTCAACGGCTCAGCATGATTTGGAGTGATCTGGTGTTGCACGGGAGCAGCGAACTTCGATGCGCGTGGAGGTAGCGACCGTAGGATGTAGCTAGGTGTGATCTCAACGGCTCGGGTTGGATGGGCTCGGATCCGGGTCGCGGGTCGGGTCTAGCTCAAACCCATGTCTTGTTGATGAGTTGCTACTTGTTGGGTTGCAACTGTTGCGCGCGCGGGCTTTGGCTTTCTGCTCCATAGATGCTCGACTCCAAGTCTTCGCTCTTTCGGCTCCTTAGTTTCTCCGTACTTTATTTAGCACCTAAAAACACAAAATTAATTAATACAAATATTTATTCTTGAAAACAAAGAAAACACAGAATCTGGGATAATATCTGATTTCTAAGCGCAAAAGATGAGTAAAATGCCAATAAAAAGGTGTATAAATATGCTCTATTTGGCACTCATCATGAAGAAAAGAAGATAAAATGGTGATAAACACCTATTGAATCAAAGATTCAAGCCAATATTCTGTGTTGTGAAGCGTAGCCAACAAGAACAAATTTCATTAATCTCAGATGTGTCCCAACAATATTTATCTTACAGCTTAAATGACCAATAATTAGGTCTAATTGTACGCAATGGATAGCTAACACGTGTCTAATATCCAACGGACAGTAACTAACAAAAACAGAAATGTTAAACACACTCAAGTAACTACTAAAGGCAGACTAATGGGATAGCCCCTACTATGCACACTGTGACATTACCTCTCCCTGAAAAACATCATTGTCCTCAAGGATGAATTTTGGAAAGTGGGTGCGAATGTTGGAGAGGTCTTCCCATGTAGCATTTTCTGGGAATGAGTTAGTCCATTGGATCAATACCTGTTTGACCACCCTGTCTCCATGTAGAATTGACCTGGTACCCAAAGTCTTTTTAGGTAACATGATAATTTGGCCCTCATGATCAACCACCGGAAGAGATGGTGCTGGAGTTTATTTCTGACCAATGTGCTTCTTAAGCTAAGAAACATGAAACACATGATGAATATAGGAGTGTGATGGTAAATCCAACATGTAAGCCACTTTGCCAATGCGCTGAAGGACTGGAAAAGGACCATAATACTTGGATGAGAGTTTAAAATTCTTCCTCAATGACAGAGAGGATTGTCTGTAAGGTTGAAGTTTGAGGTAGACCAAGTCTCCAGCTTCAAAAGATCTATCTGTTCTGGACATGTCAGCATATAGCTTCATCCTCTCTTGAGCTTTATGAAGTGACTCCTTGAAGATATCCAGTAGAGAAGCTCTTTCCTTCAAATAAGTCTCAACTGCAGCAACTGAGGTTGTAGTAGCAGAAGGGAAAGCAAGATGAGGAGGTACATACCCATAAAGTGCTTGAAAAGGAGTAATCTTCAAGCTGGTGTGATAGCTTGTATTGTACCACCATTCTACAAGAGCTAAGAAATCACTCCATTTGCCTGGTCTGTGTCCAGTAATGCATCTCAAATAGTTTTCTACACAAGCATTGACCCTTTCAGTTTGGCCATCTGTTTGGGGATGATAGGCTGTGCTGAGGTTAAGGCTAGTACCCAAGGCTTTGAATAAATCTTGCCAGAAATTTCTTGTAAAGACCTTATCTCTATCAGATACAATTGAAGAAGGCAATCCATGTAATTTGACCACCTGATTGAGAAAAGCATGAGCTACAGAAGCAGTTATGTATGGATGTTGCGGAGCTAAGAAGTGAGCATATTTTGTCAGCCTATCTACAATCACCAAGATAACACTCTTCATGTTGCTCACAGGCAAGCCTTCTATAAAATCCATGGTAATATGTTTCCAAGCATGCTCAGGGATAGGAAGTGGTTGGAACAAACCAGCAAAGTTAGTGTGATCAGCTTTGTTTCTCTGACAAACATCACACTGGGACACAAAGGAAACTATGTCTCTATGCATACCTGTCCAATAAAAATGACTTCTGGCACTCACAGATGTAGATTGAATGCCAGAATGGCCCCCAATGGCAGAAGCATGTAATGAATGCAATAGTTTGGCTCTAACATCACCCCATGCACCTATGTAGAGCTTATTTTTGTACCTCAGAACTCCATCTTGTAATGTGTAATTAGGAAGATTATTAGGGATGAGTAGGAGTTGAGACGTGAGCTGGGTTGCCTTGACATCATCAACATAGCTCTGTTGAAATTCTTGCACCCAAGTTGGTGTGAATATGGCCATGAAGTGGAAATTAGCAGAATATGAAGGCCTTCTAGAGAGTGCATCAGCAACTACATTTTCACAGCCTTTCTTGTACTGAATGTCATAATCAAAGCCCAATAACTTAACCAGCCATTTTTGTTGTAATGTAGTTGTAACTTTTTGTTCAAGGAAGTACTTTAGACTCTGATGATCAGTTTTGATGATGAATCTTGTACCTTGCAGATAGTGTTTCCACCTTTGAACTGCTGTCACAATAGCTAGTAATTCCTTCTCATAAGTAAATAGTGCTGCAGCTCTAGGGCCCAATGGTTTGTTGTAGTATGCAATGGATTTTTCTCTTGAAGTAGAACAACTCCAGTGCACATGTCACTAGCATCACTTTCAACTACAAATGGTTTTGAAAAGTCTGGAAAGGCTAAGACAGGTGTAGTGCTCATTGCCTGTTTGAGTGTCTCAAATACAGATGTAGCAGCTGGACTCCAGTGGAATGAATTTTTCTTGAGAAGCTTAGTAATGGGTTTGCTAATGTTGTATAAATTTTCTATAATAGCCAGTAAGACCCAGAAAGCCTCTCAGTTCTTTTATTGTCTTGGGCAGTGGCCATGATTGCATACAAGCAATTTTATTTGGATCAACACAAACTCCTTCTGTTGTGACTATATGACCCAGATACTCCAATGAGGGTTGTCCAAAGCAAAATTTGGATAGCTTAGCAAAGAGTTGGTGATGTCTGAGTAGAGTAAAAACCAGCCTGAGGTGCTTCAAATGTTCATTCATGCTGTGACTGTAAATAAGGATGTCATCAAAGAAAACCAACACAAATTTTCTTAAAAAATGGATAAAAAATTTCATTCATAAGTGCTTGGAATGTGGCAGGAGCATTTGTGAGGCCAAATGGCATGACCTTAAACTCATAATGTCCTTGATGAGTTCTAAATGATGTCTTGTGGATGTCCAGATCATGAACTCTTATCTGATGATAGCCAGCTCTAAGATCTATCTTTGAAAAGATGATGGACCCATGGAGTTCATATAGTAACTCATCCACAATAGGGATAGGAAACTTATCCTTGATAGTAATGTTGTTGAGTTTCCTATAATCTACATAAAATCTCCATGAATTGTCCTTCTTTTTTACTAAGAGTATGGGAGAAGAAAATGGGATGTGGCTAGGCTGAATTATCCCAGTTTGAAGCATATCCTTAATTAGTTGCTCAACAACTCCTTTCTGCACATAAGGGCACTTATATGCTCTTTGATTGACAGGTGATGAGAGGGGTTGCAAGGGGATTGTATGATCCAAACTTCTTTTGGGTGGAAGTGTGGAGGGTTCTTGAAAAATATCTTTGAATTCTTTCAATAAATGGAAGTAAAATATCTGGAGTTTGAGGGGGTGTTGAGGTTGGAGTTATGGAGAATAATTGAGCTACCATGTCATGTGAATTTTTGAAGAAAAACTTTTTGACTGCTTCTCCACTCATCATCAAGAATGAGTGTTTTGGAGTGGTGCGCTCCAAAGTGATATGCTGGTTTTTGTATGTAAAAGAAATACTAAGTTTTGCAAAATTGAAAAGCACATCACCTAATTTCCTTACCCAATCTGCTCCAAGTACTATGTCACAACCCTCTAGTGGTAAAACTCTTAAATCTTCCACAAATTTGTGTCCCTGCATGCTCCATTGTAGCTTAGAACAAATACCTAAACTAGATGTTTGCTCTCCATTTGCAACAGTGACCATCATAGGTGGAGTTGGTGTAATAACACACTTGAGTGAAGATATCAAGCTACTATCAATGAAGTTGGTGGTACTACCTGTGTCAATAAGCACAGAAACATTCTTCTTGTTTAGGATACCAGGAATTCTGATTGTGTCAAGACAGATCCAGTTAGAGCATGAAGAGATATTTCAACATCAGATTGGATTAGAGATTCGGGTGCTTCTTCAAAAATTTCCTCATCTTCCTTAGTATCATGTGATCTAGGAGTCTTGATAAGCACGTATGTGCTACATTTTATACCCATATTTATATTAACTATGACTCGATATTTTGACTAATAACACTATTTTAGTGGTTTTGTAGAAAGTACAAGGCAATTCTGATCATCCGAAGATAAATGGCGAAAGTGGAGTTAAATGGTGTTTGCGACGTCTGGCACCTAAGACCAACTATGGCTTGCCATGTTAACGCCTTAGCACTTAGCATCACTCCCGTCAGAAAATTATATGGTGGACCACATGATTCTCTTTAATGGTTTGAAGCAGGTGAATTCCACTAGTGGTTGTATGATTCTCGAAGACTTTGATTTCTATGAAGTCTCAAGCACGTGAGCCACTAATGGGGATAAAAAACAAATAGTGGCACGTGTCCATCGCCAAAGCACTGTGTGGTGTTCATCTCATCTGATGGAAACGGGTTTGGTTGGACATAGAATAGAAATTGGCTGAGAGAAGCGCATGGAAGATGGGTGTATTGGCTGAATTGGAGCTGTGCGAAGAAGAAAGAGTGATGATTGTGTAATCATTTGTTTGGAGATTGGTTGAGCTGTTTCAGTGGAGGGTCTGTCGGATTTCCGAGAAATTATCTCAATAATCAAGCAGTAGAAAAAGGTGTTGATGGTGGGGGCTGTATAGAGACAGCTCGGACATGAATGATGATGGGTTTGTGCTGAAACTTAGATTGTGCAGGGAAGGGTGAACTGGTGTTGCTGGCGACGATTTATGTAATTGGTTACACCTGAAGTTTCCTGCAAACTGTCCGTGTAATTTCCTGAGAAGTGGAGATGGATATGTGGGTATGGCTGGAACTGATGGAAGCTAGTGGTAATGAAATTCGAAGGAGGAACTGATGCTTACAGCCATGGAGTTCAAAGAACTGGTGATGCATGGAGAGTTTGCTGTACAGAAGTGGCTGGTGTTAATGGAAGGATTGATGGATGTGCTTGAGGCGTTAATGGCAGTTGTCTTTGAGAAGATGGAGGAGTTTTGTGTTAGCTGAACTCGCTTCATTTATATTGTGTTTGGGTCTTAGGAGTTTTGTGAAGCAACACCGCAATAGCAAAAATAGGTTTGGGTCTTAGCCTGAATTGCAGTCGACAGATGAGTGTTTTCCATCGGGGTTTGTCGATCTTCAGCTGAAACATTGTGAGTGATGACTGGTTATGATGGTTGAAGGTTTTACAAGGCATGACTCATGAGAACGAATGGGTGATTGCAGTTGGTGGAGAAAGGTGTTATGGCCGGAATTTTTTAGAGTTAGGATATGGATTCTCTGCAATGGATTGATTGAATCAGTTTCAAGGGTTCTTGTTGAGTTGTGCAGTCGTGACCGAGGTAGGAAAAGCGCTGTAGTCATGCAATATAAGTTGCAGCCGGTAGTTCATAAGTTTTGGAAGGAGTTGGTGCTGCAGCTAAGTCGAGTGTTGTGGTTGGTAATAGGTGCTGGTTTTGGACTGGGCCTCGACATTGGCATTATCCACTAGGTCTTATTGGGACTTCGCACAACAACATCAGGGGATATATTGTAAAGAAAGAGAGATATCAACCGGAGGCTGGCTGCGGCTCTGAGCTGCGACTGTGAACAGAAACTAGGGTTTAGAGTTTTATTTCTCTTCCGTTTTTGATTAGCTAGGGATTTTATTTATATTGATTTATGCTTTTGAGAAAGCCATAGCTAGCTAATCCATGTTAGGGTGAAAGGATAAATTTGTAGGATATTTTTGCTTTGTGTTCTAAACGATGGGTTTCTTTATTTTATAAGCTTAATGTTAATGGTTTTGGCTCTCTATCAATGTTTTACTTTCTCAATGATTTTTCATGTTCTATGCCATGTATAGTTCATCGTTAGATTAGTAGAAGAACTCATTGAACCTTAGCAACAATTGAATTATGAATTTCATTTGACTATTTATGTCATGTATATCTAGTGCTTAAGAATTTTACTTTTAAGGTGAGAACAAACAATAATTTTGATAATTCTTGTCAACAGTTCTTAAACGAAGACATCTTGTGCATGAGTAAATTTGAGACCCTTGCGATTGAATACAAGTGACTTACCTACAACGGATTCCCAGATCCTTAACTCCTTCATAATCTTGGTTACATCTTTATTATTTTAGTTTCGTAATCTCATTTACCATTTCTTAAACTTCTGAAATATTGATTCGATTGGTTACTCTTTGGTATTAGCTAGTAGTAGTATTTTCACACTCCTCGTGGAACGATCTGTACTTGCCATTAGCTACTAGTTAGACATTGTGCACTTGCAGTATTTTATTGTAGGTTCTGAGCCTACCAAGTTTTTGGCGCCGCTGCCGGGGAGTGGTAGCAAAATACTCTCTTGTTGATATCAATTTTTCTTGTACATAGTTATTTTTCTTTTTATTATTATTTTTTTCTTCTTTTTGTATGTAGTTTATTATTAATATTATTATTTTAGTTCCTTTGTTTGTCTCTTTTCAGGTACCTTAGTCTGAAGTGCGGCAATTGGAATCGATAACGGGTTAGAAAGTAAGTACTTGATATTCTCGCAAAGCTTTTGCAAGGTGAGTTATTGGGTAAATTTTACTTTGTATTATGGTTTCTAGTGAGTTGGCTTCTTTTATAGCTTTTTGGAATCTTACCAAAAAAGCCGAGACAGAGGAGTCATCTGATATTTCACCCGAGGAGTATGAGTATGCACCTTCTTATTATCAGGAACCTGTTAGAGCCGAGTGTGTAAATAATGATTGGAATTATTCTCATAGGTATGATCATTCCGGACCTTGTGAAGGTTATGATCATTACCAACCTTACCCAGGTTATGAGACAAATTATATCGATTCCAATTATTATTCACACATATATGAGTCACCATATGAAAGAGATAATCGATCTTTCAGTGAACTATCTTACTCTCTCGTATCTAGCTTGGAACAGTTGGTCAGACAAAGGGATTTATTTGCCATTGAATCTGCTAAAAGGTCTGCCGAAACCGATAAAATAATTGATGACCTTATGAAACCAGTAGAGGATCGTCGTCTATACGATGATTCAAGTTCTGATTTTTCTCATATTGATGACACTAATAATGAAACCGTTGTAGATGATGAATCAATATGCTTTTAGGATGATAATGGACTTGACACTGGTAGTGATTTTAGGAATTCTGAATCTATTGTATCTTATCCAACTCATGATCATATTTCTGATCATTTGCCTATTCAAAAGGACGAGAGTTATATTAGAGACACTATTTATTCATATAATGATGATTTAGAAGAACTTGTTTATACAGAAGATACTATTGTTGAGGCTAAATACTTAGAGACAGTAGACGTTCATAAAGAGATACTTTCTAGTCATTTGAATAGCGAGATTCCTATAAGTCACCTAGTTGCAGATAATAATGAGGCGATTATTCATGATATTGTTGCTCCATTGAGCTCCTATTTTGCTGACCCATCTTGTGATTTCCTGATTGCTGATGTGAATGTAAAGGCGATTGGTACTGATCAGGTAACTGCTGATTTTGAACCAATCTCAGTTTGTTTAGCCCACTTTGCAGATTCTGATGATCCTATGCTTATTGTTATTGTCAATGCATTGTGCCTTGCAATGGTTAATCAAGGTAACTCAACAACGGAAATTATTTCCGCAGACTTAGAACCATATTTAGGAGTTACTGATTTTGATAAACTTAAAGTACTAGATGCATGCTTAGATCATTGTGCTGAGTTTGATGATTCTTTTCCTTTTGACAATGTTAATTAATTACTTCCTTTGATATCTTGTGAAGATATTGTGTCGACGGAAGTTATTTCAGCTGATCTTGAACCTGATTTAAAGCGTGTTTCCCAAATAGAAACTAATATACATTCTATGTTTGTTGTCCATATGAGTGATTTACTTATCTCGACTAAGGACTATTTTCTATTGGGAATGGATTTACACATCTTTTTAGAGGTTCATAATGTTTTCAGGTTCATGTTCGCAGCTAACTTGATTTGTTGGATTAATCCCCAACTTTTCAGACTTTATATATATGTCTTGCATCTTACTTTGGTATATCATCACCTTGTTTGATAATGTGCTACTGGAAAATAGGAAAACAAATACCTTTCGCTTCATGGGAGTCAACCCATCAGATTTGTTCCCTTTACTCTATCTTTTATTTCTTTGCTTGTTGAATGTTGTATTTTCTGATTTCCCACCTTAACTTTTACGTTGGACGACTCAATTACATTGAGGACAATGTAATATTTAAGTGTGGGGGAGTGGTTTATTTGAGCATATAGATTTTTGTAGCTTTTCTTTAAAAAAAAATAAACAAAAATTTACAGAATATGACCAGCTATTTAGCGGGTCTAAAATAAATAAATAATTGCATATTATGACCAGTTGTTTATCGGGTCTTAAAAAAAAAGAAAAAAAAATTGCATGATGTGATCAGCTGTTTAGCGGGTCTTTCTATATAGCTGTTTAGCAGACATCTTTATACCACTGTTTAGTGGTTTCGTCTCGCTGTTTAGCAGACATTTCTCGGTCTTGCTGTTTAGCGGATCAGTCTCGCTGTTTAGCAGACAACACTATTCATATCCAGCTGTGTAGCGGATATATTCCTTGTTTTGCTCGAGGACTAGCAAATTATAAGTGTGGGGGTGTTGATAAGCACGTATGTGCTACATTTTATACCCATATTTATCTTAACTATGACTCGATATTTTGACTAATAATACTATTTTAGTGATTTTGTAGAAAGTACAAGGCAATTCTGATCATCCGAAGATAAATGGCGAAAGAGAAGTTAAATGGTGTTTGCGACGTCTGGCACCTAAGACCAACTATGGCTTTCCATGTTAACGCCTTAGCACTTAGCATCACTCCCGTCAGAAGATTATATGGTGGACCACATGATTCTCTTTAATGGTTTGAAGCAGGTGAATTCCACTAGTGGTTGTATGAGTCACGAAGACTTTGATTACTATGAAGTCTCAAGCACGTGAGCCACTATTGGGGATAAAAAACAAATAGTGGGACGTGTCCATTTCCAAAGCACTGTGTGGTGTTCATTTCATCTGATGGAAACGGGTTTAGCTGGACAGAGAATAGAAATTGGCTGAGAGAAGAGCATGGAAGATGGGTGTGTTGGCTGAATTGGAGCTGTGTGAAGAAGAAAGAGTGATGATTGTGTAATCATTTGTTTGGAGATTGGTTGAGCTATTTCAGTGGAGGGTCTGTCGGCTTGCCGAGAAATTATATCAATAATCAAGCAGTGGAAAAAGGTGTTGATGGTGGGGGCTGTATAGAGACATCTCAGACATGAATGATGATGGGTTTGTGCTGAAACTTCGATTGTCCAGGGAAGGGTGAACTGGTGTTGCTGGCGACGACTTCTGTAGTTGGTTGCGCCTGAAGTTGCCTGCAAACTGTCCGTGTAATTTCCTGAGAAGTGGAGATGGATATGTGGGTATGGATGGAAATGATGGAAGCTAGTGGTAATAAAATTCGGAGGAGGAACTGATGCTTACAACCATGGAGTTCAAACATATGGTGATGCATAGAGAGTTTGTTGTACATAAGTGGCTGGGGTTAATGGACAAATTGATGGCTGTGCTTGAGGCGTTAAGGTCAGTTGTCTTTGAGAAGATGGAGGAGTTTTGTGTTAGATGAACTCGCTCCATTTATATTGTGTTGTTTGGCCGAGATCAGAAGCAACACAACAATAGCAAAAATGGATTTGGGTCTTAGCCTGAATTGCAGTCGAAAGATGAGTGTTTACCATCGGGGTTTGTCGATCTTCAGCTGAAACATTGTGAGTGGCGACTGGTTATGCTGGTTGAAGGTTTTACAAGGCATGACTCATGAGAACGAATGGGTGATTGCAGTTGGTGGAGAAAGGTGTTATGGCCGGAATTTTTTGGAGTTAGGATATGGATTCTCTGCAATGGATTGATTGAATCAGTTTCAAAGGTTCTTGGTTGAGTTGTGCAGTCGTGACCGAGGTAGGCAAAGCGCTATATTCAGGCAATATAAGTTGCAGACGGTGGTTCACAAGTTTTGGAAGGAGTTGGTGCTGCAGCTAAGTCGAGTGTTGTGGTTGGTAATGGGTGCTGGTTTTGGACTGGTCCTCGACATTGGCATTATCCACTAGGTCTTATTGGGACTTCGCACAACAACAACATGGGATATATTGTGAAGAAAGGGAGATTTCAACCGGAGGCTGGCTGCGGCTCTGAGCTGCGACTGTGAACAGAAACTAGGGTTTAGAGTTTTATTTCTCTTCCGTTTTTGATTAGCTAGGGATTTTATTTATATTGATTTATGGCTTTTGAGAAAGCCATAGCTAGCTAATCCATTTTAGGGTGAAAGGATGAATTTGTAGGATATTTTTGCTTTGTGTTCTAAACAATGGGTTTCTTTATTATAAGCTTAATGTTAATGGTTTTGGCTCTCTATCAATGTTTTGCTTTCTCAATGATTTTTAATGTTCTATTCCATGTATAGTTCATCGTTAGATTAGTAGAAGAACTCATTGAACCTTAGCAACAATTGAATTATGAATTTCATTTGACTATTTATGCCATGTATATCTAGTGCTTAAGAATTCTACTTTTAAGGTGAGAACAAACAATAATTTGATAACTCTTGTCAACAGTTCTTAAACGAAGACATCTTGTGCATGAGTAAATTTGAGACCCTTGCGATTGAAAACAAGTGACTTACCTACAACGGATTCACGGATCCCTAACTTCTTCATAATCTTGGTTACATCTTTATTATTTTAGTTTTGTAATCTTATTTACCATTTCTTAAACTTCTGAAATATTGATTCGATTGGTTACTCTTTGGTATTAGCTAGTAGTAGTATTTTCACGCTCCTCGTGGGAACGACCTGTACTTTCCATTGTCTACTAGTTAGACACTGTGCACTTGCAATATTTTATTGTAGGTTTCTGAGCATACCAAGTCTCCATGTGAAGCATGTAGATCTTTTATTTCCCTTTACAGAAATGGCCAGGTCTGTATACAACATAACAATTATAACAGAGCCCTTGAGCTCTTCTTTTGTCCATCTCCTCTTGAGGGAGTCTCTTAATTATAGGAGTTGTAGGTGTAGACTTTGATGGAGTTGTGAAAAAAGATTTTGGGGTGGTAGGGCAAGATTTAGGTGAAGTGATAATTGGTTTAGGAGGTAAAGGGCTAGGAGAATATGGTCTCTGTGAGTTGTAAGAGGTAGTGAAGGATTTGGTAAATGGATTAGGAGCTGATCTGGCTAACTGAAGTTTTTGTTCTTGCAGTCTTGCCAATGAAAAAGCATCACCTAGAGTTTGTGGGTGAAACATAGACACATATTTGCCAATGTCATCCTTCAATCCACTAAGGAAACTTATAACGAAATATGATTCACTCAAAGATGGGTTCATACGTAACATTAATGCTTTGAGTGATTCAAACATTTTATAGTAATCATCCATATAATTGGTGTGGACCAATTTATTGAAACTACCAACAAAATTTTCCTCTATAGGATTTTCGAATCTAGCACAAAGATGGAGTGACAAATCTTGCCATGCAATTCTATTTCGATTAACCTGAAAGTTTAAAAACCATTTCTCATCCTTACCTTCAAGGTAGATGGCAGCAATGTCGACCTTCCTGTGTTCTTCATTGAGTTGGAAATACCTTTCGCTTTTTTGGATCCAACCTCTAGGATTATCTCCATTAAAACGTGGAAAATCTAGCTTTGGAATACGATGATGATGATTGACAAAGGTAGAACGATGGTGCTGAGAGTCACCTTCATCTTCAGGATGATGATTATTGATGGGTTTACTAAATAACTGAATTATATTTCGATCATTTTCTTGTAAAGCTTCCTTGAAGCTAGCCTTCACTGTATCAATCTGAGCAGTAAGATCTGTGGAAAGGGTTTTGAAATCTGATTTGAGTTAAGTGATGGTTTCTATGTTAGCATCAGCTTTATCAGCAACCTCTTTGAGAGTCATTTGTAATCAGAAAAAAAAATTGGTTGGATAGAACGGATCTGATGCCAATTGTTGCGATTACACAACAAGTAAACACACAGAGTAAAGAAAAGAAGATAAATTGGTGATAAACACCTCTTGAATCAAAGATTCAAGCCAATATTCTGTGTTGTGAAGCGCAGCCAACAAGAACAAATTTCATTAATCTCAGATGTGTCTCAACAACGTTTCTCTTACAGCTTAAATGACCAATAATTAGGTCTAATTATATGCAATGGATAGCTAACACGTGTCTAATATCTAATGGACAGTAACTAACAAAAACAAAAATGTTAAACACACTCAAGTAACTACTAAAGGCAGACTAATTGGATAGCCCCTACTATGCACACTGTGACATTGTATGATGATCTACAAAATCAAGATCAAATGGATTATATGCATGATCCTCGCTTTTATTTTCCTCAAACTCAAGATGGATATGGAAGTGATGAATGCCTTGAGCCAAACGTAGAATCCAATGACCCAGAAGAAGAGAAGGGAGCTGCAAGTAATCAGGTAGACAATTGACGTGGTGAAGATTGTGATTTTTCCATGCAAATGATCAATTTTGTTTTTTTTTTTCACTTTTGCTGCCCAGTATCGGCAAGGTCGACGATTATCGACCCTGTCGACTAAAAGCGTCGGCATGGTTTTTATTACCAAATGCCACGACTTTTCATGAGCAGTGTTTAGTCGACAAGGTTGAAAATATGAACCTTGCCGACTATAAGATTTTTAGACCTCAGGAGACGTGATTTGAAACATGCTTAAGCCGGAATTGTTGTGGATACGTCGACCCTGCCGACTATAGTTTGGTCGGCACTGTTTTATTCTTCGACAGTTCCAGTTGTGATTTGGTCGTTGTTGTTTTATATTACGACCTTGCCGATTATTATAGTACATATCAACTAACTTGTGATGTTTTGTAGATTACATTGGTATCGATGACGGATCAGCCTCAAGCTCATAGTGTTAAGGGTCCTGATACTTTTGCACATTATGCTAATGATTTGGAATGGAAGGAAAAAGACGACGTGGTCAAGTGGGTTATTGAGAAAGCAAAAGAGAAGATGTGCGTTCTAGTGAAAAACACCCAACAAAAAGATTCGCGGTTTGAAATGGTATGCGAGTGTAGTGGGTCACCGGACGCAAGTCACAAGAGAAAGGGTTATGTGTATGATAAGAAGACGACTAGGGTGTACAAGACGAAGTTAAAGAAGTGTGGATGCCCATTCAAGATTATTTTTTGGAGGAACAAAGACACCGATAACATGTGGAGAATGAATAGAGTTGATGTTGGTTGGCATAACCATAAAGATCCGGAAAGTCTTGTTGGGCAGTCCTAAGTTGCCAAGTTGAAACCGCACGAGTTCGAACAAGTAAGAACAAGTTGGGGAATTAAACCATGCAAGCTTCTTAGTAAGTTCAAGAGGGATGACAAGAATAACCTTTCTTCATTGACTACAATTTATGCGGCCAAAGCAACTATCAAAAGAATTGAATGGGATGGAAGAAAGGTAATGGAAGAATCACAATGGTTGGCATACAAATACAACTACACGGTGAGACACCATGAGTCATCGGAGGGGAAGGTGGATCGTATTTTTCTTGCGCATCCCGATATGATTCAATTGGCCCGGTGCTTTTATCAAGTTTTGTTCATGGATTGTACTTATAAGACGAATAGGCACAACATGCCTTAGTTGAACATTGTAGGACAAACCTCGGATAAGCAATCGTTCACGGTGGCATGGTGTTTTATGGATCGTGAGAAGGATGATAGCTATATCTGGGCATTGGAAACTTTGAAGCTTCTCTACCACGAAGACGAGACTCCGGGGTTGTAGTGACCGACAATGAGCAAGCAATAATGAACGCCATGAGGATAGTTTTTCCCAAGGAACAAAATTTGCTTTGCACTTGGCATATACAATGCAATCTTAGAAAGAATTATATGAGTCATATCCAAAAGCCAAAGGCAAAGAAAGGTACTAAACGTGAAAAGGAGGAAGATGAACGTCTTAGTAAACTAACTAAAGAGGAGAGAGAGGAAGAGAAAAAGAGAGAAGACGAAGAATGGAAAGAAGGTGAGATCAAATTTGGGTTATTCATGAAAGTGTGGGATAAGTTGGTTTGGTCGATGAGTGTGGCAAGATATGAGATAAACTTGAAGGAGTTTGAGGATGATTGGGGCACTAATTACCCCAAAGTAGTGGAATATTCCAAGAGACAATGGTTGAGGCCACACAAAGAGAGGTTTGTGTATGCTTTTACTTACGACTATAAACATTTCAAACTTGAATCCACAAGTATGGTAGAGCAAGCTCAGGGGAGACTAAAATGTCTACTTTTCACGAGTCAAAATGGGATTGTGACGGTGCAACATGCTATCCATGAGTACACTAATAATGATATCAACAAGATAAGAAAGCAATTCGAAGAAAGTAGGTACAAGAAGTTGAAGGAGTTTAAGATGGATGATTGGTTGCTTGTTGGTATACATTGCAACGTCTCGCATTGGGCAATACGTTTTATGATGAAATATCTCAAGTTGTATCAAAAGTATGACGACCCGAGCACTCCTTGTAAGTGTAGGATAATAAAGGCTATCGGACTTCCATGACGTCATATGCTTGGTAGGTATAAAACTCCGATTTCGATTGAAGATATTGATCCTTATTGGAAGCAACTATCTTTCAAACGGGCTATAAGATAAGATACTGGTGAAGAGTTTGGCGACATGGAACTTGGGAGAATAATCCTCGACAAGTACCCCACGTTGAATAAGTTGGACAAACAAACTATGAAGCACAAGTTGATGCCGATTGTTTACCCTTTTATGGAAGAACTTCAAGAACCGGGGAAATAAGATCCAACGGGTAGACCACCTACCACACAGACAAGGGCGGAAGAAAGGGAACAAATTAAAGAGTATTTGAGTACAAAATGAGATTCATCCGGACATGATTATACCGAGGCGGAATACAAAGAGGAGTCGCCTAAAAAGAAAAGAGGTCGTCCGAGGAAAGAAACAACTACACCAACGGTTTCAAACTCGAATCTAAATAGCAGTTCACCTCTTGAGAGTCAAGCAAGTGTGGAAGATGTTGTAAATAAAAGGGGTCGTCCGAGGAAAGAAACAACTACACCAACGGTTTCAAACTTGAATCCAAATAGCACTCCACCTCTTGATAGTCAAGCAAGTGTGGAAGTTGTTGTAAAGAAAAGGGGTCGGCCGAGGAAAGAAACAGCTACACCAACGGTTTCAAACTTGAATCCAAATGACACTCCACCTCTTGAGAGTCAAGCAAGCCAAGGAGATGTTGTGAAGAAAAGAGGTCGTCCGAGGAAAGTAGTAAAATCGGTATTGGAAGAGTATCGCGTACAACTCTCTCAAATTATTCGAGAGTTCGTTATTGGTACCGACGACGTCCCAAAGGATGGAAATTGTGGGTTTCACTTTGCCTCCGAACAATTGGGACACCTAGGTGGAGGGTTGAGGAAGGTCTCACCCAATGTCAATACATAAGAAAGAAGATGGCTGCCCGACTAGAAAAAGACAAGGAGTTTTATATCTCAATGATCCTAGAAGGTTCGATGGAGGACAAAGAAGCAACTTTTAAAGAATTGCTTACTAGTGTTAAAGGCACGGAGGGAAATGCACCGATCAAATGGGAGCATTGGATGAGAATGTCGGAGTGTGGTCATCTATTGGCGGATACGTGGTCATGCGTAGTGTGTTTTTTTTAGTAAGGGACTATGTGTAGCATTTGCACTGAAACATGCGGTTTGTGTGGAGCAGCTCAGGTATAAAAGAATTGTTATGGCTTTGGTGGATAATAATCATTTTATTAGTCTACAACTCAACAAGGAATGTCCATTACCTCCTCTTTGTAGGTTTAGTTTTTGGGAAAAGTTCATAAACAACAAGAGCTAGGAATGGGTGAAACTTTATGAGGACAACATGCACCTTTGGAATGCTTTAGATGAGTCTAAGGAATGTCCCATAGATTTGACTAAAGGAGGTTCAATAGATTTGAATGAACTCCCTCCAATAGATTGGAGTGATGGGTGATTCTGATTAGGAAATAAGGAATCTTTTTGTAATCGCATTCGTGTTTTGGGTAATGTACTTTGGAGTAATACAAATGAATGAAATGGATGTGGTTTTTTTGGTGTTAACTCCTTTGGTCGGCATTGTATTTATCGGTCGGCAGGTTATGATTTCGTCAGGTTGCCGACTGTACATGCATGACAAAGACAGAAAAAGGCCGGGGACGGTCGGCAAGGTTATTGCCCTCCTACAGTCACGACTAATTTGTAGTCAGCACGGTTTATGAGGACAACCTTGCCGACCAAAAGAGACAAAAAAATATTGTTCCTGGATGTTCTTCACATTATAGTCGGCATTGTATTAATTAGAGCATACAAACCTTAAAAACTTAACCCTAACACATTTGGGACATAGATAATATCTTTTTCCGGTACACAATTTTTTAGGAGAGGTAATTAGCTTCATCTTACCGTCGCAACATGGATCTGTGCATGGTAGAAGGTTGATTTTAGCAACTTCATCTTCATACGGAGCTAGGCGCTCATCTATCCAATAGAAAAACCCACAACAGGTGCATTTTGAAGCATACGACTGATATACCTCTCCTATTGCAGCTTTCATGAGAAATATGAACCCCTTACAACCATTAATAGTATATTTGCTTCCTTCAAAGGGACAATCATTTGCAAAATGACCACTTAGTGTACAAACACTGTAGTTGCAGGAAATCCCACAATACACCCCTCACTATATTTTGTTAAACTAATCCATTCAAAAGATAATAGAAGAACAATTATGAATGTTTATTAATAACTTTCTTGAATCTTGACACAGGAAAATCAGATTACACTTACAAATGTTTCTCTCTTTCTCTCTCCTATTGACTTACTCTCCAATCCAAAGAAAACCCTTCCTCACGATAGATCCACTCATCCCTTTATATAGGGTAGTACATAGTGAATGACAGCTATGCTGTCCCCTTATTTTCGGAAATGTCTTGCGAAGTGTCGCAGGCGTACAAATATTCATATTCGCGACACTTCTTAACTTTCATGATTTCATATCTTCCTATCGTCATCCGGTCGTCATTTACATTTAATCTTCTGCGCCCGACTCGCGGTGTTGTTATTCGTTGTCTTCGCGTAGAGTTGTTGTCGCGATATTCGATCCTACATCTTGCCTCTTTTTTCTTGAATATTGCTTGGAGAGCGATCTTTAAGAAAAAAATTCGTTGTTGTTGTAGTCTCGATTTTTATTGATGAAGGAACGAGCAAAAGAATACTGGACTTGAAAAGTACGTACTTGCCTCTATTCTTTGGCGAAGTTCCGAAGTTTTTAGAAGTATGTATGAAACATCATTTCTTACCTCATGGGTTATGGAGAATAATGGATTTTGCAATCTCTCCTCGCGAGTTAGGAAAATAATTGAGTCTCATATGATAAGAAAGTATGCTGTGCAGTACCCGAATATTACATCTTCTCGCCTCTCTTTATGTTTCCCTATGTTGTGCGGTATCCGAATTCTTTGTCGCAACCATTCATTTTCCACTAAAAATCTTCCTCAGCATAATTCCATGAATCTAGGAATGACCGTTTACACGTGTTTAAATCCATCCTTTTTACCGGTACATTTAATGTTATCCGGTCATAACACTTTCTTGCCTATTTATAGGATAATCTTTTATGAAGAGCACTTCCTTCCTTCTATTTCAGTTCCTTTATCGTGCGTAATTTGTTCTTCCGCTATTCTTCTTCGATATCGTCTTCATCATCCTTCTGTTATTTCTTATTTACTATCATTTCCATGGCATCCAGGTTTGTTAATCTTGCTAGATTCGATTGATTCTATGATTGATTGATTTTGTGATTAATTTCCCTTGTTGAGATTATCTTACTCTTTTTAATCTTTTTCTGCCATTTTTGTTTCAGCAAGAACAAATCCAGCACCAAATTCACCGTGAAGAACCCCCTTCTTTCTTTGGATTCACAGTCGAAACCAGCTTCTCAACATGAATCCACCTTGCCTCCAAAATCCTCTTCGCAAGCTAAACATACCGTTTCTAAAAGAAAGTCTGCGAGCGATAAGGTATTTAAAGAAGCATTTACTTTTTAATAACAATATCGTTGCCTCTATTTCTTACTTAATTTATCATTCGCAGGATGACAATACTATTGACGGGACTCCCAAAAGATCTCGCCACTCTAAACCTGTTACTCCTGATGTTCCTTTTCCCTCATTTTCACCTTCTTCTTCTATTGCGAAATCATCGCCAGACAATCTTGTCACAAATGACAATATTCTTATGCCTCAACTCCTTTTAGATCAGGTTCCTCATAATAATCCTACTATAGATGAACTTATCCCTTCTCCTACCATCAATATCCCTGTCATTCCTCCAATCACTTCCTTTCCTGAAACCTCCTCTTCCCATGATGTTCCTTTGGCGAAGAATGATTCGTCTCTTTCTTCTTTACCCGAGCAAATCCCTCTTACTGCAGAAAATTTGGAAGGGATAAATGTGGCTTTCAAAGTTCTCTCAGACCTTGTGAATGATGCTAAAAAGAATTCTGTTGATCCTGTCAAGTCTGAAGTCTGCGAGATTTTGAGTAAACATCTTTGTCCTGACAGAATCTCGCAAGCATCCTTAGTTCAAGAAGTTAATGTGCTGAAAAATGATCTTCAAGCTATGACTGCTAAATGCAATAATCTCCATCTTGAAAATCAAAAATTTCACAACCTCTCACTAGATCGTGATAATCTTCGCAAGAAGAATGAAGAGTTAAAAGGTATGCTTCTTCCCCCCTTAAGTTCTTTTTTTTTTTTTTTTTTTTTTTTTTTTTTTACAACTTAAACTATTGTTCGCCCTTTAAGCTTTAAACCAGAAATGAATAATGGAGATATATCAGTTGGAATCAACTGTTGAAGAGGTTCGAGTTGAAAGAGATGCTTGGATGGAGCAATATAACTTCTTAAATAATCTTCATACATATGCCGTTGATCAAATAGATAATTTGTCTAAAGAAAACTTTGATTTAGTTCAGCAGCAAGACTCATTAAGTAAAGTCTTGTCTCGCCTTTCTTATTCATTGACTAAGGCTAATTTGGGGTTGGAAACTTTATCAGATGAGAATGAGACCCTTTCTCGAAAAAGCGATCTCGTTAAGCAAGGTCGCGACCTATTCGCAAGAATATGATGCTTGTCAAAAACTTCGTGAAGAACAAGAACAAACCATTTATACTTTGAAAAAGCAACTTGAAGAAATTATCTGAGAGAGATAAACTTATTGAGGCGAGAATAACCTTAAGTCTAAAAGCAAACCAATTCAAAGATCAATGTTCCAAATTAGAAAAATCCAACTCTACTCTTGTGACCGAGAATTCTATACTTGTTTCGAATGAAAAGAGCTTGCGAGCTCGATTGAAAGGCCTAGTTGGAGATACATTTGATGATGCCATGGACTGTTTGGGGAATAATTTTGCAGCTTTAATTCAGCATCTTACTTCTCAGAAGGAAGGTAGTCATATTATTTGACTATCTTAATCCATTAATTATTCTAAAAATCTTTAAATATCTTTAATCTTGTGCACTTGTTTTGCAGACTCTAAGAAGAAACTTCGCTCTACTATCTCCACCCTCAGATCAGATTACTCTAAGATTCGCAAAGAAAATGGATTACTCGCCGCTTCTCTTGCTCGTTCTCGCGACCGTGCAGAACGAAGATTTGATTATATGTCTTACTGTAAAGACATAGATAGTAAGAATCGTCAAAAGGCGTTGCTTCGTCAATTCCCCTCAAAGTCAAGTCCTTGTGAATGAGATTTTATTGTCTAAGTCCCTTGATCCTATTCATGTTGATCCTTTGGAAGTAAGTGATGATGAAGTCCCGATTCTCCCTGACGGTGATTATGACTATGAAAGCGGCGAAGATATCGCTAATACTGAAGTTATCAACAAAGGTCTGACTGAAAAAATTTCTGATGAAAATCCACCAGCTGGCGAGAATGAAGGTGCTGAAAATATTTCTGATGAACATCCATTGACCGGTAAAGGTGAAGCTAATAAAGGCAGTGAAAGATCTCAACCATCTTCTGTAGTTGATAATATTGATGTAGAGAATTAAACTTTCTTTGTAATTTGTCAAAACTTCTTTTTGTTTGTAAGGATTAAGTCGTTGATCGAGTAATCCCCTTGCTTTCTCCTTTTCCTCTTATTTAGGATTTTTGACCATAACTTCGCGAGCATGTTCGCTTACTGAATATTTTGTTAAGTAAAATCGCCTCAATTAGGAATTCCACTTTATCTCTTTTCATTGCGACAAGATGCAGGCCGCCTTTACATTTTCATGTAATGACCCATTGACCTTGTCTTATCATGTTTGATGGTCTTCTAAGTTTGACCTTCCTAATTAAAGGTCTCACTCTGCCACCCTTTATTGCGACAAGATCGCAGGACGTCTTTACACTTGCATGTAAAAACCCATTGACCTTGTCTTATCATTATTCAAGTATTTTTGCCTCTGCAGGATATTTGGCTTGCGACAATATGACAGGCCTAAAATCTCTTGCGAAAGAAAAGCCCCATGACATTGCCGTCTTGCGACGAAATCGCAGGACGTCTTTACACTTGCGTGCAAGGACCCATTGATCTCGTCTTACCCTCGCGTTAGTATTATTGCCTCTGCAGGATCATTGCACAAATATGACAAGCCTAAGTTTCCTTGCGGAAACAAAGCCTCGTGACATTTGCGTCTTTGGCACTTATCGGCTCCCTAATGGAGGGTGCCGCCCTTATCACCTCCCGGTTGCCCCTTCAAGGAGGCGTACATCGGCCATACAAGGCTAGCTCCTCCCATCCGGTCTTAACAACAACCAGTTGTTTTGCGAGCCTCTTATCCCTTATACATATAGAGTTTATGGTTACAAGGCTGCACCCTAAGTGGAGTTTTCTTGGGCCGAGTGCGGCGTGCGCCAAGACTTGTCAAGAGTGGTAAGGAAGTTCCATGCTCCCCGCACTCTTGACTCAACCGGGTACCTCGGCGCCTTGATCATACGCCGACTCCTTGAAAGAGACCCTCGGTCGCCCAACCAGTATAACCTACATATATAGTTGGGAATCCAAGGTACCTCCTCCGGATAGGCTTTCATGGGCCCCCAAATCTGCATGACCCGGAGTTCCGGGGCGGTGTAACCTTTTCCCTGAGCCATGTTAAGAGATACCCCCTTATATGACGCACTTTAGGTCTTACATTTGCCTCTTACGAAATGTTATTCGCGAACTAGGGTGTACGCCATAAAGGTTCGTCCCATTCATTCGATCATGTTTATTCATTCATTCATTCTTCTTGCGAGACATTCGCTGATATTTTGGTTTGAATTTTATTGATTTTCTCAGATATCTTGCATTAGAGTACTTCATCTGACCCACTTTTATGGGTAATATTTCTTTAGGTATAATCTGTTCCACGGCCTGCCCAATCTTTGTCCCACATCTTTACCTTCGGGATCCATCAATCTATAAGCCCCTGTACCAACTACCTCTTTGATAATATAAGGTCCATCCCATTTTCTCCTTGACTTGCCTCCATTTTTCGCTGATATATTGGTGTCTCTCGCAATACCAGTCCCCCGGTTGAAATTCACGTATCTTCACACGCTTGTTATATTCTCTCGGCCAATCTTCGCTGATAATTCTCCATGTGTCGTAACGCCTTCTCCCTTTTCTCTTCTAATTCGTCCAACTTGATTAGAATGTTTCGCACTAAGATTTTTCTCCCAAACTTCTTTTTTAGTTGTTGGGATCATGACTTTGTTGGGAGCACGGCTTCAACTCCATATGTTAAGCAAAAAGGTGACATTCCGGTAGCTTCTCTTCTTGTTGTATTATATGCCCATCCGCACCGGGTACTTGTTCGCACCATCCTTTATTGTGTCCTTTAACTTCTTCTTCAATATATCCGCAATTGTTTTATTTGTTGCCTCCGCTTTGACCGTTAGCTTGCGGATATAGTGGAGTCGATTTCCCACATCTTATTTGAAATGCATTAAGTAACAACTCTATGTTTTGCCCTTCGAATTGTTTCCCATTATCAGATACCAGCTGTGCGGGAATCCCAAATCTGCATATAATATTCTCGAATATGAAAGTAAAAATATCTTTGTCGCGAATGTGTTGTACCGCTTTCACTTCTGCCATTTTGTGAAATAATCCGTTGCGACAATTAAGTATCTTCTCTGCCCTGTTCCTGGTAAAAAAGGTCCCACGATATCTAAACCCCACTTTCCAAAAGGCCATACACTCTTAGAAGAATTTAATGGTGCCCCAGGTGCATGTATTTTCTTCCCATGTCTTTGACATTCTTCGCAGCGTCTTGACATCGCTCTCGCGTCCTCATGCATATACGGCCCGGTAATATCCTTGCATTTTTGCTTTATACGCTAAAGATCTTCCACCGCTATGATTTCAAAGCATCTCCGCTATGCAACATCTTCAATATGATTTCTCCCTCTTCCCTTGCTAAGCATCGAAGTGAAGGTCCATCAAAAGATCGCCGATAAAGCACACCATCTCTTAATTCATAATTCGTTGCACGGCTTTTTAATTTGTGCGCTTCTAATCTATTTCTTGGTGTCTCCCCTTTCATCAAGTAGGCGTGAAGTTCTGTTCTCCAATCTTTATCGCGACATTGTGGTATGTCTTCTACTAACATTGCATCCGCTTCTTGCCCTTCTTCTTTATTAATTGATGGTGCCAAAAGTGTTTGTATTTTGATATTCCTCGCAATGGGGTCTGTCATCATGCTTGATATAAAGGCAAAAGCGTCTGCAAGTCTGTTATTTCTCCTTGATATATGCCTCCATCTCATTTTTGGTATCTGTACTGATAATTCCTCGACAAGCTTTCTATACTTTTGCAAAGATGGCTCATTTGTAGCGTATTTCTCGTTATCGGCGAATTGCCAAGCTGCGAATCACTGGTAATCCTCACATTTTCTAGTTTCATTTCTATTGCGAATCGCAAAGCATGTATTATGGCTTCATACTCCGTTTCATTATTAGTGGATTCAAACTCCAATCTAAAAGAGAAAGCTAATTTATTGCCTTCTGGCGAAATCACAACAATTCCCACTCCATTACCTTCTCCATTTGATGATCCGTCTACCAATATTTCCCACCTATCTGGTTCAGTTAACAAATCATTTGGGTCTCCATGCTCTTCTTCTACATCCATCATTTCATCCACTGCTTCATCTTCCTCCAAAGGAAATTCTGCCAAAAAGTCTGCGACTACCTGTGACTTGGTTGAAGATAATATTTCATATTGGAGTTTATAATGACTTATTTGGGCATTCCACCTTTCTACTCTTCCGGATCTTTTTGAATTTTTCATTACTGATTCGATTGGTACTTTTGTTATCACCCTGACATTATGTGCTTGAAAATATATGCGAAGCTTAAACGTTGCGTAGACTAACGCTAGGATCAGTTTTTCAATCTTCGAATAATTCCTTTCTGCGGCATTAAAAGTTTTACTGATATAGTAAATCGGTTTTTCTACTCCGGCGTCTATTCGCAGCAACACTGCGCTTAACGCATGCGACGTTGTCGCAAGATATACCAACAATTCCTCTCCTGGTTCTGCTTTTTGCATAATGGATACTTCCATTAGATGTTCTTTAATTCCCTGTAAAGCCTTTTCACATTCGTCTGTCCATTTAAATTTCGATCCTTTTTTCAAGATGCTGAAAAAATGCTTGCACTTATCAGATGATCGCGAAATGAATCTTCCTAGCGATGCTAACAACCCATTCAGCTTTTGGACATCCTTTATTGTCGCAGGTGTTGGCATATATGACTCGCTTTCACTTTCTCAAGGTCAACTTGTATTCCTTCCTTTGATACTATATAACCCAAAAATTTTCCCGATGCCACTCCGAAGGTACATTTTTGGGATTTACTTTGATGTTGAATCGCCTCATCCATTCAAAAATTTCTTTCGGATCTTGTACATGGTTTTCTGCTTTCTTACTTTTTACGAGCATATCATCTACGTATACTTCGGTGTTTTATGTATCCATTCCGCGAACACTTCTTCTACCATTCTTTGGTACGTTGCTCCAAGCATTTCGTAAACCAAATGGCATTTTCGTATAACAATATAACCCTCTTGGAGCGAAAAAGCAAGTATGCTCTTGGTCTTCCTCGGCGAGAGGAATCAGTTGTAACCTTTATACCCATCCAGAGATGATATTCTTTCATTCCCATTCTTTGATTCGACTAGTTGTGGGATATCGGCAATGGAAAACTATCTTTAGGACAAGCTTTGTTTAAATCGGTGAAATCTATGCAAATCCTTATCCCCTTTTTCTTCTTTGGGACTATAACCATATTTGCTATCCATTCGGGATATTTTCTTTGGCACGATGATTCTGCATCTAGCATTTTCGCAATTCTTCTTCTATTTGGGGGTGATAAGTGTTGCGATTTTTCTAATTCTCTGCTTGAACGGCTTCACCCTTTTATCTATTTCTAATTTGTGACAAGCTACCGATGGATCTATACCAGCATATCATCCATGTTCCATGCGAAGATATCCTTGTAGTCTCGCAAACAACTCTACAGATCCTTTTTCCTCATCCGCTTCCATACTAGTCCCAATTTTCAACATTTTGGGCTCTTCATTAGTTCCGACATTCACTTCTTTCGTTTGCTCTGCCGCGACGTAACTAGCTTGCGGTTCTCCCATAGGGGTTGGTCCTTTCAATTCTTTCGCGAATTCATTTTCTTCTCCCGAAATCTCGCTAGGTATCCCTTTTCCTTCCTTTGCTCTTATCATGTAAACTCTAAATTCTTCTTCCTTTTTAACTGCTTTCGCCAATTTTCTGCGATACTTTCGCTTCTTTGCTCGCTCTTCGTGATATTTTATTTCCATTTGAAAACATGTTCTTCCTTTATCCACATCTCCTCTAATCTCGCCGATTCCAGTTGGTGTGGGAAATTTGACACATTGATGAAATGTTGATGCTACTGCTTTTATTGCATGTACCCATGGTCTCCCTAGCAATATATTGTATGGCGATTCCATATCTACTACACACAAGGTTACTCGTGCCTCGATGTCTCCCAACAGAATTCGTATTTTTACTTCTCCTTTAACCTTCGTTACGGATTTTCCAAAACCATGGATGTTGTAGGCCGTGGGAATCATTTCTTTATCTTTATATCCCATCTTCTCGTAAGCATGATAAAACATAATATTCACCAAACTCCCCGTATCGATTAAAGTTCTATTTACTGTCCATGTTTGCGTTGCCTTTATTGATTCTTCTCCTTTGCACGCGTTTATGGTAATTACCAGTGGAGATGTGTGATTCAAATTTTCTTTGGATATTTCTAAAGCTGTGAAGGTTATCCTTTGCTTTTCCCATTCTTCTAAAGGCACCGTTACCTCTCTATCTGTGATTTTCTTTCCTTCCAAATCCCGCTTGTGTATTCTTCCTTTGATATTTTCATGAAACTCATCGATCATTATCTTTGTGCTCAAATTGTACTCCATATCTTTCTCCTTTGCCTCATCTAATTTAACATTGTCTTTTTCCTTTCATTTTCTTGATTTGAATGATTCTTATTGCCTTCTTTCTTTCTTCAGTCCTGTTTCTAGCGCTTGATATGTAGTTGCAGGAAATCCCACAATACACCCCTCACTATATTTTGTTAAACTAATCCATTCAAAAGATAATAGAAGAACAATTATGAATGTTTATTAATAACTTTCTTGAATCTTTACACAGGAAAATGAGATTACACTTACAAATGTTTCTCTCTTTCTCTCTCCTAATGACTTACTCTCCAATCCCAAAAAAGACCTCCCCACGATAGATCCACTCATCCCTTTATATAGGGTAGTACATAGTGAATGACAGCTATGCTGTCCCCTTATTTTCGGAAATGTCTTGCGAAGTGTCGCAGGCGTACAAATATTCATATTCGCGACACTTCTTAACTTTCGCCAGATTTCATATCTTCCTATCGTCATCCAGTGCGTCATTTACATTTAATCTTCTGCGACTGACTCGCAGTGTTGTTATTCGTTGTCTTCGCGTAGAGTTGTTGTCGCGATATTGATAGGTGTGATAAACACCTAATTTAATATCTAGTATTTATGCTTTCTTTGCTATTTTTCGTGTGAATTATGTATCTTATGTTCGCTTTTGAGTGTATTAGGTGTTTTGGAGTCATCGGAGCAAAAAGGGAGTGGAACTCGCTCAAATTCGGAATTTCTTTGTATCACCTTGAAGAGGACGAAAAGACGAAGACAAAGGCGAAAGAACGAGGTTATTCCGATCTCATATGAGGAAGTTAGAAGCCTCTGAAGCAAGTTAAAGTTGTCGCAAGAGTGAGACAAAGACAGAAGCGTTAAAGACAGGCGACACAATTACTCGGGGAAGCCGTAAGAACATGAAATGAACTATCGGTCTCGGTAGACTGACAAAGTGGAATGATTGTTAAAGGCGAGATAGCGATTCGTTAAGGGGCACCTTATCCTTATTAACTAAAAAGCTAGGTCGGAAAACACAAGTCCAGTTTCTTTCACTAAACCATGAAGAACAAAAAATCTTTGAGCCAAGTTCACCGCCTTCCATGCCTTAAGGTGACTGCCGATGTTTAGGGCAAGTTACGAAGTTGAGAAGAACAAAGAAGAGATGGAGCGTGGTCCGAAATTGGGGCAAATCTGTTATGGAGATCGGCTAGAAAAGGGTTTATGGATCCGAAATTGAAAGAAGGAAGAAGCTGGTAGTGAATTGGTTTTTTCTTGAGCTAACAAGGAAGTTGGGTTGTTTGGACTCGACGAATCAACCTTGAGAAACAAAGATAAGCTTGGCACGAAGCTCGCTGGAACTCGTGTTTGCCATTGCCATCGATGATGCGAGAGAATTCGAGTTATTCTTAGTGTTTGAATGGTTGTGGGTTATTTGTGTTGAGTGTGTAAACTCGATTCTGCAGGAAGAAGATGTGCAAACTATCATCTCTGACAAGCTTCATATTTGCATCACCAGAAAACCGCACAAGAAGTGCGACAAAAGGACTAAATGACCTCGGCTCCCACTGGTCTGTTGTGATAAGGCACTTTGGTCTTGTTGATTTGGTTTGTTGTGTGAGGAATGACAAGAAGAATGGTGAGGTGGAGCAGCAATGTGAGCTGCAGGTGTTGTGTATTGCTCACTAGATGGGAACTAGTAAACTGGAAGAGAATGGGTGTCGCAGCTGAAGTAACGAATTAGCTGTGAATCTTGGTGGTCAAAGCCACAAAGATCGGAGATACTGAGGAGTTGAAAGGAAGTGAAGCTGGCGATAGATAAAAGTGGTGGATTAGTGCAGAGAATTGTAGGCTCAGGCAAGGATTTAAACCGTTTCGCAGTGGAAGTATGTGCTGTGCAGTAGCTGCAGTATGCTAAGCACTTTAGTTGAGCTGTAGATGACAGGGTGATGGTGGTTGCTGCCAGGGAAGTAGTTATGTGGGTTGGTTGGTGGTGCTATGAGACAGGAGCGGCTTAAGTTGCGCAGGTCAGAATGGATGTGGTGATCTGATAATGGAACTGAGACAGAGATATGGCCTGAGGCAGTGAGAAGGTAGTATTGGCAATGGAGTGAGTCTTGAGCTGAAGCTGCGACATAGTAGGAGGTGGTAGCTGGTATTGGTGGTGAAATTGAGTCTGTGCTGTGGAGTTCTTGAAGGAGTAACAGCTGGAGTTGGAGCCGCAAGTTGCAAAGCAGTGCAGGCCAGAGCAGGTACTGGATGGTGAATTAGCATTGCAGGTGCAGGGATTATAATGAGAAATTGCAGCTGGGGATAATGGTCATGGTCTTTGTGAAATTACGGGGAAATTGCAATGTGCGGTTTGAGTTGGTTGTGCTTTAGTTGGCAAAAGCAAGGAGGTGGTAGTGACATCTCGAAATTGCGTTGGATGAATGCTAGGAACCGAAGCGTGCGGGGAAGTGACAGGTGCGGAACAAAGCTGCGAAGGCGTGCGGAAATGGACCGAGAAATGGCGAGGCGGTGGTCTTTACTTAGGGTGCCGGATTTCGAACCGAAAGTGGGGATCGTAATGTTTCAGTGAATCGCGAGGGGGTATGAGTCGGATGCGCTAATTGATGGCCGGACATATGGGCTACAGTCGCGCTTTTAGGCGCGTTTCGCAAGAAATGGGAATTGGCTAAAATGGTTTTTGTGAATGTGTGGTGCAGAGAAGCAAAGCGGAGCTCTTGGAAGTGTAGAATTGCCGGTGACGTCTTCCAAGTACTTCAAGTGATCGGAGAAAGTTTTCCGCGACGGATTCCGGCGACCGTGGGCCGGATTCCAGCGATGACGTCAAGCAATTCGGCAACGCTTTTGGACCCAAAATTCCGAGAGACATATTTTTCACTCCAGGCTTGGTGGACCAACTTGGAGACGGGTTTTGAGAAGAATTAACCTAATTTTGGGAAAGTATCCTTATGGGGAGAAAAGCATATAAATAGAAAACTCTTTTCTAAACCTAGGCATATCTCTCCATTAGGGAGAACTCATATTTTTGGTTCTAGGGTTTAGAAACATGATAGGTTTTCTCCTTCTTATTGCTATGAACTCTTATGCCATGAGTAACTAAGTTTTTATTATTGGTTGAAGATGTAGTTGGATTTTGGAAAACAAGTTATGATTTTTATGAATTAGTTTTCTCTCAATACTATCGTTTGATTTCTACGGGTTACAATAATTGCATGATTGATGGATTGCAATATGATTGAATGTTTGTTTAGTCGAGTCTAGAATTGATTGAACTCACATCCATATCTATAGCTATTTTAGGGTTTTCATCGAGCGATAACCTTGAATACTAGTAGCATGATATGATTAGGGTTTGTAGTGATACATCCTCATAGTCATATGTAGAAATTGACCTTTGTTCGAATTGTTTGCGCAATGTATTACAATTGCATTGATTAGCTTATTTCTGAAACTTAATGCTCCTAGGAATTGAACTTGATTAGCGCAAGGCGTTAGGTTATTCTTTAGGTAGAATTCACATACGCAGCTCTAATGTGTGTGTTGATGACTTTGGAAATTTACGGAGTATTCTTGCAATAAGGTATTCTATGGCTTTTGATGATAGCGAGATTAAATACGAATTCTATTCATATATTCATAAACTTGTTTACAATTGAAGATGAAACCTTTATCCAATATTTCACATCCTTGATTTGCGTACTTTATTTGCTTTTTGTTTATTTTTATTTACACAATCGAGAAATTCGTAGGGTGTTTTATATAGGAAACCATAACAATTTGACAACCTAGACCTCTCTGTGGGATCGATCCTTTCTTGCCCTTGCTATATTTATATTTTGAGTAGTAAGAAAGTGTAAATTATTTTTGACGCTTACGACAACGATCAAATTTTGGCGCCGTTGCCGGGGAGGCAGCGGTTGTTAATTGTTTTTGGTTTCTTATTTTTGTATTTAGTTTTTGTTTTACTTTTTCTTATTCTTTGGTTTCTAACCGAGTTTTGAGAATCTCGTTTCAGGTACCAATTTCTATGGACGGAGCATATTGGAGCAATCAATACGGCGTTCAACCTCAACAACATGAAAACTATCACCCTTATGGGGAGTATAATCAAAACCAATCCTTTGGTTTTGGTCAATATTCCACGTACCCTATGAGTTATTCTCATACATATCAACCTTCTTATGGTGGTTATGTAAGTGAGCAACCACAAGGAGGGGAGAATAGTTGTTTTCCTAATAATTTTTCCTCTAGTTTGGTAGATGAAATGCAACAATTTATGGACAGCATGGAGTCAATTTGTAGACAACCAAGCGCGGAACCAATTTCATCGACCGAATGTGCTCATAGTATGTTTGGCCCAATTTCTGATCGTAGTTATGATCATCCACCCATTCAAAGGGAAGATAATTGGCCTAACAATACGGAAGTAAGTAATTCTACTTTTTCTTTGTCGAATGAGCTTTACCAACAAATGGAACACTATATTCAGAATTTGGATGGAACACTCCAAGAGCTTCAAAAAGGTGTTTCCACTTTAAGACAAGGCATTGAAGAATACAAGGAGGAAATGAATAGTTATGTTGAAAAAGGCGAACCTTTGGGGACTTTTGTTGATATTTGTGTAGTTAACTCAACTCTTGATCGTAATAATGATCATTCACCTATTCAAAAGGATGAGTTCGAGATTAGCAACACTAAATTCAGCAAGGACCAATCTTATGATGACTATGATAGTGATGATGATTATTATGAAAATACATCGTTTGAACCAACTCATGGTGACATCCCCGAGGAGTGTACAATGGAGTCTTTTTGGGATCAAGATGAAGACAAAGAGGAATACGTCGACACTAGTGTAGCTTACTCAAGCATTGATCTTAATAACGATCAAGAACCTATTCAAAAGGTAGAGCTTGAGGATGATGCAATGAGTGTTCTAAAGAAATTCCTTATGGACAATATTGCATCCGCAAAAGAGTATGTGCCTTACAACAAAAAGGAGGAATATGTTGAGAATGAGACGGTTATGACCAATATTGTGGAAGACCCAATTGAGCTTGCAAATGATTATAATGATGATGTTTATGTCGACACTTTGGTTACGGCAGAAGCGGACGAAGAATGGTTGCAAGGTTTAATAGAGGACCATGATATAAAAGAGGTGAATAATTCACTTGAATTTTTCAAGGATGAAGAGGATTCAAGTAATACAAGAGATTGTGCAAGGTTTATCTAACTCATTGCCTATTATTTCTTCTCCTTTACCTCTTATTGGTTTGAATGTATGTGCTTCGAAAACATTGTTGAATGACTTTGTTTCTCGTTTTCCGCCATTAGAGATACTTGATTCTCATACTATGCAGGTTATGGAACAAGAAACCGTGGAAGTACCCGACCTCTATATTCTTTATACACTTCCAAGTGTGGCCAAGAATAAGTGTGGGGGAAGCTTTTATCGGTTCATAGCTTCACTTTTGCTTTACATTACTAATATTTGTGTGAAGCTAGTGTTTCCAAAACAGGTTCTATGGAAGGATCCCCAACTTTTCCGATTATTGGTGTATGGGGAATGAATCTTACAAGAAGCTAAGTCGGGCCGTCGACTTTAAAACAAGCGCTAAGTGGGAGGCAACCCACCGGTTTTGTATCTTTACCTTTTATCTTTTTATTTTTATGCATTTGCTTTTATTTTTACTTTCTTTATTTTTGCATATCATTTGCGGAATTTCCCACCTTGAACTCTCTTTGGACGATTCAATTTTACATTGAGGACAATGTAAAGTTTAAGTGTGGGGGAGCATTTATATGTTTTAGTTTGTTTTATGCCTTTAAAAAAAAAAAAAAAATCAGAAAAATAGAAAAATCAAGAAAAAATTGTGCTTTTTGAACTCCGAAATCTAGAAACTTGTGCCTTTAGGATGACACCATTAGTGGATGGAACCATTTTGAATGCAGGAGTTGAGGAACCAATTAACTAAAAGGGAAGAATATATCTCAGAAATCACAAATTAACATGATAGTTGTTACCATATCTCGGAATATCACCATATCGCATTCTATTTTTATTTTTCCATATTTATCTATTGTTCTCTAAGTGCTTTGGTGGGTCACTAAAAATCGACGTGTTATTACTGCTAGGATGAAATAGAGTGGTTGAGTTACAAAAAAAAAAAAAAAAAAAAAAAAAACCCGACCAATTAGACCAAAACGGAATAAAAAGACACTTGGGAATAGCAGTATGTGTGAAACGTAGTCCCTGTCTCCGTCGCCTAAACAAGCGTGGAATGCAGGATCCAAGGCAACTATCATGTACTTGCTGACAAGAAGCATGCGCTTGGATCCAAAAGATCTAATCATGCCGTCTAAAAAAAAATAAATTGGATCCAGTTTGATCTAATCATATAAAAAAAAAAAAAAAAAAAAAAAGAAGAAAATATTATTGTGTTGAATAAAGTCACTTTTGGTTCCCTTGTATATGCCAATTGATTTGATGTAGCATTCAGCACTAAGTAGCTCAATCTAATAGGATTAGGTTCATCTTAGCAGTGACCTTCAGACGGATATGGGAAACATCGAACACTTGTGAATATTCGCCAACATCTACATCTTTATCCATCTTCTTAATCTTTTCATTGTGATTGTGGTTTGTTAGTTTCCGAGTACTGTGGCTTGTTCGACTATCTAATTAGAGTTATTTACTAATATATGAATTGAATTTTCAAGGTACCTCCTCCTGTAGTCATTTTGGATTCGTTCATTGATTTGTCACAAATAAACGGGGTTTGAAATATAGGTTTTGTAGGTATATCTCTAGTAAACCTTCACGAGACTATAACTCGTCCACTAGGGACACCTAGGGGTTTAAAGGCTTGTTATTTATGCTAAAATTAACCCTAGCCTCGACGTCACGGAGTTGTTGTATTTTATTGTTTTGTTTGATTTGCTCGAGGACTAGCAAAGTCTAAGTGTGGGGGAATTTGATAGGTGTGATAAACACCTAATTTAATATCTAGTATTTATGCTTTCTTTGCTATTTTTCGTGTGAATTATGTATCTTATGTTCGCTTTTGAGTGTATTAGGTGTTTTGGAGTCTGTAGGATCATAATATCGCAACGTACAAGGCTCGCGGGATTAATGAACGACGGCGTCGCGAGGGAGTCGCAGGGAGCTACAATAAACGACGCGATGAATAGCGACACCCAAAATAATTGAAAGACACGAAGCCTGGCGAGGGTTAAGAAGTGTCGCGAGAATGAATATTCGTGCATTTGCGACACTTCGCGAGACATTCCCGAAAATAAAGGATAGCTTAGCTGTCATCCACTATGTATTACCCTATATAAAGGGCTCAATAAGTCTGATTGAAGAGAGATCTCTTTGGAATTGTTGGGCAAGTCATTAGGAGAGAGAAAGTTTAAGCATGCTTTAATTTCTAAGTGTAATTCTATTTTCCTATGTAAACATTTCATGAATTCAATCAATAAATATTCTTGATCTTACATCTTTCAATGGATTAATTAAGCAAAATCGAGTAAGGGGTGTAGTGTGGGAAATCCTGCTACTACATATGCGCTAGAAACAGGGACGATCATTTGTAAAAGAGAGAAGATTGCAATTAAAGTTTTTTGAATCAGGAAAATGAGAAAGGAAAATCTTAAATTGGATGAAAAAGATATGGCATGCAACACAGAGACACAGAGTACTTGATTAGCGAATTTCATGAAAATATCAAAGGAAGAATACACAAACGGGATTCGAAGGAAAGAAGATTACGGATAGAGAAATGGCATCACCTTTGAAGGATTGGGAAAAGCAAGAGATAACATTCACGGCGGGGGAAATATCCAAAGGAAATTTGGATCACACATCTCCACTGGTGATCACAATAAACATGTATAAGGAAGGAGAGAAATCGGAGAACACAGTGAAAACATGGATGGTGAATGGAGTTTTAATCGATCGAGAGTCCGGTGAACATCATGTTCTATCACGCTTACAAAAGATGGGATATAAAGACGAAGATATGATTTTCGCGGCTTACAATATTCAAGGTTTTGGTAATTCCATAACAAAAGTAAGAGGAGAGATAAAAATACATATTCCGTTAGGAGGAATTGAAACACAGGTGACATTAAGTGTAGTGGATATGGAATCACCATACAACATATTACTAGGAAGACCATGGATACATGCAATAAAAAGCTGTGGCGTCAACGCTTCATCAATGTATCAAGTTTCCTACACCAACCGGGATCGGCGAGATCAAAGGGACGCTGCCAAAGGAAGAATATACTATCAAAATGAAGTAAAGTGTTGCGAGGAGCAAGTAAACAAGTGAAAGAATATATCAAAATACCGCAAAAAGATGGCGAAGGCAACTAAGAAAGAAGAAGAATTCAGAGTTTACATGATAAGAGCAAAGGAAGGAAAAGGCATACCAAAGTAGATCTCGGGGAGAAGAAGATGATCTTGCGAGAGAACCAAAAGGACCAACCCCTATGGGAGAACCGAAGGCCGATTAAATCGCTGAGAACAAACCAAAGAAGTGAACATTGGAACTAAGGAAAAACCCAAGATGCTAAAGATTGGAACTAGCATGGAAACGAGATGAAGAGAAAAGAAGCGTCGATACATTACGAGATTATAAAGACATCTTCGCGTGGGATATGGATGAAATGCTCGGTATAGATCCGTCAATCGCTTTGTCACAAGTTAGAAATTGATAAAAATGTGAAGCCATTTAAACAAAGAATTAGAAAGATAGCAACAGCATACCACCCTCGAGATAGAAGAAGAAGCTGAGAAGATGTTTGGACGCGGGAATTATTAGACAAGAAAAATATCCCGAATGGATAGCGAATATGGTTATAGTTCCAAAGAAGAACAAGGAATACGGATCTGCATTGATTTCACTGATTTAAATAAAGCTTGCCCTAAAGACAGGTTTTCCCGCGGATATTCCACAACTAGTCGAATCGGCCAGGGAATGAAAGAGTATCATCTCTCGGACGGGTATAAAGGTTACAACCGATTCCTCTCGCGAGGAAGATCAAGAGCATCTTTGCTTTTTTCGCTCCAAGAGGATTATCTTTGCTATACTAAAATGCCGTTTGGTCTGCGAAATCTTTGGAGCAACGTATCAAAGGATGGTGGAAGAGGTATTCGCGAGAATGGATACACAAAACACTAGAGGTATACGTGGATGACATCTTTGGTAAAAAGTAAAAATGGAAGATCATGTGCGAGACTTGAAAGAAATTTTTGAACAAATGAGGCGTTTCAACATCAAAGTCAATCCGGAAAAATGTACCTTTGGAGTAGCGTCAGGAAAGTTCTTGGGTTACATTATATCAAAGGAAGGAATACATGTTGACCGGAGAAAGTAAAAGCATGATTCGCGATATGCCGACACTGCGACAATAAAGGATGTTCAAAAGCTGAATGGGTTACTAGCATCGCTAGGAAGATTCATCTCGCGGTCATCTGATAAGTGTAAACACTTTTTCAGTGTTCTAAAAAAGGATCGAAATTTAAGTGGACGGACGAATGTGAAAAGGCTTTACAAGGGATCAAAGAGCATTTAATGGATATATCCATTATGCCGAAAGCAGAACTGGGAGAGGAATTATTAATATATCTAGCGACAACATCGCACGCCTTAAGTGCGGTTTTATGCGAACTTGAGGTAGAAAAACCAATCTATTATATCAACCAAAACTTTTAATCTTTGAGAAAGAAATTATTCGAAGATTGAAAAACTAATCTGGCGTTAGTCTATGCGTCGTTTAAACTTCGATATATTTTCAGCACATCTTGTTAGAGTGGTAACAAAGGTACCAATTGAGTCAGTAATGAAAAATTCAAAAAGATCAGGAAGAGTCGAAGGTGGAATGCTCAAATAAGCCATTACAAACTGAAATATGAAATATTATCTTCAACAAAGTCACAGGTTGTCGCAGACTTTTCCGCGAGAATTTCCTTTGGAGGAAGATGAAGCAAGTGGATGAAATGATGGATGTAGAAGAAGAGCATGGAGATCCAAAAGACTTGTTAACTGAGGCAGATCAGGTGGGAAATATTAGTGGATGGATCATCAAATGGAGAAGGTAAAGGAGTGGGAATTGTTGTGATTTTACTTTAAGGCAATAAGCTAGCTTTTGCTTTTAGATTGGAATTTGAGTCTACCAATAATGAAACGGAGTACGAAGCTATAATACATGCTCTACGATTTGCAATAGAAATGAAACTGGAGAATGTGAGGATTACCAGTGACTCACAACTGGCGATTTGTCAGATAACAGAGAAGTATGCTACAAATGATCCATCCCTACAGAAATACAGGAAGCTTGTAGAAGTGTTGTCAGCACAAATTGTAGTAGCAGGATTTCCCACACTACA
>JAJJWW010019130.1:0-74235 GCA_023531295.1 Papaver armeniacum
TCGATTTCATCTTCCGGAAAATAGGGACGGAGCTAGAAGTTTTGGCTAGGGGGGACAAATTTATATATTGATAGTCATGATAAAAATCTGGCTAGGCGGCCGAAGGTCGCCAATTTTTTTTTTCCAACTTTACTAACTATATTTACAGCCGTAAGTATATGAATTTGCAAAAACTCCATGAGTCGACAGTATAACGAACATGCTATCAAAGGGTTTGCCTTTTTTTATGTTTTGTTTTTGAATTAGGTTATTGATTTCATATTAGCATATTACTAGTAATACAAGGACCTTCATCAAGTATCAATCACCCATTTAATTTTCTTTTTTCTTTGCTAAGAAATACTACTGACAATTAAGGAAGCATACAGAGTCATTTTTGTAAAACCAATTTTCAATTCTTCCCCATAAATTTATTCTCCTGTGTACAAAAATTAGCAAACTACTAAACAATTACAGTTGAAATTACAAAATCCAGTGGCGACTACTGTCCTCACTAGACCCTTGATAGCTCCGTGCATGCCGGAAAATCCTTTTCACGGCACTTTATTAGTTAATGTTTACTTGCCCTTAAACGCCTATTTAAGTTCAAGGGCACATCAGTAACTTTATAATACATAAAGTATATAAAGTAACCATATACAATAAAAGCAAAAAAAAAGCAAACACTAGTGGCTTTTGTTCATTATTGATTCAAAGGATGATAAAAAAGCAAAAAAAAAAAAATGATGGAAGAAAACTAGTGGCTAGTAGCCTACTACATATAATGGCAAAGACTTGAACGATGGCGGCCAGAAATTATCAGCCAAACCCATCGACAAGTGTCGGTGTCCCCAGCTTTAATGTAATGGTGATCTTTTGCCAACCAAACAGGAAACAAAAAAGAAAGATATTTTTATGTCGACGCAAAAACATCAAGGATATTCTAAATGCTAGGCAATTTTTTTTTTTTTTTTTTTTATAGGAAAATATCATATATTAACTAGCAAATATATAGTATAAAATATTTACAAAGTCATTTTTATCAAAAATATTAGAATCTATGCTAGATTTATGAATTTTTTGGTGCAGGCTATCCGACATGTGTTGTAGCTTTTTAATCCTTGCCTCCTTGGCAAATGTAGTTAAACATTTGAATTATTTTTCCTCTTAATATATTTCACTTTAGCTTGAGGTAGATCGCCCAAGATTAGCCTTATTTCTTGCAAGGTGTTTTCTGCTGTCCACGAATAATCGGAGCTTACCTTGTTTATATTGTCTGCCAACGCTTTGCAGTCAGTTACTATGAAAACGCTTGATAAAATATTTTCTTTTAACCACGTAATTGCCTTTAATAAAGATTTTGCTTCTCCGTGGAAAGCTGACGTAGCCCACTCCGACACTACACCAAAACAGCTATTTTGTGGCGTTTATAAACGTTGCGCATAATTTGTGCAACGGAAATAAACGTTGGCAAAACGGCGTTGCGCATTTATGTGCAACGCATGTTATCCGTTGCACAAATTAATTTGTACAACATTTATAAACGTTGCACAACCGTTGCACCTTTTCTTATTTGTGCAACGTATAATTTAATTTGTGCAACGCTTATTATTTACAGATAACACTTTTGTGGGTCCCATTGTATTTTGTCAATGTTTCATTTATTTGGTGGCGATTAAATCCGTTGCTCATTTCGGGTGATTTGTGCAACGCATAATGTTCCCACTTTTATATCCGTTGCACAATAATTTTCAAGGTTAAAAAAAAAGTTTCTGTGATTTCTTCTCTGAATTACAATCTTTCAAGAACAATTATTGATTATAAAATGGTTGTTTTGGTGTAACAAACATGTCCCGACATAAGTTATAGATGTCGGACTCGGTGTAATAGTGGGTCAAGCCTACAAATGTTAGATTCTAATGAGAAGTGGGTCAAAATAAACAAGTGGGTCAAAATTTCCAAGATATAATTGATACAAACTCCTTTGCGTTGCATCCAAGCGAGGGATCGGGTGAAAGAAAGATGCATTCGGGGTGATTTTCTCGTTGAAGTACACGAAAGATGAAAACGGCTAATGCATCAAGAGTGAACAAATTTGAGTCACTTCTGGAAAATCGAAAATTTACATTTTCATATATCAACTAACTCATCCGGGGAAAGGGAACTACTAATTACTATGATCTGTCAATAAGTTAAGATGGAAGTAGAAATGTAAAGGAAGAGGAGTTAAGAACCTTGAAAATCGGGAACAACTGGAACTGCAGACCTTCTTGTGCTTACCAGTTGGTTTTGGAACACCATGGCCATTATAATAGTGAAAAAGTACTCTCTCACCCTTGGCATGCTTACAACAGGAAAAACGAAGTTTCTTCACTTCCTCTACATTAGAAATGAGAAGATACCTGGAGCACCACCAGCCTGACCATCCCTGCAAGAGAACACAACAAAACTTAATCAAACGTAAGGTCAGCCATTTGAAGTGGGTCAAGCGTAATGGCAAGCAAACACCTTTACATAAAA
The DNA here is from genome assembly GCA_023531295.1 of Papaver armeniacum. Taxonomy (NCBI): domain Eukaryota; kingdom Viridiplantae; phylum Streptophyta; class Magnoliopsida; order Ranunculales; family Papaveraceae; genus Papaver; species Papaver armeniacum. Next base: position 2,500 of record JAJJWW010019130.1, read on the forward strand.
TGTGCGGGAAAATGACCAACAGATAAACAAATCAACATCATTTGAGGTGCAAATTCCAAATAAATAATGCGTAACAAACATGTCGACATATTTTGGTTTGGTTGTTTAGATTTTGAAGAAGTGATTGTTGTAAAGCCATAATTTCTTTGCGGGAAATGAAAACGATAAATTGGCTGGATAGGAATAGGGTCAAATGTTATCCAACTTTCCGGTGGAGAAGATAAAACAGAATATATCACCCAATTAAAAAAAACAACCCACTTGAACCGATCAAGCAAGCATTGATTACTTTTCCAAAAATTGAAAAACCCAAAGAAAAGATAAAGAGCTATCAAAATGAAACTGATTGTTGTTTCGATGGCTACATGCAGGCCGACATATCTTGTCTTGAGGAAAATAAAACGGACGAAGTAGTTGGTTATCTTAAGAGATATTACCCGCATTGTCTCGGGAGAGGTTAGATTGGTGAAGAAATTCTGGATTCTACATCATTTCTCTGGCGAGGGTGGAATCAAGCGAGGCCTCGCAGTTGGGGATTGAGTCCCAACACCTAAAAAGCAAAAGGTAGCGTTAAAATATGAGAAAAAAAGTTACATGTTCAATAATATATCAATAACAACCTGCACGGCATATTTGATAAACTAATACACGATTCATGTGCGAGGGTTAGAGAGAACCAATATGTAACGTTCATAGAAGTCAGTCTCTAGTTTAAAAAGTGATAAAAAAAAAAACAAGTCCTCCTAATACGGCTAAAAGATGTACCTTAGCTTCTTACTCAATGTCACATCCTCAAAGGTATCCTTTCCGGACTATGTTTCTAGGGCATTATTTATCCATCGGGACCGTCTACGGAGGAGTGAATTTTGAAAATGATGATCTACCAGCAAATAAGGAATCCATGTTGATTAGCATGCACAGACATATCACTTATTGAGTAAACTCTTCATGGAAAAAAAAAACTAGATTAAATAAGAACAAACTGTGTCACTATAATAAGACGTAACCCACGTCAAGGCTTCCACTTCGGTGGAAACTAGCATTAGAAAAGTTTTATTCAAATGCCATTTGGTTAATGGTTGGATGTAATCATCAGGTTGTGATGCATTTGATTGTAGTTATGGCTTCTAATCAAACAATTGTCCCGAGCCAATGTCCAATCATCGACTAAAATGAGAACCTCAATTCAATCGGTATTTGAAGAGAAAAATTTGTAATACTAATGATGTTATCTTCATTCTTTTTAGTATCTAGAAAGTCAAGTCACCAACATAAGCATGGCCAAAGCATATCCATTTTAGAAAGTAAAGTGTGTGAGAAAAGCGGTGAGTTTGCAAGAGGAAAGTGATGATAAAAGGCTGAAATGGAAGATAATTACCTCCAAAGGAGATACAATATTCCGTCATCTTACATTTGCATGAATTTGCGGAAAAAATCGGAGATTTTCGAATTCTATTCTTAAGCTTCACCGAGTGTTTGCCTTCCAATTTGAATCATCATAGTATAGGCTATAACATGACAAATAAGTTACTCAAAAGTGTACCTCACTATCGAATCGAAGGATCGGTTGTTTCGTTGAATCAACACCAAGTGGCCTCTTCATCATTTCCGAGCTCAACTTGATTCCACTCCGAGTTATGAAAATACTGCAAAAATTGGAAAAAAAAGCTAGTTAGACAAAATATTTAATGAATCGAGTAGAAAAAGAAACACACGAGATTGAATGTATCATAACCCGGAAGAAGTGGAACTACCTCGTGACCAATAACCCCTAGCTCCTTGTTTTGCTAAGTTTGATGCGGGTGAAGTAGATGTCTAATCGAAGCGGATGCAGAGACAAGGTTACGCAAATTTGTCAAATGCCCAAGTATTGGAAACATTACCAACGACACGCTGCGCGCCTCAATTGCGGCATAATCGGCATCCGACGGTCACATGGGAAAAAACACAAGATAACTTAAGAGAATTCCTAAGGTTTGTAGAAGACTCGTGCAAAACCAAATTCAGTTGGTTTGATGTCTCCAACATTCCTCATCCTACGGGCAAACATTACTTCGGTCCTCCAACTCACGAGGCACTTTGTGAGCCCATTCATATAGGTTGTTTGCACAAAGGAAATAGTAAAAATACAGTTCATGCCTCAATATGTATCTTTGCATATCAAGCTACAGTCCTAAGATTTTCAGCTTACTTCATGAATTGGTGCAATATTTTCAAATTATGTTACAAAAGTACAAACTAAAGACATAATGAAATTAAAAAGGTAGCAAACTAGTCATACTGATCCAAAAATTAAAACTGACTCAAATTGAGCTTCCATGAGTCTTAAAAGTAACCATACATCGAGGAGAAAGATCTAACTGATGTTTATCTACTTGATCTAAAAATATAAACACGAACCTCCATGATGGTAAGCGATAGACACATTTTTGTGTCTAATTTGTCTCGATTCTATATATTGATAGTGCTCATTTTTGTACTTATTATGGTGTTTTATGTGTGTGTAGGTATTTTTGGCCAATAAACATTTTTGGAAAAATCGGCTCGAAAAGTTGCGCCCGGAGGACACCTACTATTCGGACCCTCACTACGGATAAGGGGTACCCAATTACTAAGGGGCACCCCCAGGACACCCCAAGGCAGATACTAAAGGCACCCCTACTCTGGATAGGGGCACTTCATCTTCAAAGAGTTCAAAAAATCAGAAAAGGCGGGAAAAATGGCAGCAGCGAGAACGGAGATGGAGTTGGATTTTTCAGCGGTTTTAGAGAGATTCAATCGTGGGATTTTGGTGGACTGGACCTGTTAGAGCCTAACAGGCTTCGTACAAGAGTTTGGATCAACTAACTTGGGCTGCATGATCGTGTTGGAGCGAAACAGGGAGAAGAAAAAAGTACGGGTTTCGGTTGAGATAAGTTTGGAAGTTACGTGTGGAGATGGCTAGGATATCTTAGTGAGATTCGTTTCTATCTTAGGAAGATTCTGAAGAGCCACAGACGCGTTAAAAAGAGAAGGAAAACAAGATAATCGACGATACTTCCGGTGAAAGAAAAAACGAGAAAATAAAGGAATTTCTCGAGATATTTGGTCGCTGCTGTGTATATAAAGGCTAGGGAGAAGTTACAGAGGGGGTTAGACACACTTTGGGAAGGTTTAGAGGCACTACAGAGCATAAACAATCGAGTTGCAGAGAAGCTTGCTGCTGGTGCAGAGGAAGAACACGAAGAACAAAGCACCTTCAGAGACAGTCGTTTTTGGGGTCAGGGATTCAACGACAAATCAACAGTGCATAAGTCGGCTCTTGTAACAGTCCATTGTAACCGCTTTGTAACGCCATTACAGCGTTGCAAGCAGTCTGTTTAATTAATTTTCATCCTTTTAATCATCTTTTGAGCCATAAACACATATTTTGAGACCATGATTAATATGAGGAGCTAAACCCCATTGCTGAGGCGATAGAGGAAGCTATTTTTTCAACAAGAAGTGGTATATTCTAATTTATCTATTTATTGCAATTATTTTATGATTATTTTGCCTTGATTGAAAATTGTTTGAATGATTCTTGTTAAGCAATTGTGATTTCTTTTGATAGAGCATGCTTGGACTTAGGTTTTTGATGTTTTATACTTTGGATTTACACTTGTTATTTTGAGAATCTACTTGTTGCAATAGGTTAGAATCAAATTGAGCGAGATAATTGCATGAATATAAATATTGGATTAAATCACTTTGAACTTGGAAAATAGTGGAATCTTAGCCTCAGTGTTCTTTTAATATTGATATCAACTTTGTCAGTGTTTGCTATAATTTTTAGTGTGTTTTCTATTTTTGTTTTAATTTTAAGTCTAAAAATCCTTCACAAGTTCGAGAGAACGACAACCTTTATTACCACTTTACTACAACTTGTTAATATCACATCAATTTTGGCGCCCCGGCGGACTTGTTTTTAGGGTTTTAGATTTGTTTTTCTTTTATTTTTTTTTATTTTTTTTATTTTTTTTTTGTTTTTTTTTATTATTATTATTATTTTTGTTCTTTTTTACGTTTTGGGTATTTATCTTTTGTCTACGGGTTACGGATCATAAAGAAAATTGAGCCAAGGAGTTTGGTGATTTCGTAAAGACTTGGAGCGAAAGATTAAAGCGAAAAGAACAAAAAGAAGGCGATTTTTTATTTTTATTTTTTAGGGTTTGTTTATTTTTAGAAAAAAAAAAGAAAAAAAATTGTATTAGGGTTTATAATTATTTTTGTAATTTTTCTTTTTATTTTTGGACTTTTTGGACTTTTGGACTTTGGACATTATTTTTATTTTTACCCTACGGAAGGGTACCTTTAAATATAAATTGTTTGCGAGAGAAGGAGGACAATTACGATATTGTCTCGCACCTTGGGTTCGTACACCGACATAGGAGTCGGTGGCCCGAGTCGACTACAACCGATTCATCCCAGTCTGGGCGGGAGGTAAGATTCTAAACACTCGCGAATCCCCTTATGGTGAGTTCTTGGACTCCTTCGTTTGCATATATCTTGAGGACTTGAATACGGTTGTTTTAATTTTTCTAGTAAAGGGCAAAGGCGGCCATACAAGATAAGGGTTCGGATTTCATCAGGTTCTCTTCTTTCCCGCCTTAGGAACACGTAACCTACGCGAACCTAAGCCTTAAAATTTTGACTAGAACAAGACCGATAGGGTAACGAGCTTAAAGGAAAATCATTCGAAAAATATTGGTTACTCTTTTAAGCACACTTGAAGTTCATAAAGGTTTCTGTGAGTTGAATGTGTGACTGCGCCGCATTGTAATTCCGGTGAGGCCTTGGGTATCAAAGCTCCACCAAGAGCTTCCTCGCCTCTATTCAACTCACTTTGACTACGATTGATTCCCGGAGGGGTTTGCTTAAATTGTAACAATTCCTTTTCGAAGGATTAGAAGCTGGTCTAGAAACAATCTAAGTGGAGCCATCATGCTTTTTATTTGCTAGAAATCTCTAGGTTTGTTTTGGTTGAGTCGGCCTTGATTTGTGATTGCATAGAATTACCTTCCTTGATACATTTGCATGCTCGAACGTAAAAGAGACGCCCTAGGTAGATTTGTTAAAGAGAAACCTAGTAGTTCTAAGCGTCTCGATTACCTCAATTTAGAAAGTCCGATTTTGAAGAGTACGATTTTGAACGTCGGTTTGAGGAGACAATCCCTAATATTCCGATAGTACCGAGAAATGGCAACTTTGAAAGCTTTGTTGAACCCGACTAGGACTACTCGTCCCTCGTGTATCGGGTTACCAAAGCAGAAGCAAATTATGAACTTAAACCTGGGACTTTACAGTTGCTCCCAATCTTCTTAGGGAAAGAGAATGAAAACCCCTATTTCCATGTTAGGGACTTTGAGGAAATTTGTAGTACCCTAAAGATTAGAAACCTTGATGATGATGCTTTGAAACTCAGGTTATTCCCTTTTTCCTTGAATGATAAAGCCAAATCGTGGCTATATAGTTTGGCTTATGGTTCAATCGAAACATATGAACAACTTACATCTGCCTTTTTGAACAAGTTTTCCCTAGGCACAAAACATCGTCTATTAGGACGCAAATCTTCACATTTTCTCAACAGGAGGGAGAATCTTTGTATAGGTATTTGGAAAGGTTCAATGATTTATTAGCCCAATGTCCTCATCATGGTTTAGAAAAGGTTAGGTTAGTTCAGATCCTTTATGAGGGTTTAGATTATCCACTACAACCACAAAAGTAGAATCTATGTGTACTGGTGGGTTTGAAAACCAAACTTGATTGATGAGGCAATGACATATTTGCATGAAATGCTTGAAAAGACCCAACAATGGGAAAATAGTAGGGAACCCAAGAAAACAATTCTTAGGAAGAGGAAACGTTAATAGGCTAGAAGGAGGCTTTGAATCGGATGCCAAGATTGCAGACAATAGCTAAAAAAGGTTAGAAGCTTTAGAATTGGGTCACACTAGTGGTAGAGTGGAGCCTTCTTGGGAAGGCGAGAATAATGAAGAGCAAGCCAATGCTACGTATAATAACACTAGATTCGACAACCGTCAGAAATTTGACCCATATTCGAAACCTATAATCTGGTTGGAAAAACCATCCGAACCTTTCGTGGTCTAAGGGCCGAGTCAAGGTCGGCTTAGTAATTCGAATGTTCCCCCAGGTTTTGGTTATAATAAGAACTCTTCGGGTCAAGCTCAGTTTCAGAACCCTTCAGAGAATAAAATGACTAGCCTAGAGGAATCTCTTAGTATATTAAGAAAGAGCCATGAAGTGTTAGCACGAGAGCCGGGAAATGTTAATAAAAAGCCAAGTTAGTTTTGAGCAGAAACCAAGCGAGAACTTTCAAACTAATGCTCGAGACTCTTGCTAAGTTAGAACTTCAAATAGGTCAAATAGCTAAGACTTTAAGTGAAAGAGAAAACGGAAGGTTCCCTAGTCAAACACAAACAAACCCTAGAGGAGTTCATGAAGTAGGCGAAAAACCATCACACCAGTTGAATTCGATTAGAACCCTTAGGAGTGGTAGAGTAGTAGACAATCGAGGTAACCATGACCAGATAGTGAGCATCTCTTTGTAGTTCACCCTCGGGACCATCCATAGCCGAGGGACCTGATAAAATCCGATGATGTCAATTCGGTTCTCGAGAGGCCCTATTTTATGCCTAGAGCCCCATTTCCCATGACTATTAGTACCAACAAAGAGTGAATCCAACTTTAATGACATAATGGAGGTTTTTAAGGAAGTTACCATAAACCTTCCGTTCTTAGAAACAATTAGGCAACTTAAAACATGCCAAATTCCTTAAGGATATGTGTACGCGAAAGCGCGAAAGCTTAGTGTCCCTAAAAAATCCTTTTTAGCTAGTCATGTAAGTTCGATCATTGAACAACACAACTCCTAAGTATAAAGACCCAGGTGCCCCTACCATTGCTTGCACGATAGGAAAACACAGGTAGAGAAAGCTTTACTTGACTTAAGAGCTAGTGTGAACTTACTTCCATACCATGTGTACTTACGGACTAGGACTTGGTGAATTGAAACCTACCAAGATAACACTACGGTTAGTGACAGGTACGTTAAAATTCCTCGTGGTGTGATAGAGGATGTTCTTATTGAGGTCGACAAGTTTATTTATCCTGTGGATTTCGTAGTCCTAGATACACATCCTGTCCACGACCTTAGAAAATCAAATCTGGGTAATTTTAGGTCGCCCATTTTTAGCCACGTCCAATCTTTGTTATCAAGCGTAGGACAGGACTAATGAACTTATCCTTTGGTAATATGACCACTTTGAACTAAATGTCTTTAATGTTACTAGACAACCTTCGATGATTTAGAAGAAGTGAATATGATTAGCACTTTAGTTCATGACCTAGTTCGGGATAATTGGGACGACACTTTATTGGATGAATTTGATGAGACAATTCTCTTAGGTCAGGATAGATGACCAAACTTTAGAACTAGAAGAAGCTCTCGAACATTTTCAGGACTCTGCTGCAGACCCGAGAAATCCAGGCCATAGTGCTAGGTCTTACGAAGAGTAGTGATTACCCTAAGTTTTGGGGTATTGATCGTCAAGTATCCCCATTAGAAGTCCCTAACTTGGGACTCGAGCTTAGTACATCCGAGCTATTACTTGAGTCTATTCGGACTCCACAACCCGATCCTCCCGAGATACTTTCCAAGAGGAAATTGAGCTATTAGAAACCCGATATTCGGATGAATTTGTTTGTCAAGACACTAATATGAAGCCCAATTGGTCGTCCCAGATAGATCCAGTTGTCTTGCAGGAAACCTTGGATGAGGATGTGCTCTGTCTGTTCATTTTACGATTTGGTGCAGTTGTCTCATAATTGTGGCAGTTTTAATTGATTTTGATGATCCCCAGTTGTTTCGACTATTGATATACGATTTGAAAGGGTAATTAGCCATTTTATGGGTACGTAATGTCTGGCTGAAGACTTTAAACTTAGCACTTCTTGGGAGGTAACCCAATATTCATGCGACACGGTAATATCTTTCCTTAACTCTTTTACTTCAAATGGTAGCAGTTTCTCCTTGTTCATGTTTTTAATTTTATCTTTAGAACATTGAGGACAATGTTAGATTTAAGTTTGGGGGTATGGGAGAAACTTTAAGTTGCATTATTGAACTCGAGCCTAGAAATTTATGCTTATTAAGGATGGCACTAACCAATCTAAGTGGATGGAAGCATTTTGGTTGTAGGAGTTGAGAACCAATCGATTAGATGGAAACATCTAAAGAGTCTATTCATAAAAGCACAGAGCTCAGGTGTTAGAAATAACATGATAGTTTCACCAACCTCGTTGAGTCCTTTTCACCATTGTTTTTATTTTATTTTTAAACTATGTTTCTCTAAGTGATTAGGTGGGGCCCACGAATCAAGTTGTTACCAATGCTAGGGTGAATTAGAGTGATTGAGATACAAAAAAAAAAGTGAAGTGAAAAAGTGAAAAAGAAAAAAAGTTAAAAAAAAAAAAAAAAAAAGTGAAAGAAAAAAAGAAAGAAAAAGAAAAAAAAGTGAGACAGGACCATCAGAACAACAGGAATAAATTCAATAAAGTCGACCACTTTGGAACCCTTGTATATGCCGATTGTGTTGACCTAGAGTTAGGATTATCGACCACTTTGGTTCCCTTGTATATGCCGGTGTGTTGATATTAGTCGAACTAGTATCTCGGTCCATTAGGATAGGTTCATTTTGGCGGAGGCCTTGAGACAGATATGGGAAACATCGATCACTTAGTAAACATCAAAACCATCTATGTTTTCTCATATCCATCTTCTTGATCTATCCATGTGATTAGTTTTGACTCAGGTATTGATGTCCATAGTGTGACTATATCGAGTAGAGCTACGTGACTTATATATGAATTTTAGTATGCTTGAGTGCAAACTCGTGTACAGCAATTGGAATTTCGCATCAGGGTACTTCCTCCTGTAAACAATAAGTATGCCAACCAAGGAGATTCTTTAGTGCCTTCCGAGGTTTTGCGTAAATAGCTAAGTGGAGTAAAGGTTTTGTGGGTACACCTCTGGTAAACCCTCCCGAGACTATAACTCGGCCACTAGGGCCACCTTGGGGTTTAAAGGCTTATTGCATACGCTAAATGCAATCGACGATGCCTGCGACAGTGAGTTAGGATTTTATTTTTTTTATTTTTGCTCGAGGACTAGAAAATAATAGGTTTGGGGGTATTTGATAGACACATTTTTGTGTCTAATTTGTCTCGATTCTATATATTGATAGTGCTCATTTTTGTACTTATTATGGTGTTTTATGTGTGTAGGTATTTTTGGCCAATAAACATTTTTGGAAAAATCGGCTCGAAAAGTTGCGCCGGAGGACACCTACTATTCGGACCCTCACTACGGATAAGGGGTACCCAAATTACTAAGGGCACCCCCAGGACACCCCAAGGCAGATACTAAAGGCACCCCTACTCTGGATAGGGGCACCTCATCTTCAAGAGTTCAAAAAATCAGAAAAGGCGGGAAAAATGGCAGCAGCGAGAACGGAGATGGAGTTGGATTTTTCAGCGGTTTTAGAGAGATTCAATCGTGGGATTTTGGTGGACTGGACCTGTTAGAGCCTAACAGGCTTCGTACAAGAGTTTGGATCAACTAACTTGGGCTGCATGATCGTGTTGGAGCGAAACAGGGAGAAGAAAAAAAGTACGGGTTTCGGTTGAGATAAGTTTGGAAGTTACGTGTGGAGATGGCTAGGATATCTTAGTGAGATTCGTTTCTATCTTAGGAAGATTCTGAAGAGCCACAGACGCGTTAAAAAGAGAAGGAAAACAAGATAATCGACGATACTTCCGGTGAAAGAAAAAAACGAGAAAATAAAGGAATTTCTCGAGATATTTGGTCGCTGCTGTGTATATAAAGGCTAGGGAGAAGTTACAGAGGGGTTAGACACACTTTGGGAAGGTTTAGAGGCACTACAGAGCATAAACAATCGAGTTGCAGAGAAGCTTGCTGCTGGTGCAGAGGAAGAACACGAAGAACAAAGCACCTTCAGAGACAGTCGTTTTTGGGGTCAGGGATTCAACGACACAGCAACAATGCATAAGTCGGCTCTTGTAACAGTCCATTGTAACCACTTTGTAACGCCATTACAGCGTTGCAAGCAGTCTGTTTAATTAATTTTCATCCTTTTAATCATCTTTTGAGCCATAAACACATATTTTGAGACCATGATTAATATGAGGAGCTAAACCCCATTGCTGAGGCGATAGAGGAAGCTATTTTTTCAACAAAAGTGGTATATTCTAATTTATCTATTTATTGTAATTATTTTATGATTATTTTGCCTTGATTGAAAATTGTTTGAATGATTCTTGTTAAGCAATTGTGATTTCTTTTGATAGAGCATGCTTGGACTTAGGTTTTTGATGTTTTATACTTTGGATTTACACTTGTTATTTTGAGAATCTACTTGTTGCAATAGGTTAGAATCAAATTGAGCGAGATAATTGCATGAATATAAATATTGGATTAAATCACTTTGAACTTGGAAAATAGTGGAATCTTAGCCTCAGTGTTGTTTTAATATTGATATCAACTTTGTCAGTGTTTGCTATAATTTTTTGTGTGTTTTCTATTTTTGTTTTAATTTTAAGTCTATAAAAATCCTTCACAAGTTCGAGAGAATGACAACCTTTATTACCACTTTACTACAACTTGTTAATATCACATCAGTAACGAACTCAAAATCCACACCTTTGGAGGAGCAATTCCCAGCAAAGCCCCTAATTCCTCAAAGCTACATCAGAAAAGAGAGAAAACTCACAGTTGATTGGTAAAAAACAGTCTATGCACTTCTCATAGTACGTGTGAGAGGAAGAAAGAACAAAAGAATAAATTCCATAGCCTAAATGTCTAACCTCGTGTTTGTGTAAAGCTTGCTTGCACTCGAGTAAGATTATGCTCAATCATTTCGAATAAAGTGAAGTTATTGGGCAAAAAGAGCTTTCTGTTAAATAAAGCAAAATCTGTTAAATAATTTAAACAAAAGTTCTTTTGGTATATTAACTGGTTTAGAAGATGGAAAAATCATCGGCTGCGACACTTGCCCATACCCTCAAAGAAGGCCAAGATCGTACCCGAGAACATTACCCGGGCGCCAACCACCCTGAGGCCCCCAAATGTGAAGGTTGACAATGATGTTTGATACATTGATCGGTTCGCGCAAACGGCAAGTAATGAAGCGAAGTAAGAAAAGAGTGAACAACTTGAGGAAAAACAAATTAACCGATGCTCTTTTAGGTCTTGACAAATGAATCAATTTCAAGTTTTCTCAAGATTTTCTCCCAGGATAAACCTAGCATGGGAAAGAAGAATAAGGGTATTAGTACGGCATTAGTTGTAATGTAATGCTACAGGGAGAAAGGAAACAATTGTCTCGGGCAAAACAACTTCTACCAGGACTAAAGTGTTGTTATTCTTGCTCTATTTGTGGTGCTTTCACTTTATCCTCAAACGAGAAAATTTCGAAGCAGTGGAATGGAAATCTATGCCAAGTTTTATAAATCGAGTATATGAGAAAAAACACACATAGGCATACCTTATTAGTTATTAGCTACGAGCAACTGCGCCTTGCATATTGGACGCTCCTCGTAGGTTATACCAATGAGCAACTCCCAGATTCTATGGTCAAAAATCAGTAGCCGTTTTTCCACATGTATGTGGTTGAAAATACAAGCAGGCAAGTATGGCTAGACATCCATTTGCAAGTACTGGCTTCACTTGTCATCGTTTCTCCAAAGTTTTTCCAGGACCCTAACAAAGTCGGTAGTTCGAGGCATTGTAATGGCTTGTCTTTAAAATGTTTCTTGTAAAAGCAACTTTATTAGACAGAGTTGTCAGCAGTTGGGTACACTAAAAGTAAGTCGCAAACGCATCTAAAACCAAAATCGTCATTGTTACCAAATTATCATGCCAAGAGTCATAAAAATGGATGCAAATTTATCATAGTTGTATCATTAATCATAACTTGAAATTCCTTAAGTATCTAACAAACAAACCTAGATGCTCTATCAACAATCAAGCCATTATGAATCCACAAACTAAGCTAATCTGCAAATATGTAATCTAAATGAATGTAGACGTATAGTGTTGTATCTCATTCTACGGTATGAGGCATGTGCGCCTATTATCACAAGGATATGCAGGTTAACCATCTTGGTTACCCTTGTCTCAAGTATCAATCATCAACTGACTTATTCTAATAAATGAAAAATGAACTTCATCAGATTCACTTAGTCAATGTATATTCCCATTAACTTTGGCGGAAGAAATACTATTATCTAAATCTAAGAGACGATAATGAGTCTCAACATTTAGAAACAATAGTTGGATAGTGTTGTACCTCATTAGGTATAAGGTAGTGGCGGCTAAATAACAACCGGTATTACAAGGAAAAAAGTGACTTAATTCTTTAGTATACCAAATAACAACTGGTATTACAAGGCCAAGAGAAAGGCGGAAACCGCCGTTTCTTTGCAGGACTTTTTATCGAACACTTTGCGGACGTGATAATGGGTTATGAACCAAGCCGTTTTCTGTTTGTTTCACATGTGTTATATAGCTCATTCCTCGCCATGCTTAAGCCTACAAATTCAATTTCTAATCAAACCCAATAATCCAAATTGCTCACAAACTCTAAACCCTCCTTAATTAACCAACACCCAATACTTAAAACTTCATGTTCGACAAAAACAAAACATACCCAATACTTCAAATCTGAAAAAAAAAAAAAAAAAAAATCAAAAACACTAACTCTTTCAGATACTAGTCAGGTCAAAATCAAACACCCTAACTCTTTCAGATACTATGTAGGTCAAAATCGAAAAACATAACTCTTTGAGATACTATTTAGGTCAAAATCAAAAACCCTAACTCTATCAAATGATTTGAGATGAAAATAAAATTAACACAAACTAGTTTATACACGATGAAAATCCTACAACTGCTATTTGAATCATAGGTTGAATGATTTGATTTCGGATTTCATGGAAACAATTAGGTTTAGGAAACTATCTGTTGTAGATCGGGATTTCTTGAAGATGGGTTTTGATGGGATTAGGTATAGGAAACTAAGCAGATATAGAAATGGGTTTTGGTGAAGAAAAGTTTCGATTTCAAGAGAAAAGTTCTCTTGTCTATGAAGTATTGAGTGTGTTTTGACGAAGAAGAGAGGAGGTCTGTGAAGAACAAGAGAGAAGTTTTCTCTTCTCCCCAAAATATCGATGAAAAATAGAAAAAATAAAATATCAGAAAATTAAAAAACAAAAAAAGAACTAATAAAGCCTGTGAAAAACCAATATATTACAAAAATGCCATACGGTGTACAACGCATATACACGTTAACATACGTTGTACCCCTAGTTAATATTAATAAATGAAATATTAATAATTTGTGCAGTAACGGATAATTTGGTGCACGCAACGTATATTAACGTTGTTAATGCAACGTCTATATCCGTTGCGCATCTCATGAAAAATGAAGTGTTGCTAAAACTGATTTGGTGTAGTGCGAACTCAGAAAGGTGCATGAAAGTCTCTTCATCAGCTGAATATAGAATGAAAGCATATCCCATCGACAAATCCTCTTTCTTAAAAGAAGCATCAATGAAAATTATCCAACCCGAGTTTAGGTTGGACCAAGAGTAATTGGTTGAGATTTTCTTTTGAGTTTTCATTTCACTTTGAAGGGTATTTGACAAGGAGGATTGTAAGAAACTATTGATTTTCCCTATTAAATTGATTGGGTCCTGGGTTTATTTTCTCAAAGACTATCGAACATCTATATTTCGGATGAACCAGAGAATGGTGGATATTTTTACTTGAAGATGGCTCCAGTTAGTTTAGTAATCCACCACTTAATCCAGAAATAATTGGGCTAGAATTGTAACTTGAGATTATATTATTGAGAGAGAGGCCAAACCAAATGCTCTTGCAAACGGAAACTCAGAAGAAATGAGATTCCGTTTCTTGCGCTTGATTGTTACATAACTGACACAACGAGTCGATATATGGATTATGAGCACCTAGTCTAGCAGATGTTGGAAGTAATTTTTGTGATAGTTTCCAGATGAAAAGTCTTATTCTTGGAATTGCTTGAATTCTCCAAATCTTATTCCAAGGAAATTTTTTGTCATTATTGTCTTGATCCTGATTGTCTAGAAAGTTATAAATATTCTTGACCGTGAATTTTCCTGAGTGATGATGCCTCCATCTAATGATGTCTTGCTCTTGCTTCCTTGGATTTATAGCTTGGATTTTTTTTCCTATCCTCTGGATAAAAGAATTGGTTTAGCTTTTCTTGATCCCACTTATTTTGATCCGTTATTAGCTCTTGAACCTTGTTGGTGTCTGATCTTGAGAGTTGGGGACTTTATGGACTATATCCGCGTTAGGAATCCATCTGTCTTCCCAAAATTTTACCGACGCTCCGTTTTTGACTTGCCAAACAAAATTTCTTTTTATTAGCTCTAATCCTTTGTGTATGCTGGTCCAAATCCAAGACAAATTCGAGGTTATGGAGCCTTATAGTGGGTGCGAGTTTGGGAAATATTTTGCTTTTAGGAGTTTGACCCATAATTGGTCTTGTTCGGTTACCAATCTACTGGCTAGTTTAGTGAGAAGAGATATATTGAAATGATGTAGGGTTTTAATTCCTAAACCACCATGGGAAATGGGCTTGCATATACTTTTCCAAGCTTTTATAAATCCTCCTTTTCTTTTTTGCCCATCTTTTTTTCCACCAGAAATTTCTCTGAATCTGGTCGAGTTGATCAAGAGTATCTTTTGGCGAGCAAGAACTTGCATTTGATAGTTTGGGTAAGATTGAAGGATAGATTTAATCAAGACGATCTACCCGCTTGAGATAACAGCTTTTGATTTCCAACCTTGTAAAGTAGAATAATATCGTTTTAGTAGAGGCTCAAAATTGGCTTTTCGATTCTTATCAAAGAAGAGCGGGGTACCTGTGTATCTATCATTTTTGGTCATCGGTGGGACTTTTAAATTTTTTGCTATAATCTTCCCATGTTTGAGATGAATTCGTAATGAAGTAGAGATTGGATTTTTGAAGATTAACCATCCGGCCTGTGATGTTCCCAAATAATTGTAAGATTTCCTAAAGACTTTTCGCTTCCCAGATCTCGCTTTTGTAAATAAAAAGCAGTCATCCATGAAAAAATAAATGGGATATATTTGGAGCATTTTTGTTGATTTGAAATCCAGTGATTTTCTTGTCTTCAATAGTTTTTCAAGGAGTCTAGATAGAATTTCCATGCATATTAGGAAAAGATACGACGATAATGGATCACCTTGTCTTAAACCTCTCGACGTGTTGAAAGTGGGTCCGGGGAACCGTTGAGAAGAATTGAAAAAGAGGTTGTCTATATGCATTGCAAAATGATGTTTGTTTATTTTTCCGAGAAGCCAAAAGCTAAGAGGACTTTCTCAATAAAAGTCCATTCAACCCTATCGAAAGCTTTTGATACTTTTAGTTTTAACACTAAACCCATTTTTTTCTTGGAAATTTTCATCGAATGGATAAGTTCATGAGAAATGATGATGTTATCTGTGATTTGTCGGCCAGGGAGAAACGCCGATTGATTGGGAGAGATTATTTTACTGAGTATGGGTTTTAATCTATTAGCTAATAATTTTGAGATTATTTTATAAATGGTATTTCTGAGGCTAATAGGTCTAAAATCTCTCGGAGTTTGAGGCGTGGAAATTTTTGGGATGAGGGTTATGAAGGAATGGTTAAAATCTTTGTCGAGAATTCCCGATTGAAAGAATTCTTGGACTGAGCCAATGATATCTTGTCCCCAAGATGTCAGTTGGCTTTAAAAAACAGTTGGAAGCCATCGGACTGGGATCCCCCGGGTTCATATTTGATAGGGTGAGCCAAATCTCTTCTTTAGTGGGGATTTCTGACAAGGATATATTTTCTTCAACCTTGATGCAAGGATTTATGATGCTGGATAGATCAAAAACAAAAGTGTTGCTTTGGGAAGTGCCTATTTGTTGGAAATGGTTAACCAGAAGCGAATTGATTTGATCTCTATCTGTAAGCCAAAGCCCAGAAGGTTCTCCAAGAGAATTTATCGCATTGATTCTTTTTCTATTCTAGGCGGTGGCAAGGAAATATTCACGTGTTCTAGTTAAATTCTTTGAAGAACTTATCCCTAGAAAGTTGATGATAGTAGTCGCTTTTGATTTTGTACCATTTTCCTAGCTCCGCTTGAAGGTTTTTTAATTTATCTATGTCTTTGGAGATGTTTCGGATCTATGGATATTGTCAATTTTATTGTTTCGGATTTTATATGTTTGTGGATGTTCCCAAAGGTATTTGAGTTCCAATGAGCTAAATCGGAGGATAACAATTCAAAGTAATTTCCAAGAGGCTTCAACTACAGTAGGTAAAGTGGAATGAGTTAACCAAGACCTAATACATCTAAATGGTTCCTGGAGCCTATTTTTTTTTTGGGTTTGAATCTAATAAAATTGGCGTATGATCAGAACCTACTCTGGGGAGGTGAGTTACCTTAGTGTCAGGAAAATTCTAAGACCACGGGGAGGATGTAAGCGCTTTGTCAATTCTTTTGAAAATGTTTGAACACAAGAAAGGTATGAAGACTTAGTGAGATTTAGGAGTGTTGCGAGATTTAACACTTTTACACTTGCGAGAATGTCGCAAGTCAGATCGGAAAATAAAGGACAGCTTAGCTGTCATCCACTGTGTAAGGTCCTATATAAAGAGCGAATAAGGCTTAATTCGAGGAGAGATCTTTTTAGAGTAGAGAGAAATTTTTTTGATTAGAGAAAGTTTAGAGTAGCATTTATATTCTTGATTTCCTTTCCTTCTTGTAAGATTTCTAACTCAATTAATAAGAGGATTGATTGTTGATTTTAAAGATGTATTGAATACTATGAATTCTTGTAAGGGATGTATTGTAGGATTTCCTGCAACTACATAATGGCGCTGGAAACAGGGTTTGATTGAAGATTGACATTGTAATTTGAAAAAATTTGGAATAATAGATAAAGAATTTTACATAATTTTCAACAACTTGTTAAAACTGAAAAATGGCTAGAAGAAGAAATAAATCAAAACAACCAAAAATTGTAAGAAGAAGTAAGAGACTTGCTGGCAGAGAGAGAGATGAAATTGAGGAGACACCAAGGATGGATGTGAGAAATGATGGAGAAAATAAAATTCAACCACCAATTCAACGTACACCAGCACAAAATGGAACTATAGATTATGATGAGTCGGTGTGTATACTTAGCGATCGAGATATCGAAGATGAAGTTGAAGGAGAGCAGCAGTTAAGAAGCAATGGACAAGAGGAGAGAGACCGAGGAAATAGTTAGAGGAGTAAATCATAGAAATGAAGAAATTGAGGCTTTAGAGGCATTGAGACAAAGAATACACGAGGAGAGGAGATTAGAAGCGAAGAACGTCCAAATTTGACAAGACAAAATCATGAATTGAGGATGGAAAACATGAGATTATAGAATAGAAGGTCAAGAAGCACTACAAGGTCAAGCTCAAAGGTTAACTAGGCGAGAAATAAGGCGAAATTCGCAAGTAGTAAATGTTAATGGAGATCTTTGGAGGGGAAATACAAAATCCAAACGAAGAGTATCGTGAAAGAAGAGAAATGATTGAAGATCGCTATATCCCACATGGCGAAATTCTCCAAAATGGACAAAATGATAGAAATCGGGGAATGAACAACCTCAAGAGCAAAATAATCGGGATGGTGAAGAAAATCGGAAGAAGGAAGAAGAATATTACAAGGAAGAGATATTCAAAGGAATCGCGAACAATTGAACAAGAAATAAAGAGACATTATGCTGAACAAGCACATCTAGCTTGCGAAAGAGAGAGGTTGAGAGCGAGAAATAGAGGAAAGAGAGCTCCTAGAGGCGGTTCGCGTAACAATCATGATAATCGAGAAAGAAGACGTTTACAAAATCATGATAATGGTAATATCAATGAAGAATATGATAGAATACAAAGGAGAATTGAAAGGCGACAAGGAGAATTGAGTAGGAATGAAGAAAATCGCAGAAAAAAAAAAAGAGAGGCGTAATCATGTGAATTCATGAAAGAAGTGAAAGAGAAGATCGCATGGACGGACAAGAAGAAAATAATGAACCAGAAAATCAAAGCAGAGAGGAACGCAGAAGACGGGAAACAGCGTTAAAAAGACCCATTAATCAAAATTCTGTTGTAAATGAACAAATTTTGAGAGAGTTAGCAAAAATGAGAGGAATGTTAAACAACAGAAAAGAAAGAGGTAGGAGACAATTGGATGAAGCCATAGAAGAAGATGCGAAGACTCCATTTACACGAGAAGTACAATCGGGAGGAATACCACCAAAAGTGCAATCTACCGGCGCTAACTAGCATTTTTGATGGAACAACCAGGTCGTTCAACACATCAAAGCTTATGTGAGATGTATGTTACAATGGGAGAATCATGATGATGTGTTGGGCAAATATTTTGCAACAAGTTTGACATGAGAAGCTTTAAAGTGGTTTGAAGGTTTACCTAAGAATACCATAACATCCTTCAACCATTTGCGAGTACATTCTTAAGAGCGTATATAAGTAAAAATTCATCGCGACCTGGCATTGAAGATGTATTTGGGTTAAAACAAAGGATTGGCGAAAGTTTGAAGCATCTAACCACGAGATGTAAGACAATGTGTAGTGATATGTGTAACACCCCGAGTCCGGGACTGTGGTCAAACCCGTATGGAGATCCGAACTCAAGCGTTACGGGTCGGAAAAGAGACTTATGCATATAACTCTTCTAATTTATTTATAACAACAAACGTAATTTAACTTTTCTAGCATGAATTTAAACATATGAATTAGATAATCATCTTAAAAAAAAAGCATTTTCAACAAACATATTATTTCAAATTACATTTCAAGCAATACAATAAGACAATTCAATCACTAAGGTACTCATTCCTAGCTTTCGTTGCGCCACTCTGATAAATCTGCAAGGATGTCAATTGGGGTGAGATGACAGCTCAATAGAATGCATTCCCAATTCTCTAAAGATGCTCAAACATAATCATTTTATTAAGCAAAAACATATAACAAGAACGCACTTCAACGAATCAATGATATATTCAAGAATCACAATACCTCAATATTTTCGATAACTTATCCAATCTAAAATTCAGTCTATGGGTTCACAACATTAATGTTATTATCAACAAATCATCCATTTAGGATCAACTCAACAATTCACATCAACAAAATTGTTTTCAACAACTCATCCATTTAAGTTTCCACACGCCATTCACATATTAATATTGTCATGGAAAGCCATCAGTTTACAATACCAAAATAATTGTCAACAAGTCATTCATCAATGATTCAAAACATCTATTCGCGTATTAATATGGTCACGGAGAAAATATGAGTTCACGACGTTATTCATGTTCCCTACAAATACTTCAATTCGTATTTCGATAAACCAAATAAGGTTTCCAATAGAGATTTCAACGCACGATTCACAAATTAATATTATCATCACAACAAGTAACCATGAGGTCACATTAATATCAACAATACTTTCGAAAAATCTACCAATTTAGGTTTTAACAATTGAGTTCGTGGTACGAATGTCTTTGGTTCGTACACCCACCTATCGTTTATCGGCACGGACAGCCTCCATCGATGGTCAGGAACAAAAGTTCATATGGGGATCATACCCATTTGCTCTCGGGGATCATTACCCGTTTCATTCACAGTACGAAAACCTTGGTTCGTACACCATCTATCGCTTCCGAGCACGGACAAACGCCATCGATGGTCGTGGAAACACAAGTTCCCATGGGGATCATTACCCATTTAACTCTCGGGGATCATTACCGCCGTTAGCATGAAACGATATTCCATCTAACGGAAAAACATGAACTCATTTCCTTTTATAAATCGTTTTTACACACAACACAAGCAACCATGGCATAAGAACATAATTTTCTTTCAAGCATTTCTACAAACAAGCTAACTGCATCCAGTTTGCATCATACATATTAGGGTGATTTATTCATCTGATCTTCTTGAAACTTTTACAGAACATACATAGCTCCATAAGCAACAACATATATAAATTTCACAGAAAACCAACGGTTCAAACAAATGTTATTGAATTTACAAGGACATCCTAAAATCTGGGCAGATTACATGTCATTACCAAAAAATTCATGATAAATTCATAGAAATATCAAATTGACTCAATCCAAAGCACACTGATAGATAAGATTTTTATCTACAACTTTTATTAAGACCTAAAATTCTTTTAAAACCATTAAGACTTCCTAAGAACATCAAAATCACAGCAAGGCGAAACTGTCCAGAAATTCAGAAACTATCACCCAATTTCAAACAAAGTTTCAACGGTGAATATACTGGTGGAATAATCTCAAATTTTAACTAGAGATACCCAATCATGTTATGTACCAATGATAGAAGTCTGATCATCAATAATATGTATCAAATTAAATAGACAAATTTCAGAACCCTAATGATATAAGAATAAACAAAATGGAAAACAAAGTATAACAAAGAAACACAAAGAGAAAAGGGATTAAACATTCTACCTTTAATTAGCTACAATCTCCTCTAGATTATCCATAGCCTTCTTTTCTAAAAACTCTAGCTCCATCTCTTTCTCCTTCTCATTCTTTTAGAATCTAAAATTATTTCTTATTATTATTTTTCTTAACTATTTTATTTATCTTTTCATTTTCCCTTAATTTTATTTATTATTGATTATTCTATTTGCACCTAAATTGTAGCCTTCCTAGTTCAATCAACCCACTTAGGCTAAGGCCAAAGAACAACAACCTAAGACACAAGGTTAATCGATTTCAAAAGATAGCCAGGCCCAAAATAATATCTAAAAATACAGGGTATTACATTCTACCACCCTTAAAAGAAATTTCGTCCCGAAATTTAAAGTATACTTATAATCTCAAAAGTTCACTTAATATAGATAATATAATAAACAATACAAAAGTTCAATACAACTAATACAATGACGCAAGCAACACACCAATCAAATCAAACAAACATGCTTAGTATCACATCAACGTATCAAATAATTTATTTTACGCTCCCATTCAAGATCTAAAGCCAGAGCTCTGATACCAACTTGTAACACCCCGAGTTCCGGACCAGGGTCAAACCCGTATGGAGATCCGAACTCGAAGCGTTACGGGTCGGAAAGAGACTTATGCATATAACTCTTCTAATTTATTTATAACAACAAACGTAATTTAACTTTTCTAGCATGAATTTAAACATATGAATTAGATAATCATCTTAAAAAAAAAGCATTTTCAACAAACATATTATTTCAAATTACATTTCAAGCAATACAATAAGACAATTCAATCACTAAGCTACTCATTCCTAGCTTTCGCTTCGCCACTCTGATAAATCTGCAAGGATGTCAATTGGGGTGAGATGACAGCTCAATAGAATGCATTCCCAATTCTCTAAAGATGCTCAAACATAATCATTTTATCAAGCAAAAACATATAACAAGAACGCACTTCAACGAATCAATGATATATTCAAGAATCACAATACCTCAATATTTTCGATAACTTATCCAATCTAAAATTCAGTCTATGGGTTCACAACATTAATGTTATTATCAACAAATCATCCATTTAGGATCAACTCAACAATTCACATCAACAAAATTGTTTTCAACAACTCATCCATTTAAGTTTCCACGCCATTCACATATTAATATTGTCATGGAAAGCCATCAGTTTACAATACCAAAATAATTGTCAACAAAGTCATTCATCAATGATTCAAACATCTATTCGCGTATTAATATGGTCACGGAGAAAATATGAGTTCACGACGTTATTCATGTTCCCTACAAATACTTCAATTCGTATTTCGATAAACCAAATAAGGTTTCCAATAGAGATTTCAACACACGATTCACAAATTAATATTATCATCACAACAAGTAACCATGAGGTCACATTAATATCAACAATACTTTTGAAAAATATACCAATTTAGGTTTTAACAATTGAGTTCGTGGTACGAATGTTCTTGGTTCGTACACCCACCTATCGTTTATCGGCACGACAGCCTCCATCGATGGTCGGGAACAAAAGTTCCTATGGGGATCATACCCATTTGCTCTCGGGGATCATTACCGTTTCATTCACAGATACGAAAACCTTGGTTCGTACACCACCTATCGTTACGGCACGGACAGCCGCCATCGATGGTCGGGAAACACAAGTTCCCATGGGGATCATTACCCATTTAATTCTCGGGGATCATTACCCGCCGTTAGCATGAAACGATATTCCATCTAACGGAAAAACATGAACTCATTTCCTTTTATAAATCGTTTTTACACACAACACAAGCAACCATGGCATAAGAACATAATTTTCTTTCAAGCATTTCTACAAACAAGCTAACTGCATCCAGTTTGCATCATACATATTAGGGTGATTTATTCATTTGATCTTCTTGAAACTTTTACAGAACATACATAGCTCCATAAGCAACAACATATATAAATTTCACAGAAAACCAACGGTTCAAACAAATGTTATTGAATTTACAAGGACATCCTAAAATCTGGGCAGATTACATGTCATTACCAAAAAATTCATGATAAATTCATAGAAATATCAAATTGACTCAATCCAAAGCACACTGATAGATAAGATTTTTATCTACAACTTTTATTAAGACCTAAAATTCTTTTAAAACCATTAAGACTTCCTAAGAACATCAAAATCACAGCAAGGCGAAACTGTCCAGAAATTCAGAAACTATCACCCAATTTCAAACAAAGTTTCAACGGTGAATATACGGTGGAATAATCTCAAATTTTAACTAGAGATACCCAATCATGTTATGTACCAATGATAGAAGTCTGATCATCAATAATATGTATCAAATTAAATAGACAAATTTCAGAACCCTAATGATATAAGAATAAACAAAATGGAAAACAAAGTATAACAAAGAAACACAAAGAGAAAAGGGATTAAACATTCTACCTTTAATTAGCTACAATCTCCTCTAGATTATCCATAGCCTTCTTTTCTAAAAACTCTAGCTCCATCTCTTTCTCCTTCTCATTCTTTCCAAATCTAAAATTATTTCTTATTATTATTTTTCTTAACTATTTTATTTATCTTTTCATTTTCCCTTAATTTTATTTATTATTGATTATTCTATTTGCACCTAAATTGTAGCCTTCCTAGTTCAATCAACCCACTTAGGCTAAGGCCAAAGAACAACAACCTAAGACACAAGGTTAACTGATTTCAGTATAGCCCGACCCAAAACAATATCTAAAAATACAGGGTATTACAATATGGTTGGTCGTGTGGATGAGAGATATCTCATTCTATCATTCATTAAAGCTATGTTCGCAACCAACCTTCTATACGTTTAAATTTTCAGAATCAAGAATACAATCACAATGACCGAGCCGAGAATTCGGGGAAGAATATTGCTCTTGAGGAAAAAACAAATGAGATGGAATCATACCCAGATTCTGAACACAAGTTCAAAAGCGAGCGAATGCAAGCTTGTTACCTAAGTTGATAAATACGGTGGCGAGCACCTCGCAAGGGTAACAAGAGAGGATAATGGGTGATAGTCGGCGAAACTAGTAGCTATGGGGAGTCATGATCAAGAAGAATTCAAGAGAGAGAGAAATTTCTATAACCATGGTGAATATAAAAACCCAAAGACTTGATCACCACAAGAAACTTATGGAGGCCAGAGGCAAAATTACAACAGAGGACAACGAAATCACATGATAATATGGGAAGAAATCAAAATGCCACCTTTGAATGCTAGTGTGGAGAAGATATGGGAAGCTATAATTGATGGAAAATATACCCGCTCCATGGAACATGGGGAGGAACCACCTCCAAGCTTTAGAAGTAATGAATTTTGCTCTTATCATCATTTCCATGGACATACAACGAATGACCTGCAGAAATATAAAGAGAATCATTCTCGTGGATGATAGATCAAGGAAAATTAAATCACTTCCTAGTAGGGCAAACTCAACCTCAAGCATTACCACCTCCACCGATATTCGCCAAGTAGGCAAATACAAGAAAGGAAAGAGAAACATTTGTGATAGAAGTTGGAACAAAGGCAAAGAACTTTTTGTAACTCTATTGTACATTCGTACAAAACAATTGAAGACTTTCATGATAACGTTCTCGCAGGTTTTCGCAAGAGACTTGAAGATAGAGAAATAATGAACATTGCGAAGACATCTTCACCGAAAGAATGGCAAAAGCAGACTATTTATTTTACCGCAGAAGAAGCACTCCGAGGATGGAGAAATGCACGACAACCCACTAGTGGTAAGATTGAGATTAACCCAAAACCTAGCTAGCGATGATGAAGATGATGAAGCTGAGAATTCATGGGCAATCAATAGAATTTTAATTGATACTGGAAGTTCCGTGAATATCCTTTTTTATCATACTTATAAAACTATGGGAGGGAAAGATGAAGATCTAATACCTTCAACTTACAAAATCTATGGTTTCAATGGTACTGCCAATAAACCTAAAGGAGAAGCTCATATGCGAATTCCGCTGAAAGGATTGTCAACTGAAATTTTTTCTGTATAGTCGATGTGGAATCACCTTATAATGCATTGATTGACGACCTTGGTTACATGAGATTTTAGGTGTAGCATCGACTTTCCACCATTGCATCAAGTTTCCTCATCCCGGTGGTGTTGGTGTCATAAAAGGAGATTGGATTGAAGGAAAGAAATGCTATGAAGTTGATGTGGAATCTTGCAAAGAAAGAGCTTCGAAGAAGAAGAATTGGAAACAAAACATCAAAGAAGAAAAAAAAAAAAAAAGGAAAGATTGATGGTAGATGCAATAGAAAATAGAGAAGAAAATATGTTGCGAAACCGATGCTTCTTTGAAAGAAAGAAACGATGACGGTTTTGCAAAAGGGAAGGAAGTAGTAGAAAATTTGAACAATTTAGAGGCACAAAGTAAGAGGTAAGAGATGTTGGGAGTGAATGAAGGTGTTGATTTTATGATTGCGAAAAATGTATTGATTTTTTTTTTTAAAAAAAAAAAAAAAAAAAAATCTTTTGAAAAAAGAAAATTCGAAATTTTGAGTATACAAAAAAAAAAGATGAAATTTTGGAGTGAAATTACAAA
This sequence comes from Papaver armeniacum, assembly GCA_023531295.1. NCBI lineage: Eukaryota > Viridiplantae > Streptophyta > Magnoliopsida > Ranunculales > Papaveraceae > Papaver > Papaver armeniacum. Next base: position 27,797 of record JAJJWW010019130.1, read on the forward strand.
AGAATTGATATGCAGAAGAAGAGACAAAATAATCGAAAGGGGCGAACCCGCTATGGCGTACACCCTAGTTCGCGAAATCAAAATTTCAAAAGAGGCAAATGTAAGACCTAAAGTGCGTCATAAAAGGGGGTACTTACATGGCTCGTGGAAAAGGTTACACCGCCCGGAACTCCGAGTCATGGAGATTTGGGGTCAATAAAGCCCATCCAGAGAGGTACCTGGATTTTCAACCTAAGCTTATGACTTAGGTTGGACGACCGAGGGTCTCTTCTAAGGAGTCAACATGTGATCAAGGGTCGAGGTACACGGTTGAGCCAAGAGTGCCAGGGGCATTTGAAGTGTCTCGGCCATTCTTGGCAAGTCTTGGATTATGATGCACTCCGCCCCAAAGAAAACTCCACTTAGGGTGTAGTCTCGTAACCATAAGACCTATAGGCAAAATGGATAAGAGGGTCGCAAAACAATCGGTTGTTGTTAAGACCGTATGGGAGGATCCAACCTTGTATGGTAGAGGTACGTCTCCTTGAAGGGGCAACCAGTGGGAAGATAAGGCGGCACCCTCCATTAGGGAGCTGATGGGAGCTGATAAGTGTCTTAAGACGCAAATGTCATGAGGCTTTATTTTCGCAAGAAAATTTAGGCTTGTCATATTTGTGCGACAATCCTGAAGAGGCAATAATACAAAAGACAAAGATAAGACGAGATCAATGGGTCAATACATGAAGGTGTAAGGACGTCCTACGATTTCGTCGCAAGACGGCAATGTCATGGGGATTTATTTTCGCAAGAACTTTTAGGTCTGTCATATTGTCGCAACAAAAATTTAAAAGAAAGAAAGATAAGACAAGATCAATGGGTTTTTGCATGCAAGTGCAAAAAGACGTCCCGCGATTTTGTCGCAATGACAAGAGGTGGCGCAATAAGACCTTTAACTAGGAAGGCAAAATAAGACCACATAAAGAAAAAGGAAAAAATCTTAGAAGAAACCAAGAAATATTCTTGTGAAAATTCAAGAACAACAAGATATTGAGGAATGAATACATATTGCTATTCAAAAGTAACTTGCTTAATCTTTCATTTGAATACAAATAAAGAGGCAAGTATGGGAATGATAGAATAAGAATATGTTATTTGTCTTCATATGATAGATTTACGCATTCATAAAATGAAAAATATTGATAATATATTGATTAATTGTAAAAAAGAATTGTTGTCTTTTAACATGTGCGTAAAGGAACAACAAAGAAAGAACTTATATTTGAAGATTCAAGAAACTTGACAAAAAGTTACAAAGATAAGAGATTAAAAGAATGAATGTACAAATATTACAAAAAGAGAAAGAAGAAAAAAACTATTTCTTGTTTGATTCATCTTCTTCATCATCTTCATCAAATCCTTCATCTTCATCTTCATCGATTTCTTCTTCGCTAGCATCACTATCGAGAGATATCTAGAGGAGCGTACATTCTTGGGGATTTCTTCTAGAAGACAAGGATATACAGAATGAGGGATATTGTTGTCATCGCAGACTGTCCTAATTGTCTGATTGCGAAAAATAATAGCATCATACTTAAAATTCGCAACAATAATCTTTAGTCGCTTCTTCAATCTAGAATATTTATCATCTCGAGAAGAAAGATTCTTTGCGAGTTGTTCCTTCTCAAACTCAAGTTCTTCAATTCTTTTAAGAAATCTCTTCAGCTCTGCGAACATGTGACAATGAATCAACAATTTAATGACAATTTTATGAAAGACAAACAAATAAATAAACAAGAACAATTGAAAACCTTCTGTCCGAAATCATATCCCTAACCAAGGTCGTATGCTCACTTGAAGACTAACGTTAACACCTAAATTATTTCTCGGCGTCATCTAGAACTTTCGTAGACCAAGCAAATTCATCATCATTATTTATGAGAAGAAGGGAGTGAATTTGATTCTCTCTTTCACTAAGTATAGCATTTCTGCAATTAGATTCGTCTCGTTCAATTTGGACTTCAAGAAGAGTCTTTTGGAATTTCGCTAATGCTTGAGCACCTTGTCTAGCGATGCGATCTTTATCATCTATGAGATCAACGATCTTCTTTCTTAAAGCATTAATTTTCTCTTTAGAATTAAGATAAAAACGCTTAAATTGGTTGGTTAAGCCCAAACTGGATCTATGGTCAATTTCTAAGAGGTGAAATTTTATTGAAGTTCATTTATGGGAAGAGATTTAATCTTGTCATTTGAAAAACTATTCAAAGATTTATTGAGGTGTTCAATAAGGGTATCATTATCCATAGAGTCGTGGAATGAGCGAAGGAGAGTGGCTTCAATCGTAAAAGGTTATAGGCCTCGCAAAAATGGTAAATCGGATGAGGGAAGATAATGAAAGAACAAAACAAAGGAAAAGAGGAAAGTTTCATACCATAAAGTTGTTGGTTTCCACTCAGAAGACTAGATATCTTGTTCTTCTGAGTGGAAGAATCAACCTCCAATTGTTTATTCTTCTCGCGAAGAGTAGCAGCTTCAGCTTCTAGTTCTTCATTTCTCTTGCGAAGTTGAAGATTCTTCTTTTCAAGAACCCCACGCCTTTTCTCAAGATCTGAGGCAACAACGAAAGAAGCTCTCCCAGTCTACGAAGGAAAATGAAGAAATTAACAAAATATAACTTAAAATCAAAATTATGAAGAAGTAGGGGGAACAAAACATACCAAGACACCTAGCGAATTTAGAAAAGTGGGAGTCACTGATCCGAGACTCCATGAAGAGAATCATCACCATCTAATAAAGGAGCATCGCAGATACTCGCAAGAGCTTTGCATGTACTGAAAGACGATCATCCCCAATCCTTGCATGGAGTCGGAGAAGATGCTGGACGGTTGTGCCATAGAAGATTCGATTGGAAAATCTTCCCATGCGAGAGAATATCAACATCATCATTATCTTCATCATAGAGATCTTTTTATTGGATTGAAGATTTGAAGGAGATGGAGAGTGAATCTTTCATTTCTTTGAAGGTGGGGCAAAGTGGACTTCCCCTTGCGAAGAGGACCTTTACCCTTGCCTTTGGTCTTCGCAACCTGAGAACTTTCTTCTTCTTCAACAATTTCAACACCAACCTTCGCACACGCATGAAGATAAGAAACAGAGGCAACAATATTGTTAAAAATAATAAAAGAAAGTATTTCTTACTTCATCCGTGATCGAACGGAGCGCCGCAAGGGTACTTTACTTGGCATTCCTTTTGTAACTTTTTCTTAGCTTGATAATCTGAAAATTTCGCAAGATTAATAGGTATAAAAAGGAGTGAAGATTATAAACTGAGCGAAATTTAAGAAAAATACCTCTTTCGCTTTCTCGGGCCAATTAAATACCCAAGGTTGATAGGTGGCGAGATTCGCAGGAAGAACATTTGAACCTGAAATATAAGGTCCTTTCAAAACCAACGGAAAGACGAACCATCTATCGTCTTTAGAGTGACGAGGAATATTTTTTTTTCCAGAATGCAGTCGATGTCCTGCATTAGTATTTTATCGCCGGCAACATTTTCTTTCTTCTTCTTCAAGAGCGCACCCCAAATGAGTTCTATCATTCTTCATGTTTATTACTTCATAATTCTCGAAGAAGCTCTCTACTTTATATATTGTTCAAGAGAATATTTCTAAGTTCTCGAATTCAGGATCCCTGACTTCATTTGGGTAAAGAGATCATCTACCAGCACCACGGTTGGCGAACTCAAGCATCAAACGAATACAATCCCCACTCAACTGGTAGATGGCTCGCGAGAATTTCGCATGAGCAAGAATTTCATAAAATAAAGGAAGATTAGGATCATAGAGGGGAATGGGAAGGCCAGCGAGTATCTGACAAAGAGAAACTATGATTTCCTTATCATCACAATGATGATCAGTAAATAGTTTGGCAGAAAGAATGGATTTAGATTCTTGATTGGGAATGGTGGTTAATGTGAAACCCTTTTCTTCGAAATCTTTCTGAACTTTCTCCAGAAGTTTCATATTTTACGACCAACCGGAGGCATTTTCAAGATGGAATGAAGAAAGAAGAAAATCAAAAGAAGTAGAAAGAAGAAGATTTGACAAAGAAGCGGAAGTTACGGAGAAACGATGAAGAAAAGTTCGAAAAATTTAAGAAAGAAAGTAAAAAAGAAGAAGAGAAGGGTGAGAAGAATATATATAAAGAGAGGAGTTCTCGAGAAGATAAACACATTTAATGCGAAGAGTAGACGTGAACGGTTGAGAAATAACGGTTGAAAAAGACGTGTCAAGAAATGGATGGAAGAAGAGATACGTGTAATAAATTACGCGTAAAAGTACTTAATCATATCAATATGGAAGAATATGGAAAAAATGAACAATCTGCGGTATTTTGAAAAGCACTAATTCTCATGACATTCTCTCCTTCGCAGAGAAGACATGAGAAGAGGAAAGATGTAGGATCGAGGAATATCGCAACACCAATATCCTCACGAAATCCTTGAACGACACATTGCGAAGACATCGCAGATTGGTAATAAGAATGACGCAACGGATGACGTTGGCTAACACAAGAAAGGTATGAAGACTTAGCGAGATTTAGAGTGTTGCGAGATTTAACACTTGTACACTTGCGAGAATGTCGCAAGATAGATCCAAAATAAAGGACAAACTTAGCTATCATCCACTATGTAATGTCCTATATAAAGAGCCGAACAGGCTTAAGGGAGGGGGGATCTTCTAGAGTAGAGAGAAAGTTTTTAGGAGAGATAAAGTTTATAGTAGCATTTATATTCTTGATTTCCTTCCCTTCTTGTATAATTTCTAACTCAATTAATAAAAGGATTGATTGTTGATTTTAAAGATGTATTGAATACTATGAATTCTTGTGAGGATGTATTGTAGGATTTCCCCGCAACTACGACCAAAGCATGGTGGCGCGGCTAGGTTGGCATGTTTTGGCGCGGTTTGGCGAGGCCAAACTAGGGTTTCGGTCCAATGGTTACCATGCGTTGTCCTGTAACCTTGGGCAGCTAGGATTTCTCCATAGATTGAAGGGCACCGCTGATTGTCGCACGTCTTCGTTTTGGTGAATGCGCATGCCTTGGCGCGTTTGGCGTGGCCAAACTAGGGTTTTCGGGCCAATGGTTACCATGCGTTGTCCGGTAACCTTGGGGCTGGGGATTTGCTCCTCGGGGATTGAAGGACGACCGTTGATTGTCGTCGACGCCTTCGTTTTGGGGTGGCACAGGAAGGCTAGCATGGTGGCGCGCCTAGGTTGGCTAGGGGGCCAAGGCAAGGTGCGGTTCGCTGGTGTGTGGGGCCAAGAGTTTGGCATGCCGCTGGCACATGGTGCGGCTAGCATGGCTAAGGGCCAAGGAAGGGTGAGGTTTGGCTTGGCATGTGGGGCCAAGGGCTTGGCATGCCGCTTGGCATATGGTGCGGCTAGCATGGCTAGGGCCAATGTATAACGGGTGATCGCAAGTGACGCCAATGATTACGCGTTCACATGAGTTGCAGGCCAAGTCCGCGGGTCCGCCGTAATGGTGCAATGCGAAGCCATAATAAGTCTGAACGCAAGCCATAATAGCGGTATTATTGTATAGATTGGCAAGTGTCAAGAATGGCACAATCCACGGTGGACAATGTAATGCAAGTGCATCATACATTGTAAACACATTTGGCTAAGTGATGAAGCTTATTGGCCGACACAATGAAGCTTCATCAAGGTTTGGCAAGACATGGCCAAAGTGACAGATGCAACATGCGATGTTGGCATCGATGCATATCCATGGAATTGAGTTGGCCCAAACTCAAGGATGATGCAAGAGTGAAGAATATGCCAGGAGTTGGTCTATGGCATTATTTCAAGGATGGCCAAAGATTGAATAATGCAAACAAGCTAGTAATCCAAGAGTGGTATTACTATTGTCAAACAGATTGGCTAAGTAAAGCATATGGCGCCGAGATAACTTGATTGAGCTAAGGAGTTGGCCTTGATGATTGAAGTGCAAGTATTGTCCAGGCATTAGCTTAGAGAAATAAGCATGCGGGGGCCAAGGTGGTTGAGCATTGGAACAAGGCAGAATTCGGTGAAAGCACAACGGTTGTGCAATATGGCTCAAGTGGCGGTTAGAGTTGGTTACAAGCTTTACAAGCATGCCAAATGTGTGAGACAAGGAGAACGGTTATAGAAGTAGTTTATAACCATTTGTGAGTGTTCATAACCACCAAGAATAGGTGTGGCTTTTGTTGGTGTGACAACTCAAAAGGTGACAAGCTTGAAAGTGGCGGTTATGGAACCTACTTGGACACTTGGCTGTTCAAGGCTTGTGCAGCGGTTGCAATGAAGTTTTGGCCTGATCCTAGCATGTATAAATAGGCTAGAATCAATAAGTTTAGTGTTGTTCGTTTTGAGAGAAGAACCACTAATGTAGAGAGAATTTTAGGCATTCACCAAGAGGGTGAATGGTCATTTGGTCCATGTGATGGACTGTTTTGTATAATCTTCCTTAATGCAATAAAATGGGTTTATTGTATTAGTTCTTTGTGTTCATTATGTTGCTGATCTTGTGAAGTTGTCAATTGGTTTGATGCATGGCAGAACCTCTTATGCTTATGGGGGCATGAAGAGTTAGAGAAAGAAAGAAAAGACTTAGTTGTGCAAAGCCTTATGAGTGAAGGCAGATGCGTACTTTTGCAAGTATGCAAGGCTGAATGATTTTGGGTGAAGTTGATTCACTGAACCACAATCATTGCCGGTCATGACCCATGAAAATTTTAGGCGATTAAATGGGCGTGTGACAGTAAGGTATCAGAGCTGTGTTAGGGGACACAGTTGCTGATTTTTCTCTCTTTTACTCAAGTTAATGTCATTTGTTTGTCAAATTCAGTGAAGAATTGTTTGGGTTTCACTAGTATGAAGACTAGAAGAAGTTGGTCTTGTGTGGAAAGATCAATTGGAATGAACTTGAAGCTTGAAGTAGCAGCAGGCCATGAAAGTTTATGACAAAGGTGTCAAAATTCCAACCCAAAGTGTTAGGCGAACGTGCAAGAGTCATTGAAAACCGGGTTTTCAAGTGATTGCATGACAAAACTAAGGAGTATGCTGACTTCTATGGTGCAAGTCAGGTGTTAAAGTCCATGTTTCTCACAAGTATGCGAAGATTATGCATTTGGAATGCATTCTTTCGTAGTGTTATCGTGAGCAGTACATTACAAGTGGTAATGGGAATTTTGCGAAAATTCTTGAACTCAAAGAAGTTGATGGCCTTTGTAGTGGCAAAGTAGATGAAGAACATGTCTATGTGATAGATTGAAAGTGTTTTCATCATAGCCAGTTGATGGAAGATTTAAGTAACCTCTCTCGAATGCATGTACCTTAGTGGTAATGCAAAGTCTGGTTGCGAACCAGCATGTTTGTGGCAATGTGATGCCATAAAAGAAGAATTGGATGGCCAATTCTTATCTAGCATAAAGCTTATAGAAAGGAAATTTGAAGAAATAAGCGCAAGTTAGGGAAAACCGCTACACCACGGTCTTGCGTTTGAAAATTATTCTTCGTTGATGCTAGATGAGCACAAGGAGTGTGCTTTCACCTGTTTATGAGTGGGATCAATATGCTTGAACAAGGGTGTTCAAAGACCTGCATTTGATCGTAACCACAAGTGGATGTTCTTGTCAACTACAAATCAGTATTGCTACAAAACTGATTTTTGGAGAAGGGGAAAGACAAGAGTTTCCAGTTGTGCATGGGCAGTAAAAATGAGTTCCGAGTTTGAAGAAGAATGCGACATTCTTGCTTCGGGGAACGTGGCGGTGGGCGCCTCATTTGCAAGGATTATGGCCTTGTTTTGTCCAAAGTGTTTATCCGCGGAAGTCATTAAGTGATATGACTTTCTTGAGCTCCATGGTGATACTCAGAATCACCAAGTTAAGTCTCATTCGATTGTGCAAAGGTGTACAAGTTTGTGTCAAGATTTGAGTGCTAATTGGCATAGCATGTATGCAACAGTCAGTAGCATGCGCCAAATGGGATTTGGGCATGTCCGGGGAATGCATAATGCGTGAAGAAATGCAAGTTAGGCAAATTGTGGATGCGGGAAAGATAAGAACAAAGAAGTGGTGATGCATAATGATGGCATGTGGCCATTATTGAAGAAATCTTCGTGAAAGCTAAAGAAAAATGATAGCATCAGTCTAAAAGGAGTATTCAACTAATTGTCAATTATAGTGTGCTTCATTATGGGAGTGGCATACGAACGTTGATAGTTAGAAGAGTGCATGTGGCAAAGTGAATTGCTACATTGGGGACAGTAGGTGCTGTCTTGCTTCCTTTGTTGCTTAGAAGCGAAGTTGAAGTCGATTGCAAGGCTTTTTAGGTCTTACAAGTTGCAAATCGGTTGCGCAGTATTTGCTCAAGTTTGAGTATACTTTCGGTTTAGGTCGAGTGGACCTTGGTGTTGGAATGAAGTCTCTATGTAAGGTAGTAGTGAATGAGGGTATTTGAAGTGAAAGATCTTGCCTCTTTCGTTCAAAGTAAAGCTAGTTCACGTGGAAGATGCTACATAGCATATTAAGCCAAAATATGCAATAGAAGACGCTGAAAGTGAAAGAAGCAAATAGCGGAGTTGGCGGCATAGTCGAGTTTGCTGTTGAGAGTTATGTGGAAGTGCAAAGGCATTTGGCAGCGATAGCATGGAGTAACGCAGCAAGAATGAAGATATAAGTCCATCAAGTATATGAGTTAAGAGTAACTCATTGTTAGGAAGAACATGATGTTGTTTTTCCGCCACATTAAAGCGTAGCAGTTTGAAAGAGCAAGTGATGCTTAAATTGCTGGTTTCAAAGGCGCGTGAAGAGGATGCCTGGCCCAAAGAGGCGTTGTGATGTCACGGGTATCCTAAGTCATGACTATACTGAGTCATGCATTTCAATCATGATGTTGCGACAATGCAAGCAAAAAAAGACAAGGTGCAAGTTCTTTGGCATACAAATGATGCAAGTCCAAGAAGGTGAAGTTTACAACATGATTTGGAGGCCAAATCTAAAGTAAGTTTTGTTGCATTGTCAAGGCAAAGCAAATTAAGGCTATGGATTGTGGCGCATACCGTGAGTGGTATGGAATCAGCATGCATACCTCAAGGCATGGCATGATTTGGCGTAGGCGCATATGATTGAAGAATGATGCCAAGTCTTGTATAAGTCTGTTATATTGAGTGGTGCAACTAAAGTCGGAAAGAAGGCATAAGACTATGGCAATGATCGGTGTGATCAGTTGGGAAGAATCATTACTTATGTACACTTAGGCACAAATGATTCATGCGAAGTTCAATCATAATTCAGGGAATTGGCAAGAAGAATTTCAAGTTGCATTTGGGTGTTGATATGCGATTGTAGTGGGGTTAGGAACGTCGATCAACGTGACAACAACAATACAAGTCAAGTAGGATCAATGGCAAGGCGATAAGCTAAGTGATGGCATTTGGTACTAGGCATAAAAGTTGTGGCAAAAATGAAGGCCAAACAAAGTTTGCTGATTTATGAGAAGGGCTCGAAGCGTGCAAGGCGAGGAGAACAAGTATAACGAGTATACTTTGTTGCGTTCAACGAGGGCGTTGAACGGATTAAGTGGGGAGGTCTATAATGGTACAGCAAGTGACGCACAATGATTACGCGTACGAGTTGCAGGCCAAGTACCAGTCCGCCGTAATGGTGCAATGCGAAGCCATAATAGTGCAACGCAAGCCATAATAGCGGTATTATTTGTATAGACTGGCAGAAGTGTCAAGAATGGCACAAATCCCAAGGGGCCAATGTAATGCAAGTGCAGCATTACATTGTAAACACATTTGTCTAAGTGATGAAGCTTATTAATACACAATGAAGCTTCATTGAAGGTTTGGCAAGACATGGCCAAAGTGAGGATGCAACATGCGATGTTGGCATCGATGCATATCCATGGAATTGAGTTGGCCCAAACTCAAGGATGATGCAGAGTGAAGAATAGGCCAGAGTTGGTACATGGCATTAGTTCAAGGCTGGCCAAAGCTTGAACAATGAAAACAAGCTAGTAATGCAAGAGTGGTATTACTATTGTCATGAGATGATTGGCTAAGTAAAGCATATGGCGCCGAGATAACCCAGATTGAGCTAAGAGGTGGCCTTGATGATTAAAGCGCAAGGATTGTCCGTGCATTAGCTTAGAGAAATAAGCATGCGGGGCCAAGGTGGCTGAGCATTGGAACAAGGCAGAGTCAAGCAAAGCACGGTTGTGCAATATGGCTCAAGTGGCGGTTAGGAGTTGGTTACAAGCTTTACAAGCATGCCAAATGTGTGAGACAAGGGAGAACGGTTATAGAAGTAGTTTATAACCATTTGTGAGTGTTCATAACCACCAAGCAGGTGTGGCTTTTGTTGGCGTGACAACTCAAAAGGTGGCAGGTTGAAAGTGGCGGTTATGGAACCTACTTGGACACTTGGCTATTCAAGGCACCGTGCAGCGGTTGCACGAAGTTTGGCCTGATCCCTGGGCATGTATAAATAGCCTAGGAATCAATAAGTTTAGTGTTGTTCGTTTTGAGAGAAGAACCACTAATGTAGATAGAGTTTTAGGCATTCACCAAGAGGGTGAATGGCCTGTTTGGTCCATGTGATGGACTGTTTTGTATAATCTTCCTTAATGCAATAAAATGGGTTTATTGTATTAGTTCTTTGTGTTCATTATGTTGCTGATCTTGTGAAGTTGTCAATTGGTTTGATGCATGGCAGAACCTCTTATGCTTATGGGGGCCCACAAGAAATCATGCCATCAGCGGCGAGATTCCTAGCGACACATGGTATTTCATCGCTAAAGAGAATATACACCGACCATAGAAATTGTTGTAGCAAAATATCAATTTCAGCGGCGGATTGAAAAGTTGTCACTAAACTAGTCGCTAAATAATTTAAACAGCGACCGAATTTGACGTGTGTAGCTAAATCATATGAACAACGACATAAATCGATATTATCGCCAATTCTTAATTTTAGCGATGATATTAATGGTCGTTAAAAGGGGATTTTAAAGACGTACTTCAATTAGATCGTTAAATGGCCATCCACTAACCCACTACAATCGCCCCCACCAGCCCACAAACTTCCCATCATCTTTAGAGAAAAAAAAAACTAACTCTTTTCTTTAACTCCATCGAAACCCTAGAGAAAAAAAATAGCCTCCACCCCCATGGAAGTCTCCATCTTCTTCTCTCATCCAAGACATAGTCAGTTTTCGTTCTACATCTCTCTCATCATAACTGGAGTTCTCGAACAAATAATTCGTTTCTTATACCGATTTCGAAGATTCAACGAACTACCTCTGGCCTAGTTTTAACCGACTGCTTTTTTTTTATGATTCTCGTTTCAATTTGGAGCATCAACTTCCAGGTATACTGTATTGATTTTGCCTTTTAATATTTCAAATACTGATTCTGGGTTTTTGTCAAGGGTTGGAACAACGTTTGGGGATTTCGCTTAAGGTCATAAAACTGTACTTTATAATAGATTTAGACTTAGAGTTTTCAAACTATGATTATGACTTTGTTTTTTTTTTTTATGGATTTGATTTTCTTTAGGGTTGGAGGATTGTTTTTAAAGGCGACGGTGTTACTGTTTTGATTGTTTTATAGGGCTTGATCAAGAAGGCTATTGTTATTGGAAGCATTTGGAGAGGAAAAAGAAGGATAAAGACTATTTAAGTTTAGGTTGATTTTGGTTGAGAGCAGGACTCATCTTCTTGCACGTTCTTAAAGAGGACCAAGAAGGTTCCTTCAATCTGGAAATAGTAAGTTTTAGCAACAATTTTTTTTTTTTTTTTTTTTTTTATGTGATTAGGATATGATGCAATTGTGTGTTCCTGCTTTATTGTGTAACATGAATTTCTTTGCATTGGTAAAATGGGACTGCACATAGTAATCTGTATACATAATTGCTTCACGTGACAGAGTATTACATATTTTGAATGTTTTGCTTCTCCATGCTTACTTCTTCGCTGTTGAGAAAGGATCCATGTGCTGAGAAAGATCAGTTGACCAAAAGGTAATTTATCAAACTTGGGCTCATGGATATGTACTCTATCTAGGGTTATTTGAGTTTGTCAGTTGGTGAAATGTTTCCTTCTCCTGAAGTGCCAAACTGATTGAGTTTTCTTTGTGATGCATGCAGCATCATTGCATACTCATACTACCTTGGATTATGAGGCAGTAACATGTTTCACTGAGCATTCCCTTCTGGATGTTTATACACTATATGATCGATCTCCTAATTGTTTAATCATAACAACATAAGTACCTTTGTTTTTTTTCATTTCATCTTATATACAAACTTTTATTAACTTCCAGATCAGAGGCAATGTATGGGGCAGATTAGTAAAAGAAAAGCATCTGTTGAGGGTGACATCATCCTAAGGAAAATGAAATATTCACAATCCGAGAATCCGTCTGTCCGATCTGCTGCAGAAGATTTTCTTGAAAAAGCGAAGTGGGAGCTACGTACTTGGCACTAATCATGGTGATAGGAATGGTCATATACGGATACACACCTTCAAGAAACATAGCGCATAGGCATATTGATTCTCATTTTGGTTCTTCATTCATTCAGGTACGGATGTTTTGTGCTTATTTACGAATTACATTATAATAATTTATGTGCTGATACGAATATTTTTTCATTAATGCTTCAGAGAAAAGGATTAGGATAAGGACGTGTCATCTGTTACCCCGTGTTTGTATTGTTATCGTCCTTAAAGAATACCTTTCTTGTTTTTATCCACTACATACAGGGCAAGAACGTGCCATTTATTCATTCTTTTTGTGTTTTGTTGATCAACTTGACACTTTCAAGTTCCAGCTGTTTCTTTTTTCTTTTGGCTTAGGCTTTTTCGTACAGTATGTCCCTATGTGATAGAACACCCTCTTATGTTTTATTGAATCAAGATGTAGCTTGGAGAGTTTACTCGTTGCATAAACTTTCGAATGTTGTACCAAGTTGTTCTCTGTGTAGGAGATTATTTTCTTAGTATTTTACAATATTAAATAAATATGCTAGTGGTAGAACCCCCAATCATCACATTGTTAAAATGTTTTCTGAGATGTTCTTTGGAATTTTCAATGCCAGGCTTGCCAGCTTCTAATTACTAATAGAGCACTCAAGCTGCGCTCTGGAGTTTCGTGTAGGGTATGGTGGCACTATAGGCAGTTTCTGTGCAGACCTTTGGATGGTTGATTGTCTCTCGGTTGAGGTATTGGCTGCAGAACCAATCAGACAGATTATACGAGAAGTAAATGCCTTTGATATTTTGTTACTTTCTAGTCTTCTCTTTTTCTTGTGTGTGTAAATAACTTCATTTATATAATTTCATTTCACGGCTCCAGTATCCGAGCTATTTGTAGATGATTCATTTTTTTTTTGTAGTCAAGCATTCAAAAGATCTGATGTTTTGAATGTGCTTTTGGGATATTAATGTAAAGTTGAATTCATCTTTTAAATGCAATTAAATTTAAATTCAGTTTAAATTTGTTTGCATTTAAGATTCTATTATTTTCGGAATTAAAGTTGAATTCATCTGTTAAATGTAAATAATGGCTACAAAATATTTTGTCGCAGTTGGATTTTTTACCGATAAAACTAAGCTTGTAGCAAGCAAAATAAATTCAGCTATGAATATATGTTGTCGCTAATAAATTATTATTAGCGGCCAAGATTTTTGGTCGGTAAATTTACATTTTTAGCTACGAGAATTGATACTGTCGCTGATGAATATTTGGCGACGAAATCAAAATTTACGTCGCTGTTAACATTCAGCGACCCACTATTGCCGACTATTTACGCGACAATAAATATTCGTCGGTAAAAAGAATTGGCGACGAAAACTGTTCCTTTTGCGACAATGACGTTTGTCGCTGATAGCATATTTTCTTGTAGTTAGAGAGAAAGAAGAAAAGACTTCGTTGTGCAAAACCTTATGAGTGAAGGCGTATCACGTGCTTTGGTGCAAGTATGCAAGGCAGAATGATTTTGGGTGAAGTTGATTCACCGAACCACAATCATTGCCGGTCATGACCCATGAAAATTTTTAGCGATTAAATGGGGCGTGTGACACAATGCAAGGTGCGGTTTGGCTTGGCATGGTTTGCTATTTGGATGATGAGTAAATTTAGCATGGTTGGCATGCCTTGGAGCGGAGATGTGGCTGGCACGGTTTGCCATTGGCAACGAGTGAATGCGGATGGCATGGTTGGCATGCCTTTGCGCGGTAACATGAGAATTTAGGGTTTGGTATAGGTGATGTCAGTAAGTGTTAAGGGTTCTGCCGTGGAACCTGACCCGTGAAAAAAAGTACCCCGATAATTCTTACATAAGCATGCTGATTAATTTAATAAATGCGCTAATGGTAATAGTGACGTCATGTCAGGTTCATAGTTTTACGATTTTGACCTAAGCTAAAAACCACCAAAGAACACCAGCCTACAATATTATTAATCGTAAAGACTTATTTTTTTATTTTCCGTTATCAAAAGAGAAGTTGTATTAAAAAAAAATGTACGAAATTTCTACCAAAGGTAGATAAAAGAAAAAAGAAAAAAACTACAGATTACATGTACATGAAGATTGAGTCCCAAGCAATGAGTCCCATTTATCTTGGAATTCAAATGTCCGCCAGTCAAATATGTTATGCAAAATTGGTTTTCCAATACACATAGGAAATAGTATACAGATTGATACATTGGGGACCAAAACCTTAGAAAAATCCTAAGCGGGACCCGAGGTTTATTAAATCCGCGATGGTAATTTTCTGCAAATAATCAGGTAATTGAAGTTATCATTTGACCACATTACTTAGTTGATCTTTACCTTGCCTATCATTAGTTTCCTCCAAAGTCTCATGTGACTGATCAATGAAAGCTTGTTTAACCAGACTATTCATAGTGAACCAAACATATTCATAGTGAGATTAATGAAACAAAATTATCATTTCTCCAAAATGTTAGCATGCATTTTGCATTTATATATCATGCATTATGCATGCAGTTAATTTTGTAAATTGTATGCACCTAGCTGTACAAACGCGAGTCTTTTATTAATTGATATTCACTTGAAACCCCGCCCAATGTTAAATCATGTTTGCTGTACACACAAAGACTAATCAGTGAAGCATGGATCGTGAAAGGGTGCGGGTGCATTTAGCCTTGTATATGCGTGCGGACACGATCAAGTAAAAGGATAAAAAAAATGGTGTCTCAAATACAAATCACCCGCAAAATAAGGTATACAACACGCATGTCTTCTCTAACATGGAAAACACGATCAAGTAAAAGGATGCGTTTGCGCTCTTGTGTGACCTACTGACCAGTGGCGGAGCTGGCAGGCTCTGTTGACTTCATCTAATTGGTATCTCTTTCCTGTTATTATTCTCCTCTGGTCGACCAATAGCAAAGTGGGATTCAATTCTTTTCATTTTTATTTGCGTTCTCTTTGCGTCGAATATTTCATATATGCCTCTGCTACGTAATTACCACTTGATCAAGCTAAGCTAGTGTTTCGTTAAGCCAAAAAAGAGGACAAAACTTATGTGAATATCTCTTATTTGCTAAGATTTGTCAAGTAAGGGCAGTTTTGTAAACGCGTATTACCAAGAATCCTTGGTTAAAAAATAATATAAACTAAGGGCAGTAATTGTATTAAGATTTGAAACTGCCCTCCAGCTGATTAGACGTGCCCTCCACCTTCCACGATCACTAAACAGTATACTACGTAAATCAAGATCGGTGACATGGTCCAAAAGGTGGCTAGTGACCTTAAATGAAAAAAAATACATTATGTCTAATTAATGAGTGATCGTGGTATATGGATTTGGTAATAAAAATCGTGATGGGTATATGGGAAACATATTTTTTGTGGAATATGGGAAACATATTCATATATACATCTCACTAATTCACTAGGTTAGTAATGCATAAATGCAACATCTTGGTTACCAGATTGCGTTTATGTATTGAGAACCAACCATATAATGAGTGATATATGTTGAACCGATACAATAAAATTCAGTATAAAACAGAACATCTATAGGACAAACATCGGATACATTAAAAAAAGCAACCCCATTTGCTTTAGAAACAACCCGAAGTTTGTCATTAAGGCACGGCCATATCTAGAGGTGTAAACGTCTTAGGCCCGGCATTGCCCCGCACACTAAGTCGCGTGCTTACGTGCCATGTGTCGTCTTTGTCTTGTGCTAACGATGCAAAGCGTGTTGTGCCGTGATGTGCTTTACTAGTCAAAAGCTAGGCACCTTTTGACATTACGAGCACAACTACACGAATAAACGTCTTGCCGTCTTTATCTTAGTCCGGGCACACGTGTTATAAATAATATGAAATCACTTAATGTATATATTAAGTCGGACATTATCACAAGAATTTAATTAGACAATATATCATTTGAAATTATTTCAAATAAATTAACAAGTTTATTCAATAAAAAGAAATAACCCATCAAATATAAAATTTGATTATTGTCATGTAAATTAATGTTCAGTTAAATATAGGTGACAACACTAACAATGATATTGAAATATATTTTCTAAATATTAAGGTATTATATGTGTTGTTATAAATAACCCAACATAAAATGTTAAAAACTAGCTAGAATAGTGACTCTTTTGTGAAATATACAAAAAGATGTGACGTATTATGCTTTGTTATATGGTGTATTTGCACATGTTATAGCGTGCTCTCTTAACGTGTTGTCTTGGGCTGGGCCACGTGCTTATCCGTGCCGCGTGTTGTCTTTGTACTCTTTGTGCCAATTAGTCAAACCCAGCACGTCCCATTTAACAAGCGTGTTGTCGTGGGAGCTAAGTCACGTCTTTGGGCTGGGATATGCTCAAATTTTAGCGTCTTTGTCTCAGGCTGTGCCTCGTGCACAGCCCAATTTACACCTCTAGCCATATCCCAATTTATTTAAAACCTATAAGACTTTTAAGAAGCACGTAATGAAATGGCCTTATACTTTTATTTATAACTTATTAGGCTTATGAGAAGCACGTAGTGATACATCTATCATTACGATACATAAGCATATTGCAAGGCCCATTCCTCAAACACGCACATACATAATATCTGTCTCATATGTAGCAGAGACATCACACACATACATATTGTCTGTCTCGTATATAGTAGAGACATCCACAGTTGAGTTTACTTAACACTGGATAAACATACTCTTCCATCCAACGCTACTGCATTGATGGGAATTGCTGTTGAAAGTGAAAACGCTCACCAAGACAATTCCCTGTGTTATACATTCTAGCACTCTGACCAGTGTAACGAAATCGATAACCACCCATATATAAAAAGGTTTGAGCATCCACATCTACTATACCTTCGGGTTTCGCCACCGCAACCTCTTAAACGATACATAGTTATCGAACTTGCATTTGCCAATTCACTTACTACAGCCATGAGGACCAAATCCATGAATAGCATGGAGAGTGAGCTCTTACTAGATGCCATTGTTCAGTGAAGGAGCTTAATTGCCTTTCGAAAATAGAAAGCAAAATGAGAATTTTTCTTCCTTATATTTTTCTTTTAGGTTTCTTGAAATTGTGTGTTTCCTTCTGAAGTTGGATGCATTTATTTATAGTTAAATGTTCAAAGAACCCGACAAAAATGAGAAACTTGCATGGAAAAAAGTAGTTGATATATAATAGAGCAGTGTTATCCCGCACGACCTTGCGAGAAGCTATCCCGTTCAATCGGTTTCTTTACCGTTAGATCATGCTAAAACCCAGATCTAACAGCCTTAAACCCTTTAGGGAAAGTGGTGGGTCCTTTCTGAAAGTGATAGGTCATTTTCTGAATGTGAATCTAACAGATTAATTTAATCATCCAACGGTTAAGAAGTCGCTTTTACGGAAGCCCTCCCGCAAAATCGTGTGGGATAGCATTTGTTTATATAATATCATAGAGAAGAATATCTAGTAAACGAATCTGCTTATTTTCATCGATTATGGATCTCGATATGTTTTTTTTTTCATTGATTATGAATGAGGAATTGCGCTTTTTGTTAATTAATTGAAAGGATGCATGTTTGGTCATAGATATGATGCAACAAAACCGGCCAGAAATTACCAACCAAAACCATGGACAAAGGGCCCCAGTTTCAGACCGGTACTGATCTTTCTGCCAACCAAAAAGGAAAGGTTTTTATTTCCATCGCTGCTAATAGGGGCTGTTAGGAAAGGACCACCACTTAGCAATAGAGAAAGATTTTTATTTCCATGGCTGCTAATAGGGGCTGTTAGGAAAGGACCACCACTTAGCAATATAGAAAGATTTTTATTTCCATGGCTGCTAATAGGGGATGTTTTGTCTTGATTAAAATCTGGTTATCCTTGAGTAAATAGATACCCCTATTAGTAATCTTGTTTATTTCATCTAGATTCACTACTGAAATCCTGTAGATATACATTTTATAATAAAAAAATCGGTCCGCGGTTATAAACCTAAATGTGTCACTATTCATTAAAAACCCGTCAAAATAAAGTAACACAAAACCCAAAAAAACAAAATTTTGATGAATAAATTTGGAGTTTTTGTATCAATTTTTTAAAATTTGGGGTTTTTATCAATTTAGTTTAATTCGGGAGTTTCAATGAAAACCAACATTTGAGTGGGGTTTTTGTACCACAAGTTTGGTCACATTGGGTTTGTATGACTAGTTTTGAAAAAAAGTAGATTCAGAGATACGACAACTACACCTCAAATGTAATTCAAATGAAAACCAAATTAAATTCAAATGATAATTCAAATGACAACCAAATTAAACTCAAATGATAATTCAAATGAAATTCAAATTACAATGACATGAAACCTAGATTCACAATTTCAAATGGCCATTTATTTAAAAACCACATTCCTTGTACAATTCAAGACAGTTCAAATTGATAAATTACAATGAAATGAAACTTTTGTGCGTAGCTTGAAAATCGAGAAAAGAAAAAACAAATCTGGTTCTTTCTGTTTGAGCACCACCTTTCTCCTCCAAACTTTACTTGGTGCTCCGGCTCTTGGACCACCAAATCTTCTTGGTCTGTCACCACCTTCATTATTATGGCTAAATACAAATAAAATCAACATCAAACTCCAAAAACACATAACAACATCAACAATAAAATTTACAGGACCATTCAAAATTATCTGTCAGGACTCGGGAGAACAGGAATTCTAAATAGTAGAAGAAGAACCATAACCATATTGAATCAAACTCTCAAATAGTGGTGATCATAACAAAAAGAGTACCATCATGCCACATGTTTCAAACACAATCTTGTTCTAGCAGTCTTCAAAAACTAAAAAGTGGAAAGTGGAGCCCAAAACTAAGGTCTCTTCGATTGAGCGCACACACACACAAATATATATATATATTATATGCGTGTGATTCTTAACCAACCTCAATCCATCTTAATGACTGAAAATCAAATGTAACTTAGAAATGCGAGTATAACAGTTGATAGGTGCTCCCCACAACCCCAACAATCTTACCTAATGAACCGATCAAAATAGATCTTTGTTCCAGATAAGTGGACAGTAAATTGCAAGTTCTCTAATATTTAGGAAAAACAATCGTATTGCTTCCACTTCACACAGTCAAGTCATTATAAAGATCCAAGTCCATATGTATACACACGTTTTTTATTAGCAAAAATAATGTATAGTAAAAATATTATCTAAATGGCGAAATGTTAGTACCCACTACCTTAAACAGGGAAATCTTTGTTTCACTCATTTCGATTAATTAGTTCATGCCCTTCTTTAAGCATTTACATTCGGCCATTGCATATGTGAACAAACTCCTGCAACACATTTTTAAATACATAAGTAAAAAACCAAAGGAAAAGAGACAACAAAAATCGAAGAGCGCGACCAATGAAAACAACACAGAGACATGACTGAGGTTAATCATCAAATTTACTAATCAGGCGATTAAGCTATCATCTCTGAGACACTCAAAAATATGAAATGATCGCAAATACAACCCAGGATCTAATGGCTGTAATGATGCCTGAAATGAAATGACAAAAGTAAAAATAGAAGTGGGATTTAACAGATAATATGGTAAACCCAACAACTCTATATGATGCAGATAAAACTAATAGCCATATCCACATGGTTTACCAAGAGATGACGTCGCAGTGTGATAACGCGCATTACAAATTCTAATACACCACTGCGCACCAATAGTCCCTGAATTTGATGTATCTTGGCAACATTTCAACATTTTCAGTAACATGGTGCATTTCTGCACGACATTTCAACATTTTTAGAACATGATGCATTTATGCAAGTTACCTAATACTAAACAACATAGATAATTCGGGAACTGAAGACAGCAATATATCTTCCATATAATGAAGTACCAACCAAAATCAAAACCGAAACATCATCAACTCACGATATCGAATACTCTTAAAACCAAATCGAAGAAAAAAAACAAACAAATTAACTCACCTCAAAAAAAAAGACAAGCAATTTAACGAGCAATCTTACTAGCAAACCGAGATATCTTGTACTTCATCACCACCACCACACCATTATCACCAGAATCACAATAAAGAACCAGGTAAAAGTAAACCACAACCCTAATCAAGAAAAAGAACACTTGAACTAATGAAAGAGCGTTAACCATATCCCTAATATTAAAATTCAATTCATGTAATTGAAGATGATGAAGAAGAATGAATCATATATAATTACACAATTAATCACGAGAAGGATTTTATAACCGAAAGCACAGACCACCGTTGGAATCGATTATTTGTTTGTTAGAGGGTGTTGACTTACTCCACCTTCCGGATCTACATACAAACGATGGAGGTCGATTGAGAGCAAATAATGAAAGAGGTGAGAGAGGAAGTCAATGAGGAGACTCGATCTCCAATAAACTTACAGAGAGGAAAACAAAGAGAGAGATAGCAATTCTGCGTGAAATTGGTGAGAGAAAGGAAAAATACAAAGTATAACTTCTTTAATGGTAGGTTTGTTTGCAGAATCATGTTTCCAAGTGGGATTCATGTAAATTCCTTGTGTGTTGGGTAACTCAATTAAAATCATAGGATTTATAGAGTTTTCTTGTTTTAAAGTCTTTGTACCGTTTGACATTATTCTCAAATCTTAAAATTGCATATATATGGGATTTAGAGTTAAAAAAAAGTTGGTCCATAAATCCCTTGATAAGTTCCCAGCAAATCTTCGGGGTCGGACTCCATATGGAGGATTTCTTCGGAAAATGAATCCCGTAGAAAACGTGATTCCAAGGATCCGTGCAACCAAACGTGCAGAGGGAAACGTAATTCTACCAAATCCCTTGGACCCACAAATCCCACCTTTAAAATTCTACATCCAAACCCACCATAAAGTAATACTCGATAATATAATATTCTCGTTAAAATAATAAAATTTCCTGGTCTCGATTCGGGCCCTAAGTGCTAAAATAATAAATTCGATAAAATCATAAAATAATACATTTCAAAAGTTCCCCTTAATGATTGTTAGGTCCCAAATAATATAGAAAATAATAAATGCTACTAGAAAAATAAAAAATTAATTTCATACATATTAAACTTTCCCAAAATATAATTTAATATTGGTTTCTTTTTCTTTAGAACTCAAATCAAGTTGTAGTTTATCCCTAATAATTCGTAATGCAATCAAAGTATCCGGGGCCACGTTATTACTGCAACAAGAAGTAATTTTGAAGTGTCATTAATAATTGGAGTGCCAGTATTTGTATTGCAATTAGTCAATAATATAATGCTTTTATAAAATTAGTCGATATTTTACTTAACCTACAAGTATTATTCAACCTCCAAGCTAGGAATTACTTTCTTAATTAATTATATATTACTTAATTATAAAATAAAATAATAATTTATTATATTATCGATAATATAATATTTCTTTAAAATAATAATTTTTCTTGATCCCAAGCCTATTATTTTATAGAAGTTATATTGTACTCCCTCCGTCCGTCCTCTATATATAGGCGGAAAAGTGAAATTCTCTTAGAATAAGAAAGTTTTGGTTTTTATAAATTTTCCTTATGTTTCATGGTTTACCCTCATCAATTCCAATATATTTATCTAGGAAATATGGAAAATATCAATTTATTAAGAGTTTTTATCCATTGGAAAGTGTAATTGTTCTTGGGAATTACTAAAGGCATTGACTAAGTTTGTTAATATCATGTTCTTTAATAAGGGTAAATATGGAAGAAATCACATTGGAATTGGTTTTATGCCTATCTATAGGGACTAAAGAATTTTGCTTCTCCGTCTTTATAATGGGGACGGAGGGAGTACTAATTAAAGAGATAAAGAGATAAGGTTCCTTGGGTTGGTTTTAATGTGCAGGGGAGATACAGTAGAAACTCTATAAATTAATGTTGTTGGGACCATCAAAATTTATTAATTAAGCGAGATATTAATTAACTGATAAATTAATAATTATTAATTTATATATTAATTAATACTTTATTAACTTATAGATAAATTTCATATCAAATAATTAGTTTTTATACAAACAAAATACCATACCATAACATATCTTTTATATTTTCTATATAAATATAGTATCAATATCCAATCATATTTTTATAAACACAATATCCAATCATATTTTTATTTCCTATCTAAACACAAGTTTAGATAATTTGGATGAACATATGACACAAGGAAATCACTCAAGACTTGCAAAATTTGATAGAAGTTGGGCTATCGCAATTCAATGAATGTCAAAGATGTCCTAAATTATAGGAAGAAAATGAAGTTACACAGTTGTTAACCGATGATGAAATAATCGAGAACGTTATGGGAACTAATAAAGATGTGGAAGAAGATGATGAAAGTTATACGATAGAGACCCCTTCACGAAACGAGGCTATTAAAGAGGCAATCACATTGAATAATTTCTTGCTCCTATGAGAAAACAACACCAAAAATTCTTACAATGATAAGAAAAATTATAGATGAAATTCAATGCGATATTGATTTTAGCAAAAAAGAAGAAAATTAAATCATTTTTCAAAAAGTCTTCGTAAATCACTAATTTATTGAATATATATAATGCATTATTAATTTATATTTCATATGGGGCCTATAGGTAATCAAAAACGTATTATCTTATAATTTTAGCGAATTATTAATTTGGCACGTTGTCCCAGGCTAAGGACCGGCCAAAAAAATATTATTTAAGAGAGTTTATTAATTAATCGAGTATTAATTAAAAGAGTTTCTATTGTACTTAATCACAGCCGTAGGCTGGTTAGCAGATTCAATCTCGAGAAAATATAACCAAGGAAACATCGAGGCTCAGTAGTAGAGGTATGAGTTGATGACTCGGTGACAAAATCGTAATTAACCTCTTTTTATAGAACGACCGTTTTTAACACTCTGGGTTGTGCTCGCATTTTTATTAAATGTATGAACGTCTTGACCGGTCCACTGTCCGTTGACCACCATTGAGGGTCGGGGGTGTGGGTTATTAAAACCCCCTTTTCCACTAGTGTTGGTTGAGATTTTATTTTGAGTTTACATATCACTTTGAAGGGTATTTGACAAGGAGGATTGTAAGAAACTATTGATTTGCCCTATTAAATTGATTGGGTCTGGGTTTATTTTCTCAAAGACTACCGAACATCTATATTTCCAGATGAACCAAAGTATGGTGGATATTTTTACTTGAAGATGGCTCCAGTTAGTTTCCGTAATCCACCATTTAATCCAGGAAATAATTGGGCTAGAATTGTAACTTGAGATTATATTATTGAAAGAGAGGACAAACCAAACTGCTCTTGCAAACGAAAACTCGCAGAAGAGATGAGATTTCGTTTCTTGCGCTTGATTGTTACATAACTGGCACAATGAGTCGATATCTGGATTATGAGCACCTAGTCTAGCAGATGTTGGAAGTATTTTTTGTGATAGTTTCTAGATGAAAAATCTTATTCTTGGAGTTGCTTGAATTCTCCAAATCTTATTCCAAGGGAAATCTACGCTGTCATTATTGTCTTGATCCTGATTGGCTAGAAAGGTACAAATATTCTTGGTCGTGAATTTTTCTGAGTGATGATGCCTCCATCTAATGATGTCTTGCTCTTGCTTCCTTGGATTTATAGCTTGAATTTTTTCCGTATCCTCCGAATAAAAGAATTGGTTTAGCTTTTCTTGATCCCACTTATTTTGATCCGTTATTAGCTCTTGAACTCTTGTTGGTGTCTGATCTTGAGACTTGGGGACTTTATTGACTATATCCGCGTTAGGAATCCATTTGTCTTTCCAAATTTTTACCGACGCTCCGTTTTTGACTTGCAAAACAAAATTTCTTTTTATTAGCTCTAATCCTTTTTGTATCTTTGGTCCAAATCCAAGACAAATTCGAGGTTTGGATCCTTCTAGTGGGTGCGAGTTTGGGAAATATTTTGCTTTTAGGAGTTTGACCCATAATTGGTCTTGTTGGTTACCAATCTACTGGCTAGTTTAGTGAGAAGAGCTATATTGAAATGATGTGGGTTTTTAATTCCTAAACAACCCTGGGAAATGGCTTGCATATACTTTTCCAAGCTTTTATCAATCCTCCTTTTCTTTTTTGGCCATCTTTTTTCCACCAGAAATTTCTCTGAATCCGGTCGAGTTGATCAAGAGTGTCTTTTGGCAGAGCTATAACTTGCATTTGATAGGTTGGGTAGGATTGAAGGATAGATTTAATCAAACAGTCCTACCCATAATAGTGCAACGCAAGCCATAATAGCGGTATATCAGACAGACCGGCAAGTGTCAAGAATGGCACAAATCCACGGGGCCAATGTAATGCAAGTGCAGCATTACATTGTAAACACATTTGGCTAAGTGATGAAGCTTATTGGCCGACACAATGAAGCTTCATTGAAGGTTTGGCAAGACATGGCCAAAGTGACAGATGCAACATGCGATGTTGGCATCGATGCATATCCATGGAATTGAGTTGGCCCAAACTCAAGGATGATGCAAGAGTGAAGAATAGGCCAGGAGTTGGTCTATGGCATTAGTTCAAGGCTGGCCAAAGCTTGAACAATGAAAACAAGCTAGTAATGCAAGAGTGGTATTACTATTGTCAAACAGATTGGCTAAGTAAAGCATATGGCGCCAGATAACCAGATTGAGCTAAGGAGTTGGCCTTGATGATTAAAGCGCAAGGATTGTCCGTGCATTATCTTAGAGAAATAAGCATGCAGGGCCAAGGTGGCTGAGCATTGGAACAAGGCAGAATTCGGTAAAGCACAACGGTTGTGCAATATGGCTCAAGTGGCGGTTAGGAGTTGGTTACAAGCTTTACAAGCATGCCAAATGTGTGAGACAAGGGAGAACGGTTATAGAAGTAGTTTATAACCATTTGTGAGTGTTCATAACCACCAAGAATAGGTGTGGCACCTGTTGGCGTGACAACTCAAAAGGTGACAGTTGAAAGTGGCGGTTATGGAACCTACTTGGACACTTGGCTGTTCAAGGCCTGTGCAGCGGTTGCACAGAAGTTTTGGCTTGATCTGGCATGTATAAATAGCCTAGGAATCAATAAGTTTAGTGTTGTTCGTTTTGAGAGAAGAACCACTAATGTAGATAAAGTTTTAGGCATTCACCAAGAGGGTGAATGGCACATTTTGGTCCATGTGATGGACTGTTTTGTATAATCTACCTTAATGCAATAAAATGGGTTTATTGTATTAGTTCTTTGTGTTCATTATGTTATTGATCTTGTGAAGTTGTCAATTGGTTTGATGCATGGCATAACCTCTTATGCTTATGGGGGCATGAAGAGTTAGAGAGAAAGAAGAAAAGACTTCCGTTGTGCAAAGCCTTATGAGTGAAGGCGGATGCGTACTTTGGTGCAAGTATGCAAGGTTTGAATGATTTTGGGTGAAGTTGATTCTTGAACCACAATCATTGCCGGTCATGACCCATGAAAATTTTAGGCGATTAAATGGGCGTGTGACACAATGCAAGGTGCGGTTTGGCTTGGCATGGTTTGCTATTATGGCGCAAAGAGGGTAAATTTGGCATGGTTGGCATGCCTTGGAGCGGAGATGTGGCTGGCACGGTTTTCCATTGGCACAGTGGTGCGGATGGCATGGTTGGCATGCCTTTGCGCGGTAACATGAGAATTTAGGGTTTGGTATAGGTGATGTCAGTAAGTGTTAAGGGTTCTGTCGTGGAACCTGACCCGTGAAAAAAAGGTACCCCGATAATTCTTACGTAAGCATGCTGATTAATTTAATAAATGCGCTAATGGTCATAGTGACGTCATGTCAGGTGCATAGTTTTACGATTTTGACCCTAAGCTAAAAACCACCATCAACACCAGCCTACAATATTATTAATCGTAAAAGACTTATTTTTTTTATTTTCTGTTATCAAAAGAGAAGTTGTATTAAAAAAAAATGTACGAAATTTCTACCAAAGGTAGATAAAAGAAAAAAGAAAAAAACTACAGATTACATGTACATGAAGATTGAGTCCCAAGCAATGAGTCCCATTTATCTTGGAATTCAAATGTCCGCCAGTCAAATATGTTATGCAAAATTGGTTTTCCAATACACATAGGAAATAGTATACAGATTGATATATTGGGGACCAAAAACCTTAGAAAAATCCTAGCGGGACCCGAGGTTTATTAAATCCGGCGATGGTAATTGTCTGCAAATAATCAGGTAATTGAAGTTATCATTTGACCACATTACTTAGTTGATCTTTACCTTGCCTATCATTAGTTTCCTCCAAAGTCTCATGTGACTGATCAATGAAAGCTTGTTTAACCAGACTATTCATAGTGAACCAAACATATTCATAGTGAGATTAATGAAACAAAATTATCATTTCTCCAAAATGTTAGCATGCATTTTGCATTTATATATCATGCATTATGCATGCAGTTAATTTTGTAAATTGTATGCACCTAGCTGTACAACGCGAGTCTTTTATTAATTGATATTCACTTGAAACCCCGCCCAATGTTAAATCATGTTCTGCCTGTACACACCAAAGACTAATCAGCTGAAGCATGGATCGTGAAAGGGTGCAGGTGCATTTAGCCTTACGTATATGCGTGCGGACACGATCTAGTAAAAGGATAAAAAAAAATGGTGTCTCAAATACAAATCACCCGCAAAAATAAGGTATACAACACGCATGTCTTCTCTAACATGGAAAACACGATCAAGTAAAAGGATGCGTTTTGCGCCCTTGTGCGGCTCTACCTTACCTTGACCAGTGTGAGCTGATGAGGCTGGGTGCTGACTTCATCTAATTGGCATCTCTTTCCTGTTATTATTCTCCTCTGGTCGACCAATAGCAAAGTCGAAGTTACATAATTCTTTTCATTTTTATTTGCGTTCTCTTTGCGTCGAATATTTCATATATGCCTCTGCTAAGTAATTACCACTTGATCAAGCTAAGCTAGTGTTTCGTTAAGCCAAAAAAGAGGACAAAACTTATGTGAATATCTCTTATTTGCTAAGATTTGTCAAGTAAGGGCATTTTTGTAAACGCGTATTACCAATTATCCTTGGTTAAAAAATAATATAAACTAAGGGCAGTAATTGTATTAAGATTTGAAACTGCCCTCCAGCTGATTAGACGTGCCCTCCACCTTCCACGATCACTAAACAGTATACTACGTAAATCAAGATCGGTGACATGGTCCAAAAGGTGGCTAGTGACCTTAAATGAAAAAAAATACATTATGTCTAATTAATGAGTAATTGTGGTATATGGATTTGGTAATAAAAATCGTGATGGGTATATGGGAAACATATTTTTTGTGGAATATGGGAAACATATTCATATATACATTTCACTTATTCACTAGGTTAGTAATGCATAAATGCAACATCTTGCCGGTTACCAGATTGCGTTTATGTATTGAGAACCAACCATATAATGAGTGATATATGTTGAACCGATACAATAAAATTCAGTATAAAACAGACATCTATAGGACAAACATCGGATACATTAAGAAAGCAACCGTCTGCTTTAGAAACAACCCGAAGTTTGTCATTAAGGCACGGGCCATATCTAGAGGTGTAAAACGTGCCGGCCCGGCACAGCCCGGCACACGAAGTCGCGTGCTTCACGTGCCATGTGCCGTGCTGTGCTGTGCCAACGATTTAAACGTGTTGTCGCCGTCTTTGTGCTTTACTAGTCAAAAGCTAGGCACAGCCCACGGGCACAACACACGAATAAACGTGCCGGAACACGTGTTATAAATAATATGAAATCACTTAATGTATATATTAAGTCGGACATTATCACAAGAATTTAATTAGACAACATATCATTTGAAATTATTTCAAATAAATTAACAAGTTTATTCAATAAAAAGAAATAACCCATCAAATATAAAATTGGATTATTGTCATGTAAATTAATGTTCTAGTTAAATATAGGTGACGACACTAACAATGATATTGAAATATATTTTCTAAATATTAAGGTATTATATGTGTTCTTATAAATAACCCAACATAAAATGTTAAAAACTAGCTAGAATAGTGACTCTTTTGTGAAATATACAAAAGATGTGACGTATTATGCTTTGTTATATGGTGTATTTGTACATGTTATGACGTGCTCTCTTAACGTGTTGTCCGGGCTGGGCCACGTGCTTATCCGTGCCGCGTGTTGTCTTCGTACATTTGTGCCAATTAGTCAAACCAAAGACGTCCCATTTAACAAACGTGTTGTCACCGTGCTGGAGGCTAAGTCACGTCTTTGGTCTGGGGCTATGCTCAAATTTTAGCGTCTTTATCTGTGCCAATGGTCATGGCTCGTCGGGCACAGCCCAATTTACACCTCTAGCCATATCCCAATTTATTTAAAACCTATAAGACTTTTAAGAAGCACGTAATGAAATGGCCTTATACTTTTATTTATAACTTATTAGGCTTATGAGAAGCACGTAGTGATACATCTATCATTACGATACATAAGCATATTGCAAGGCCCATTCCTCAAACACGCACATACATAATATCTGTCTCATATGTAGCAGAGACATCCACACACATACATAATGTCTGTCTCGTATATAGTAGAGACATCCACAGTTGATTTTACTTAACACTGGATAAACATACTCTTCCATCCAACGCTACTGCATTGATGGGAATTGCTGTTGAAAGTGAAAACGCTCCCACCAAGACAATTCCCTGTGTTATACATTCTAGCACTCTGACCAGTGTAACGAAATCGATAACCACCCATATATAAAAGGTTTGAGCATCCACATCTACTATACCTTCGGGTTTCGCCACCGCAACCTCTTAAACGATACATAGTTATCGAACTTGCATTTGCCAATTCACTTACTACAGCCATGAGGACCAAAGCCATGAATAGCATGGAGAGTGAGCTCTTACTAGATGCCATTGTTCAGTGAAGGAGCTTAATTGCCTTTCGAAAATAGAAAGCAAAATGAGAATTTTTCTTCCTTATATTTTTCTTTTAGGTTTCTTGAAATTGTGTGTTTCCTTCTGAAGTTGGATGCATGTATTTATAGTTAAATGTTCAAAGAACCTGACAAAAATGAGGAAACTTGCATGGAAAAAAAGTAGTTGATATATAATAGAGCAGTGCTATCCCGCACGACCTTGCGAGAAGCTATCCTGTTCAGCGGTTTCTTTACCGTTAGATCATGCTAAAACCCAGATCTAACAGCCTTAAACCCTTTAGGGAAAGTGGTGGGTCCTTTCTGAAAGTGATAGGTCATTTTCTGAATGTGAATCTAACCGTTAATTTAATCATCCAACGGTTAAGAAGTCGCTTTACGGGAAGTCCTCCCGCAAAATCGTGTGGGATAGCATTTGTTTATATAATATCATAGAGAAGAATATCTAGTAAACGAATCTGCTTATTTTCATCGATTATGGATCTCGATATGTTTTTTTTTCATTGATTATGAATGAGGAATTGCGCTTTTTGTTAATTAATTGAAAGGATGCATGTTTGGTCATAGATATGATGCAACAAAACCGGCCAGAAATTACCAACCAAAACCATGGACAAAGGGCCCCAGTTTCAGACCGGTACTGATCTTTCTGCCAACCAAAAAAGGAAAGGTTTTTATTTCCATGGCTGCTAATAGGGGCTGTTAGGAAAGGACCACCACTTAGCAATAGAGAAAGATTTTTATTTCCATGGCTGCTAATAGGGGCTGTTAGGAAAGGACCACCACTTAGCAATATAGAAAGATTTTTATTTCCATGGCTGCTAACAGGGGATGTTTTGTCTTGATTAAAATCTGGTTAGCCTTGAGTAAATAGATACCCCTATTAGTAATCTCGTTTATTTCATCTAGATTCACTACTGGAATCCTGTAGATATACATTTTATAATAAAAAAAATCGGTCCGCCAGTTATAAACCTAAATGTGTCACTATTCATCCACAAAAAACCCGCCAAAATAAAAGTAACACAAAAACCCAAAAAAACAAAATTTTGATGAATAAATTTGGGGTTTTTGTATCAATTTTTTAAAATTTGGGGTTTTTGTATCAATTTAGTTTAAGCTGGAGTTTCAATGAAAACCAACATTTGAGTGGGGTTTTTGTACCACAAGTTTGGTCACATTGGGTTTGTATGACTAGTTTTGAAAAAAAGTAGATTCAGATACCTGACAACTACACCTCAAATGTAATTCAAATGAAAACAAAATTAAATTCAAATGATAATTCAAATGACAACCAAATTAAACTCAAATGATAATTCAAATGAAATTCAAATTACAATGACATGAAACCTAGATTCACAATTTCAAATGGCCATTTATTTAAAAACCACATTCCTGGTACAATTCAGACAGGTTCAAATTGCTAAATTACAATGAAATGAAACCTGTGCGTAGCTTGAAAATCAGAAAAGAAAAAAACAAATCTGGTTGCTCTGTTTGAGCACCACCTTTCTCCTCCAAACTTTACTGGTGCTCCAGATCTTGGACCACCAAATCTTGCTGGTCTGTCACCACCTTCATTATTATGGCTAAATACAAAATAAAATCAACATCAAACTACAAAAACACATAACAACATCAGCCATAAAATTTACAGGACCATTCAAAATTATCTGTCAGGACTCGGGAGAACAGGAATTCTAAATAGTAGAAGAAGAACCATAACCATATTGAATCAAACTCTCAAATAGTGGTGATCATAACAAAAAGAGTACCATCATGCCACATGCTTAAAACATAATCTTGTTCTAGTAGTCTTCAAAAACTAAAAAGTGGAAAGTGGAACTGAAACTAAGGTCTCTTCATTTGAGCACACACACACACACAAATATATATATATATATATATATATATATTATATGCGTGTGATTCTTAACCAACCTCAATCCATCTTAATGACTGGAAAATCAAATGTAACTTAGAAATGCGAGTATAACAGCTGATAGGTGCTCCCCAACCCCAACAATCTTACCTAATGAACCGATCAAAATAGATCTTTGTTCCAGATAAGTGGACATAAATTGCAAGTTCTCTAATATTTAGGAAAAACAATCGTATTGCTTCCACTTCACACAGTCAAGTCATTATTAAGATCCAAGTCCATATGTATACACACGTTTTTATTAGCAAAAAAATAATGTATAGTAAAAATATTATCTAAATGGCGAAATGTTAGTACCCCACTACCTTAAATAGGAAATCTTTGTTTCACTCCTTTCGATTAATCAGTTCATGCCCTTCTTTAAGCATTTACATCCAGCCATTGCATATGTGAACAAACTCCCAACACATTTTTAAATACACAAGTAAAAAACCAAAGGAAAAGAGACAACAAAAATCGAACAGCGCGACCAATGAAAACAACACAGAGACATGACTAAGGTTAATCATCAAATTTACTAATCAGGCGATTAAGCTATCATCTCGATACACTCAAAAATATGAAATGATCGCAAATACAACCCAGGATCTAATAGTTGTAATGATGCCTGAAATGAAATGACAAAAGTAAAAATAGAATTGGGTTTTAACAGATAATATGGTAAACCCAATAACTCTATATGATGCAGTAAAACTAATAGCCATATCCATGGTTTACCAAGAGATGGTGCAGGTGATAACGCGCATTACAAATTCTAATACACCATTGCGCACCAATAGTCCCAGAATTTGATGTATCTTGGCAACATTTCAACATTTTTAGAACATGGTGCATTTCGCACGACATTTCAACACTTTTAGAACATGGTGCATTTATGCAAGTTACCTAATACTAAACAACATAGATAATTCGGGAACTGAAGACAGCATTATATCTTCCATATAATGAAGTACCAAATGTGAAAACTGTCGATTCTCAGCAACGCCAAAAAGAGATACAAATACTACACATCCAAAATACATGCGTATACAAATGTGTGTATGAATCTATTTACCTTTATGGACGTCACTTTAGTTTGCAGGCTTCCTTCAATTTGATTTCTAGCCATAGGAAATTGGAGGTCAGAAACATCCTGGAGATCTTAAAGTTTGCGAAAAGAGACCTGCAATGCACAAGAAAAATATTACTTCAAAACTTATTTCTTGATGTACTTATTTATATAGAAACTTTAAGGAAGATCTTAGTAGAAAAATAACTAACAGAACAACCCTGCAGTCCCACGAGCTATGTTCCTTGTGAGATCGAGCTTCAGCCACACCACCTCTACACAGAACAACTAGTCCCACAAGTTTGAGTCAGTAAGTTATAACACCATCTAATGTAACAGTTAAAAGCCGAGTGAATGGCTTGTGAAAGAGTTGGGCTCGCTTCTGGAGATAACGAACCAACAACCATTAACAACTTATTCCTAGTAATAACTCGTTCCACTGGTGTTCTAATAAAAAAAAATTCATTCCACACTGTTAAGCACCCACATTACTTTCACAAAACTAAACATGCTACTCAAACTCCATTAAGTACCTCATAGCAAACCACGGGGCAAACGAACGGTAGTGGACCTAACACTCAGTAACTGTGGCTTGGTTTATAGACTTCAGAATTGCAAGCCTAAATGCAATCCAACTATAGTTTCACGTTCACATCCACATAACCAACACCCATTCATAACACTACTACTAAGCTAATGTCCGCTTACATTGTACAAAGAGAAAGAGTGAGAGAGTGACCTCAACAGTGAAGAACCATCTAAATCACCAAAGGCTTTTGACATCATAAGCAGGTCCATTATGCTCTTGCAGTAAACAAATTGGTTCATCTTATGAAGAAGGTCCATACAAATACCTTCACATAAATAAAATTAAAATAAAAATACTTACCAATTCCACTAATTTCACTATGAAAATTTAAACTTCTAGAAAAACCAATAGTTACTTTTGATTTAAACTCTTGCTGAACCAAAGATAAACACATAAAAAAACATTCATATTTAATAAATAGTATATAATCCATTAGAATCAATCTACAAGATGTAAGCAAACTGGAAATTTCAATAAAAATAACGGAACAAAAATTAAACTCAACCCACCGATGATACCCATTTCAGAAAACACTTCAAATATATCACAACCCAAACTCAAACAATGAAATTCCTTCTCAAGCATCACCTAAACTAAAACAACATCAACTTAGTAGGCCCAAGTATATACAGAGAATCCAAAGAGCAATAAAAAATAAAAATAAAGGATAAATTTATATGCTTGTAGAACATAACACTCAAATATGAACCCAAATCTAATGCAAAAGCACTAAGCAAAAGAAAAAATCTATACCCGTGTATGTTAACTTCTATATCTCCAGTTCAGATGCCACCTACAAACATAACCATACACAATTTTATTTCTTAAAACAAAATAAAAAAGAGGAACTTGCCATAAACTCTTCAAATCAGCTGGAATCAACCAAAATCAAAACTGAAACATCATCAACTCACGATATCAGAATACTCTTAAAACCAAATTGAAGAAAAAAAACAAACAAATTAACTCACCTCAAAAAACAGACAAGCAATTTAACGAGCAATCTTACTAGCAAACTGAGATATCTTGTACTTCATCACCACCACCACACCATTATCACCAGGAATCACAATAGGAACCGGTAAAAGTAAACCACAACCCTAATCAAGAAAAAGAACACTTGAACTAATGAAAATCAAGAGCGTTAACCATATCCTTAATATTAAAAATTCAATTCATGTAATTGAAGATGATGAAGAAGAATGAATCATATATAATTACCCAATTAATCACGAGAAGGATTTTATAACTGAAAGCAATGAGACCACCATTGGAATCGATTATTTGTTTGTTAGAGGGTGTTGACTTCTACTCCACCTTCCGGATCTACATACAAACGATGGAGGTCGATTGAGAGCAAATAATGAAAGAGGTGAGAGAGGAAGTCAATGAGGAGACTCGATCTCCATTAAACTTACAGAGAGGAAAACAAAGAGAGAGATAGCAATTCTGTTGTGAAATTGGTGAGAGAAAGGAAAATACAGTATAACTTCTTTAATGGTAGGTTTGTTTTGCAGAATTCTTTGTTTCCAAGTGGGATTCATGTAAATTCCTTGTGTGTTGGGTAACTCAATTAAAAATCATAGGATTTATAGAGTTTTCTTGTTTTAAAGTCTTTGTACCGTTTGACATTATTCTCAAATCTTAAAATTGCATATATATGGGATTTAGAGTTAAAAAAAGTGGGTCCATAAATCCCTTGATAAGTTCCCAGCAAATCTTCGGGGTCGGACTCCATATGGAGGATTTGCTGAAAAATGAATCCCGTAGAAAACGTGATTCCAAGGATCCAGGCAACCAAACGTACAGAGGGAAACGTAATTCTACCAAATCCCCTGGACCCATAAATCCCACCTTTAAAATTCTACATCCAAACCCACCATAAAGTAATACTCGATAATATAATATTCTCGTTAAAATAATAAAATTTCCTGGTCTCGATTCGGGCCCTAAGTGCTAAAATAATAAATTCGATAAAATCATTAAATAGTACATTTCAAAAGTTCCCCTTAATGATTGTTAGGTCCCAAATAATATAGAGAATAATAAATGCTACTAGAAAAATAAAAACTTAATTTCATACATAATAAACTTTCCCAAAATATAATTTAATATTGGTTTCTTTTTCTTTAAAACTCAAATCAAGTTGTAGTTTATCCCTAATAATTCGTAATGCAATCAAAGTATCCGGGGTCACGTTATTACTGCAACAAGAAGTAATTTTGAAGTGTCATTAATAATTGGAGTGCCAGTATTTGTATTGCAATTAGTCAATAATATAATGCTTTTATAAAATTAGTCGATATTTTACTTAACCTACAAGTATTATTCAACCTCCAAGCTAGGAATTACTTTCTTAATTAATTATATATTACTTAATTATAAAATAAAATAATAATTTATTATATTATCGATAATATAATATTTCTTTAAAATAATAATTTTTATTGATCCCAAGCCTATTATTTTATAGAAGTTATACTGTACTCCCTCCGTCCTCTATCTATATATAGGCGGAAAAGTGAAATTCCCTTAAAATAAGAAAGTTTTTGGTTTTTATAAATTTTCCTTTTTTCCCTGGTTTACCCTCATCAATTCTAATATATTTATCTAGGAAATATGGAAAATATCAATTTATTAAGAGTTTTTATCCATTGGAAAGTGTAATTGTTCTTGGGAATTACTAAAGGCATTGACTAAGTTTGTTAATATCATGTTCTTTAATAAGGGTAAATATGGAAGAAATCACATTGGAATTGGTTTTATGCCTATCTATAGGGACTAAAGAATTTTACTTCTCCGTCTTTATAATGGGGACGGAGGGAGTACTAATTAAAGAGATAAAGTCTTTATAATGGGGACGGAGGGAGTACTAATTAAAGAGATAAAGAGATAAGGTTCCTTGGGTTGGTTTTAATGCGGGGAGATACAAAGAGAAACTTTATAAATTAATGTTGTTGGGACCATCAAAATTTATTAATTAAGCGAGATATTAATTAACTGATAAATTAATAATTATTAATTTATATATTAATTAATACTTTATTAACTTATAGATAAATTTCATATCAAATAATTAGTTTTTATACAAACAAAATACCATACCATAACATATCTTTTATATTTTCTATATAAATATAGTATTAATATCCAATCATATTTTTATAAACACAATATCCAATCATATTTTTATAAACACAATATCCAATCATATTTTTAGTTCCTATCTAAACACAAGTTTAGATAATTTGGATGAACATACAGACAGTGAAATCACTCAAGACTTGCAAAATTTGATAGAAGTTGGGCTATCGCAATTCAATGAATGTCAAAGATGTCCTAAATTATCCGGAAGAAAATGAAGTTACACAGATGTTAACCGATGAGAAAATAATCGAGAACGTTATGGGAACTAATAAAGATGTGGAAGAAGATGATGAAAGTTCTACGATAGAGACCCCTTCACGAAACGAGGCTATTAAAGAGGAAATCACATTGAATAATTTCTTCTTGAGCTATGAGAAAACAACACCAAAAATTCTTACAATGATAAGAAAAATTATAGATGAAATTCAATGCGATATTGATTTTAGCAAAAAACGAAGAAAATTAAATCATTTTTCAAAAAGTCTTCGTAAATCACTAATTTATTGAATATATATAATGCATTATTAATTTATATTTTCATATGAGGCCTATATAGGTAATCAAAAACGTATTATCTTATAATTTTAGCGAATTATTAATTTGGCACGTTGTCCCCGACTCGGGACCGGCCAAAAATATTATTTAAGAGAGTTTATTAATTAATCGAGTATTAATTAAAAGAGTTTCTATTGTACTTAATCACAGCCGTAGGCTGGTTAGCAGATTCAATCTCGAGAAAATATAACCAAGGAAACATCGAGGCTCAGTAGTAGAGGTATGAGTTGATGACTCGGTGACAAAATCGTAATTAACCTTTTTTTATAGAACGACCGTTTTTAACACTGCAGGTTGTGCTCGCATTTTTATTAAATGTATGAACGTCTTGACCGGTCCTTTGTCAGTTGACCACCATTGAGGGTCGGGGGTGTGGGTTATTAAAACCCCCTTTTCCACTAGTGTTGGTTGAGATTTTATTTTGAGTTTACATATCACTTTGAAGGGTATTTGACAAGGAGGATTGTAAGAAACTATTGATTTGCCCTATTAAATTGATTAGATGCAGGTTTATTTTCTCAAAGACTAGAACATCTATATTTCCGGATGAACCAAAGTATGGTGGATATTTTATGAAGATGGCTCAGTTAGTTTCCGTAATCCACCATTTAATCCGGAAATAATTAGGCTAGAATTGTAACTTGAGATTATATTATTGAAAGAGAGGACAAACCAAACTGCTCTTGCAAACGAAAACTCGCAGAAGAGATGAGATTTCGTTTCTTGCGCTTGATTGTTACATAACTGGCACAATGAGTCGATATCTGGATTATGAGCACCTAGTCTAGCAGGATGTTGAAGTATTTTTTGTGATAGTTTCCAGATGAAAATCTTATTCTTGGAGTTGCTTGAATTATCCAAATATTATTCCAAGGGATATCTACGTTGTCATTATTGTCTTGATCCTGATTGGCTAGAAAGGTATAAATATTCTTGGTCGTGAATTTTTCTGAGTGATGATGCCTCCATCTAATGATGTCTTGCTCTTGCTTCCTTGGATTTATAGCTTGAATTTTTTCCGTATCTTCCGAATAAAAGAATTGGTTTAGCTTTTCTTGATCCCACTTATTTTGATCCGTTATTAGTTCTTGAACTCTTGTTGGTGTCTGATCTTGAGACTTGGGGACTTTGAGTATATCCGCGTTAGGAATCCATTTGTCTTTCCAAATTTTTACCGACGCTCCGTTTTTGACTTGCAAAACAAAATTTCTTTTTATTAGCTCTAATCCTTTTTGTATGCTGGTCCAAATCCAAGACAAATTCGAGGTTTTGGATCCTTCTAGTGGGTGCGAGTTTGGGAAATATTTTGCTTTTAGGAGTTTGACCCATAATTGGTCTTGTTCGGTTACCAATCTACTGGCTAGTTTAGTGAAAAGAGCTATATTGAAATGATGTGGGTTTTTAATTCCTAAACAACCCTGGGAAATGGCTTGCATATACTTTTCCAAGCTTTTATCAATCCTCCTTTTCTTTTTTGGCCATCTTTTTCCACCGAGAAATTTCTCTCGAATCCGGTCGAGTTGATCAAGAGTGTCTTTTGGCAGAGCTAGAACTTGCATTTGATAGGTTGGGTAGGATTGAAGGATAGATTTAATCAAACAGTCCTACCCATAATAGTGCAACACAAGCCATAATAGCGGTATTCTTGTATAGGGCGGCAAATGTCAAGAATGGCACAAATCCACAGGGCTAATGTAATGCAAGTGCAGCATTACATTGTAAACACATTTGGCTAAGTGATGAAGCTTATTGGCCGACACAATGAAGCTTCATTGAAGGTTTGGCAAGACATGGCCAAAGTGACGAGATGCAACATGCGATGTTGGCATCGATGCATATCCATGGAATTGAGTTGGCCCAAACTCAAGGATGATGCAAGAGTGAAGAATAGGCCAGGAGTTGGTCTATGGCATTAGTTCAAGGCCGGCCAAAGCTTGAACAATGAAAACAAGCTAGTAATGCAAGAGTGGTATTACTATTGTCAAACAGTTGGCTAAGTAAAGCATATGGCGCGAGATAACCGATTGAGCTAAGGAGTTGGCCTTGATAATTAAAGCGCAAAGGATTGTCGTGCATTAGCTTAGAGAATAAGCATGCGGGGCCAAGGTGGCTGAGCATTGGAACAAGGCAGAATTCGGTAAAGCACAACGGTTGTGCATATGGCTCAAGTGGCGGTTAGGAGTTGGTTACAAGCTTTACAAGCATGCCAAATGTGTGAGACAAAGGAGAACAGTTATAGAAGTAGTTTATAACCATTTGTGAGTGTTCATAACCACCAAGAACAGGTGTGGCACCTGTTGGCGTGACAACTCAAAGGTGACAGGTTGAAAGTGGCGGTTATGGAACCTACTTGGACACTTGGTCGCTTTCAAGGCTCGTGCGACGGTTGCACGAAGTTTTGGCCTGATCCTGGCA
Source organism: Papaver armeniacum (assembly GCA_023531295.1). Classification (NCBI taxonomy): domain Eukaryota; kingdom Viridiplantae; phylum Streptophyta; class Magnoliopsida; order Ranunculales; family Papaveraceae; genus Papaver; species Papaver armeniacum. The sequence continues at coordinate 66,987 of JAJJWW010019130.1, forward strand.
TGTATAAATAGCCCTAGGAATCAATAAGTTTTAGTGTTGTTCGTTTTGAGAGAAGAACCACTAATGTAGATAGAGTTTTAGGCATTCACCAAGAGGGTGAATGGCTGTTTTGGTCCATGTGATGGAGTATTTTTGTATAATCTTCCTTAATGCAATAAAATGGGTTTGTTGCAGTATATCTTTGTGTTCATTATGTTGCTGATCTTGTGAAGTTGTCAATTGGTTTGATGCATGGCAGAACCTCTTATGCTTATGGGGGCATGAAGAGTTAGAGAAAGAAGAAAAGACTTCCGTTGTGCAAAGCCTTATGAGTGAAGGCGGATGCGTACTTTGGTGCAAGTATGCAAGGTTTGAATGATTTTGGGTGAAGTTGATTCAACTGAACCACAATCATTGCAGGTCATGACCCATGAAAATTTTAGGCGATTAAATGGGCGTGTGACACAATGCGAGGTGCGGTTTGGCTTGGCATGGTTTCTTTATTGGCGTGATGTATCAGTGGCATGGTTGGCATGCCTTGGAGCGGAGATGTGGCTGGCACGGTTTGCCATTGGGACAGTGGTGCGGATGGCATGGTTGGCATGCCTTTGCACGGTAACATGAGAATTTAGGGTTTGGTATAGGTGATGTCGGTAAGTGTTAAAGGGTTCTGCCGTGGAGACGACCTAGTGAAAAAAGTACCCCGATAATTCTTACATAAGCATCTTTGATTAATTTAATAAATGCGCTAATGGTCATAGTTACGTCATGTCGGGTGCATAGTTTTACGATTTTGACCCTAAGCTAAAAACCACCATCAACACCAGCCTACAATATTATTAATCGTAAAAGACTTATTTTTTATTTTCTCGTTATCAAAAGAGAAGTTGTATTAAAAAAAATGTCTGAAATTTCTACCAAAAGGTAGATAAAAGAAAAAGAAAAAAACTACAGATTACATGTACATGAAGATTGAGTCCCAAGCAATGAGTCCCATTTATCTTGGAATTCAAATGTCCGCCAGTCAAATATGTTATGCAAAATTGGTTTTCCAATACACATAGGAAATAGTATACAGATTGATATATTGGGGACCAAAAACCTTAGAAAAATCCTAGCGGGACCGAGGTTTATTAAATCCGGCAATGGTAATTGTCTGCAAATAATCAGGTAATTGAAGTTATCATTTGACCACATTACTTAGTTGATCTTTACCTTGCCTATCATTAGTTTCCTCCAAAGTCTCATGTGACTGATCAATGAAAGCTTGTTTAACCAGACTATTCATAGTGAACCAAACATATTCATAGTGAGATTAATGAAACAAAATTATCATTTCTCCAAAATGTTAGCATGCATTTTGCATTTATATATCATGCATTATGCATGCGATTAATTTTGTAAATTGTATGCACCTAGCTGTACAACGCGAGTCTTTTTATTAATTGATATTCACTTGAAACCCCGCCCAATGTTAAATCATGTTTGCTGTACACACCAAAGACTAATCAATTTGAAGCATGGATCGTGAAAGGGTGCAGGTGCATTTAGCCTTACATATATGCGTGCGGACACGATCTAGTAAAAGGATAAAAAAAATGGTGTCTCAAATACAAATCACCACTTAAAAAATAAGGTATACAACACGCATGTCTTCTCTAACATGGAAAACACGATCAAGTAAAAGGATGCGTTTTGCGCTCTTGTGCGGCCTACTTACTGACCCAGAGTGGCGGAGCTGGCAGGCCTCTGTTGACTTCATCTAATTGGCATCTCTTTCCTGTTATTATTCTCCTGCAGTCGACCAATAGCAAAGTCGAAGTTACATAATTCTTTTCATTTTTATTTGCGTTCTCTTTGCGTCGAATATTTCATATATGCCTCTGCTAAGTAATTACCACTTGATCAAGCTAAGCTAGTGTTTCGTTAAGCCAAAAAAAGAGGACAAAACTTATGTGAATATCTCTTGTTTGCTAAGATTTGTCAAGTAAGGGCATTTTTGTAAACGCGTATTACCAATTATCCTTGGTTAAAAAATAATATAAACTAAGGGCAGTAATTGTATTAAGATTTGAAACTGCCCTCCAGCTGATTAGACGTGCCCTCCACCTTCCACGATCACTAAAACAGTATACTACGTAAATCAAGATCGGTGACATGGTCCAAAAGGTGGCTAGTGACCTTAAATGAAAAAAAATACATTATGTCTAATTAATGAGTAATTGTGGTATATGGATTTGGTAATAAAAATCGTGATGGGTATATGGGAAACATATTTTTGTGGAATATGGGAAACATATTCATATATACATTTCACTTATTCACTAGGTTAGTAATGCATAAATGCAACATCTTGCGGTTACCAGATTGCGTTTATGTATTGAGAACCAACCATATAATGAGTGATATATGTTGAAGCCGATACAATAAAATTGATATAAAACAGACATCTATAGGACAAACATCGGATACATTAAGAAAGCAACCGTCTGCTTTAGAAACAACCCGAAGTTTGTCATTAAGGCACGGGCCATATCTAGAGGTGTAAAGCGTCTTGCCAGACCTGACCCGAGCATACGAAGTCGCGTGCTTCACGTGCCATGTCCGTGCTGTGTCTTGTGCCAACGATTTAAGCGTGTTGTGCCGTCTTGTGCTTTACTAGTCAAAAGCTAGGCAGGCCATTACAGACACAACACACGAATAAACGTCTTGGGTCTTTGTGCCGTCTTTGGCACACGTGTTATAAATAATTTGAAATCACTTAATGTATATATTAAGTCGGACATTATCACAAGAATTTAATTAGACAACATATCATTTGAAATTATTTCAAATAAATTAACAAGTTTATTCAATAAAAGAAATAACCCATCAAATATAAAATTGGATTATTGTCATGTAAATTAATGTTCTAGTTAAATATAGGTGACGACACTAACAATGATATTGAAATATATTTTCTAAATATTAAGGTATTATATGTGTTGTTATAAATAACCCAACATAAAATGTTAAAAACTAGCTAGAATAGTGACTCTTTTGTGAAATATACAAAAGATGTGACGTATTATGCTTTGTTATATGGTGTATGTGTACATGTTATGACGTGCTCTCTTAACGTGTTGTCTTCCAGGCTGGGCCACGTGCTTATCCGTGCCGCGTGTTGTCTTTGTGCTTTTGTGCCAATTAGTCAAACCCAGCCACGTCCCATTTAACAAACGTGTTGTGCGTGCGAGGCTAAGTCACGTCTTGGGTCAAGGCTATGCTCAAATTTTAGCGTCTTTGTCTTTGAAGCTGGCTCGTCTTGGCAATGCCAATTTACACCTCTAGCCATATCCCAATTTATTTAAAACCTATAAGACTTTTAAGAAGCACGTAATGAAATGGCCTTATACTTTTATTTATAACTTATTAGGCTTATGAGAAGCACGTAGTGATACATCTATCATTACGATACATCAGCATATTGCAAGGCCCATTCCTCAAACACGCACATACATAATATCTGTCTCATATGTTGCAGAGACATCCACACACATACATAATGTCTGTCTCGTATATAGTAGAGACATCCACAGTTGATTTTACTTAACACTGGATAAACATACTCTTCCATCCAACGCTACTGCATTGATGGGAATTGCTGTTGAAAGTGAAAACGCTCCCACCAAGACAATTCCCTGTGTTATACATTCTAGCACTCTGACCAGTGTAACGAAATCGATAACCACCCATATATAAAAGGTTTGAGCATCCACATCTACTATACCTTCGGGTTTCGCCACCGCAACCTCTTAAACGATACATAGTTATCGAACTTGCATTTGCCAATTCACTTACTACAGCCATGAGGACCAAAGCCATGAATAGCATGGAGAGTGAGCTCTTACTAGATGCCATTGTTCAGTGAAGGAGCTTAATTGCCTTTCGAAAATAGAAAGCAAAATGAGAATTTTTCTTCCTTATATTTTTCTTTTAGGTTTCTTGAAATTGTGTGTTTCCTTCTGAAGTTGGATGCATGTATTTATAGTTAAATGTTCAAAGAACCCGACAAAAATGAGAAACTTGCATGGAAAAAAATAGTTGATATATAATAGAGCGGTGCTATCCCTTGCACGACCTTATGAGAAACTATCCGTTCAAGCGGTTTCTTTACCGTTAGATCATGCTAAAACCCGGATCTAACAGCCTTAAACCCTTTAGGGAAAGTGGTGGGTCCTTTACGAAAGTGATAGGTCATTTTACGAATGTGAATCTAACCAGATTAATTTAATCATCCAACGGTTAGAAGTAAAAGCTTTACGAAGCCCTCCCGCAAAATCGTGTGGGATAGCATTTGTTTATATAATATCATAGAGAAGAATATCTAGTAAACGAATCTGCTTATTTTCATCGATTATGGATCTCGATATGTTTTTTTTCATTGATTATGAATGAGGAATTGCGCTTTTTGTTAATTAATTGAAAGGATGCATGTTTGGTCATAGATATGATGCAACAAAACCGGCCAGAAATTACCAACCAAAACCATGGACAAAGGGCCCCAGTTTCAGACCGGTACTGATCTTTCTGCCAACCAAAAAAGGAAAGGTTTTTATTTCCATCGCTGCTAATAGGGGCTGTTAGGAAAGGACCACCACTTAGCAATAGAGAAAGATTTTTATTTCCATGGCTGCTAATAGGGGCTGTTAGGAAAGGACCACCACTTAGCAATATAGAAAGATTTTTTATTTCCATGGCTGCTAACAGGGGATGTTTTGTCTTGATTAAAATCTGGTTAGCCTTGAGTAAATAGATACCCTATTAGTAATCTCGTTTATTTCATCTAGATTCACTACTGGAATCCTGTAGATATACATTTTATAATAAAAAAAAATCGGTCCGCCAGTTATAAACCTAAATGTGTCACTATTCATACAAAAAAACCTTAAAATAAAGTAACACAAAAACCCAAAAAAACAAAATTTTGATGAATAAATTTGGGGTTTTTGTATCAATTTAAAATTTGGGGTTTTTGTATCAATTTAGTTTAAGCTGGAGTTTCAATGAAAACCAACATTTGAGTGGGGTTTTGTACCACAAGTTTGGTCACATTGGGTTTGTATGTTAGTTTTGAAAAAGTAGATTCGGATGCACGACAACTACACCTCAAATGTAATTCAAATGAAAACAAAATTAAATTCAAATGATAATTCAAATGACAACCAAATTAAACTCAAATGATAATTCAAATGAAATTCAAATTACAATGACATGAAACCTAGATTCACAATTTCAAATGGCCATTTATTTAAAAACCACATTCCTTGTACAATTCAGACAGTTCAAATTGCTAAATTACAATGAAATGAAACACATGCGTAGCTTGAAAATCGAGAAAAAAAAAAAACAAATCTGGTTGCTCTGTTTGAGCACCACCTTTCTCCTCCAAACTTTACTGGTGCTCCAGCTCTTGGACCACCAAATCTTGCTGGTCTGTCACCACCTTCATTATTATGGCTAAATACAAAAATAAAATCAACATCAAACTACAAAAACACATAACAACATCAGCCATAAAATTTATGCAGGACCATTCAAAATTATCTGTCAGGGACTCGGGAGAACAGGAATTCTAAATAGTAGAAGAAGAACCATAACCATATTGAATCAAACTCTCAAATAGTGGTGATCATAACAAAAAGAGTACCATCATGCCACATGCTTAAAACACAATCTTGTTTAGTAGTCTTGAAAAACTAAAAAGTGGAAAGTGGAACCGAAACTAAGGTCTCTTCATTTGAGCACACACACACACAAATATATATATATATATATATATATATATTATATGCGTGTGATTCTTAACCAACCTCAATCCATCTTAATGACTTGAAAATCAAATGTAACTTAGAAATGCGAGTATAACAGCTGATAGGTGCTCCCCTAACCCCAACAATCTTACCTAATGAAGCCGATCAAAATAGATCTTTTTGTTCCAGATAAGTGGACAGTAAATTACCCAAGTTCTCTAATATTTAGGAAAAACAATCGTATTGCTTCCCACTTCACACAGTCAAGTCATTATTAAGATCCAGTCCCAGGTATGTATACACACGTTTTTTATTAGCAAAAATAATGTATAGTAAAATATTATCTAAATGGCGAAATGTTAGTACCACTACCTTAAACAGGGGAAATCTTTGTTTCACTCCTTTCGATTAATCAGTTCATGCCCTTCTTTAAGCATTTACATTCAGCCATTGCATATGTGAACAAACTCAACACATTTTTAAATACACAAGTAAAAAACCAAAAGGAAAAGAGACAAAAAATCGAAGAGCGTTGACCAATGAAAACAACACAGAGACATGGTAAGGTTAATCATCAAATTTACTAATCAGGCGATTAAGCTATCATCTCTGAGACACTCAAAAATATGAAATGATCGCAAATACAACCCGGGATCTAATGGCTGTAATGATGCCTCGAAATGAAATGACAAAAGTAAAAATGAAGTGGGATTTAACAGATAATATGGTAAACCAACAACTCTATATGATGCGGTAAAACTAATAGCCATATCCATGGTTTACCAAGAGATGGTGCAGGTGATAACGCGCATTACAAATTCTAATACACTGCTTTAGCACCAATAGTCTGAATTTGATGTATGTGGCAACATTTCAACATTTTTAGAACATGGTGCATTTACTTCTGACATTTCAACACTTTTAGAACATGATGCATTTATGCAAGTTACAATACTAAACAACATAGATAATTAGGAACTGAAAACTGACAATATATCTTCCATATAATGAAGTACCAAATGTAAAACTGTTTATTCTCGCAACGCCAAAAAGAGATACAAATACTACACATCAAAATACATGCGTATACAAATGTGTAGGAATCTATTTACCTTTATGGACGTCACTTTAGTTTGCGACTTCCTTGATTTGATTTCTAGCCATAGGAAATTGGAGGTCAGAAACATCCTGGAGATCTTAAAGTTTCGAAAAGAGACTTTTGCAAATGCACAAGAAAAATATTACTTCAAAACTTATTTCTTGATGTACTTATTTATATAGAAACTTTAAGGAAGATCTTAGTAGAAAAATGACTTATAGAACAACCCTGCAATCCCACGAGTTATATGCCTTGTGAGATCGAGCTTCAGCCACACCACCTCTACACAGAACAACCAGTCCGTCAAGTTTGAGTCAGTAAGTTATAACACCATCTAATGTAACGAGTTAAAAAGCTAGGAGTGAATGGCTTGTGAAAG
>JAJJWW010019131.1:0-67910 GCA_023531295.1 Papaver armeniacum
GGTGATTCCGACCGCCGGATCAGGGTCCCCGTCAAATCCTGTCCGTCTAATGACTCTTTGATCTCAGAGTCAAACACCACCTTTTTTTATAACAGTGACTCGTGCAAATTTATTTGATTCTTAAACTCGATATCTAGAGAGTCCTGAAAGAGTTATGTTTGTACTGGTTGTAAAGTTAAAGAACAAATGGAGAAAAAGTGCTGAAGTATAGTAGACTTGATTCCAGTTTTTTTTTTTTTTTTTAAATCTCCTAAGCACCATCAAATTATTGTACATTGTTTGAAAATGGTATGGAGGAAACTCATGCGCCAAGTCCACACGACCGAATCGAAGGCTAAACGAAAGAAGAGCGAAGATGATGACTTCATGTGTCGTTTACAATGGCCATCAAAGTTTAGCGGCGACAAAGGAACCGTGGACTGCACTGGATAACAAATACAAAATTTCTTAAACGAGTAACAAGAGTGTTTGTAAAGGAATTGATTTGATGATGAATAGTAACAAAAGGGTGCCCTTTCTCGAGTAAGAGCAAATGAATCGAAACCAACGAATACACCTAATAATAGTAGAAAACCATGCCATGGGAAGTTGCCTGCTCACCAACCTAAGCATACACATGAATTGTGCCAAATCATGCCCGAGGTCCATCTTTGGAGAAATTCGAGTTCTTCGTATATAAAAACTACTACTACTATTAGTATTAGTTGTCTCAGCTCAATCCCCCAAGCAATTCAAAGGTTCTAACAAATTGCAAAGCTATTGACATGCCAATGCAGTGGAACAGTTTTAACTCAATGTCATAAGAGTAATACCTATCTATATGTAAATAACTTGTTTTTAAGAACTGTGAGAATCGTCAAAGGCTGAATAGAGGAAGACACACTAAACTTTCCAATGATCTCCTTCATGCTAAAGTTGATCTCTGCCCATTCATCACAATTATGGTCTTTCAAAGTCCACACCCTTAACTCATGTGTCTTCATAGTATAGTGTGATAAACATAATAACCCTTCCGTCTCATTAAGAACACATCTGAGATTCAAAGTTGAAACCATGTTGGGGAGCTTGATTTTAACATAAACTTCTCTAGTAGCATCAAGACGAAGTATGTAATATTCATCTGAACCACGCGGTTTAACTATCCGATGTAAATAATGAAGTGGTTTACCACTAATATGGATATAAAAGCTTGGACCAAATAAAAAAAAAAACCAGAAGGTATTCTCAGAAGGTATTAAAGAATTCCTCAGAAGGTATTGTGATTAATGGATGCATCATGTGCAAAAAGGCAGCTGAGTCTAATTCACACTTATTCTTACATTGTGAAGAAGCAAGAAAACTCTGGAATTTTTTCTTTACAAGTTTCAAGCTTGTGTGGGGTTTCAGGGAAGATGTTGAGGCAACAATGTGGGAATGGAATAGAAAGAAGGGTAGGTCATGGAGACACAAACTTTGGAGCATGATTCCATTTGCAATTTGTTGGGTAATTTGGAATGAAAGGAATGGCAGATTATTTCAAGGGAATTATAAGCACTACAATCAGCTCTTGATTGAGGTAAAATGCCTGCTTTACAATTGGTCTCTAGGAACAAAGATTTTTGAGAACATTTCTATTAACAGTTTGTTATTCAACTGGAATGGGGTGTTAGGCATTGCTTAGTACAATTTTCGTCAAAATCTGTAATGTTAGCTTAAGGCTAGTTTCCCTTTTCTTTTTGTGCTGTATTTCTTTGTAACAGCAATTGTAACTTTCTCTCATGGTATCCACTGCTTTGTGGAAGCCATGACTTTCATTAATAAACTTTGCCCTTTCTGAGTTAAAAAAAAGTTCCACAGAACACCACCTTGTGTTTTTCAATTAACGGGTCATAGCACAAACAAAAGCAATGGCTTTCCTTTGGTCGAAGATCATTGATTGGTAAGGGTATGATGGTTGAACGACAAGTGATCGGATTATAAACGTAGTACTTGCAAGAATCATCATGGTCACAACGTAAAAGCAAGACACCGTTTAAAGAGTCCAGAATATGGACTTCTTTCCTGTTGAATAATGTATTGGATAAGGTACATGGGATGATCCTCGTTTTCTTGCCATTGTGATTTATAAACACGAGACTAGATGTATATTCATTGCTAATTGGATCAAATTGCTGTTCAGCATCTATAAAACCTGATGAATGTGATTTATCGTCATACCTTTGACAATGTAGTTTGACGAATAATGGGTTATCGATGAATAATTTGGACCATGACTTGCATACGCACCTGAATCGGACCAAACTCTCCGGTGTTGGATCTGGTACAACTTACATTCACAAGTTTTAAACTATTCTAAACACGGAAAAATGTGTTCAATCAACAATTTAAACTGGAAAAATCAAACCCATGTCTACAACACCTCTAAGTTCCATCTACTAGGCTTCAAAATCAAAATAAACGTCTCTACTCAACTCAAGAGGATGTTTCTTCCAGAGTCATCACCAGATATCCTAACGGGGTCTTTGCTTTCCAAACAAGTGTATGATCATGACTTCTTCTTTTTCTTGACGGGCAAGCAGAGTTTCTCTGGTTTGTGAAAGAAAATGCATAGGTAGATTTTGATAAAATTTAAGGGTTTACATCTTCATCAAAAATTAACTTTATCGGTTTATAATTCCTTGAGAAATTAGAAATCTAAGGTATCATACCTAGTTAGGATATCCAAAAACAATCTAACCGATTCAGTCCCTAGTTGTTTATATGTGATGTACATCCTAAACAGATTACAGCTATATAAAAAACAACTTTCTCTTGTGATAGCTTCCCTACTAACTATTTGGGAATGCCTTTGGGGGATAACACTGACTCAGCTGTCAAATGGGATAAAATTCTGGAGATTTGCAAGATTAGACTTGCTTCTTGGAAGAGGAAAAAGTGTTCTCCAAAGTATTCCAATTTATTACTTCTCCTTGTTTATGGCTCCAGCTAAAGTCATTAAAGCCATTGAAAAGATAATAAGAAACTTTGTACAGACGGTAAAAAGCATCACTGGGTTGGATGGCGCAATGTTTGCAAGCCACTAAAAATTGGGGGTCTGAGTATTATTTGAATCTGTCTCTGCTACAGAAAGAGATTGGGCAAAGAACCAGATGCTCTATGGGCTAGAGTTATTAGTGATAAATATGGAATTGCGGATTTAGGTTGGAGAACCAACCAGCCTAAAGAAAAGCATGGTGTCAGTTTATGGAGAAATATCTTTGCTGTCTGTGAAGATTTTTTCAAGCTTTGTCAATTTAAATTTGGTAAGGGAAACAAAATTAGATTATGGGAAGACAAGTGAGAAAACTTCATTTCTCATCTTTCATTCATTGTTTTAACAGCAGGGAAGTTATTTTTCAGGGATCTTCTACGAGCTACCAATCTTAAGATAAGTAAAGCAAAATTTACACAACCAAATTTTCCGATTCGTAGAATGACTGACTAAGCCTTTGAGATCATTTCACATGGAAAATCTGATATGAATATCAAAGAGAGTTTAAAAATCCCATGCTAAAACAAAACGCATGCATGAACCCAATGCGGAGTCTAAAACCTAAAGCTGAACAAAGGCATGATATGAAATCAGAGACCCATTTTTCTAATCAACTTAATTTCAAACTACATAAACAAATACAAAAAAGATATATAGAGACTAGAGAGTAATTAGAGAGATGCAGCTGAGCTTTAATATCTTTTAGGGACAGCGCCTCTAGAGTCGTAGTTCCAAAATGTTCAAAACCTGTGAATACACCTAGTAATAGTAGAAAACAATGGCATCGGAAGTCACCTGATCTGATCGCCAACCTAGCATTCACATGAATTGTCTAAATCATGCCCGAGGTTGTTATTCTGAGAAAATCGAGTTCGTATATAAAAACTACTACTAAAAGTAGTATTAGTTGTTTCATCTCGCTCAACCCCCAATTCAAAGATTCTAACAATTCGCAAAGGTATTGGAATGCCAATGCAATGGAACATAACTACTTTTAGGGCCATGGATCATCTCCAATTGTTTTAACTCAATGTCATAAGAGTAGTAAATAGACATAGGGATAGTGGCGTAGAGCGGTGTACCCTCATCATAGCAATGTGCTGCAAATATGAGCTTCATTGTAGGAACTGTAAGAATCGTCAAAGGCTGAATAGAATACGCCTTACACTTCCCAACTCTGTCCTCCATGCTAAAGTTGAACCAGATCTCCGCCCATTCATCACAATTCCAGTCTTTCAAAGTCCATACCCTTAACTCATGTGTCTTCATAGTATAACGTGATAAACATAACAACCCTTCCATCTCATTGAGAGCACATTCGATCTTCAAAGTTGAAACCTCCTTGGGGAGCTTGATTTTAACATAAACTTCTCTAGTAGGATCGAGATGAAGTATGTAATATTCATCTGAACCACACGGTTTAACCATCATATGTAAATAATCACATGGTTTACCTCTGTTTCTGATTGTATATAAGGGAAATAAATATAACCTGTCCAAATAGAAGTTATAATCGGATAAATGAAAAGCATCCGGAACAACTATATCTCTCCACGAATCGCCATCTTCTCTTAGCCCATCTCCAACAGTGATAATTTTGATTTTTCGTAAGAATGGAGATGATTCATGTCTATTGCTGCTCTCGTAAGGTCCACAAAACACCACCTTGTGTTTTTCAATTAACGGGTCATAGCACAAACAAAAGCAATGGCTTTCAGCATGCGTAAGATAATTGACGGGTAAGGGTATGATGGTTGAACAACAAGTGATCGGGTTATAAACATAGTACTTGTAAGATTTAGTATGGTCACAACGTAAAAGCAACACACCGTTTAAAGAGTGCAGAATACGGACTTTCGTATTGGATGAGTTAAATGGTATGATCCTCCTTCTCTTGTCATCATGATTTGTAAACATCAGAGTAGATGTATATTCATGGCTAATTGGATCAAATTGATGTTCAGCATCTATAATACCTGATGAATGTGATCTATTATCATACCTTTGAGAGTGTAATTTTTTGAATAATGGGTTATCGAAGAATAATTTGGACCATGACTTGCATACGCACCTGAATCGGACCAAACTCTCCGGTGGAACTCTTGTTAGTATATCATATGTTATGATATCGCCGGGAATTACACATGATGAATTCTGAAGCATAACAAAAAAACCTATTTGTGTCCTGGGACTAAATACAGCTATTATTCCTTAATATTTAAAGGGGTAATTCAGTTAAGGGGTATATTAGTATGATTAATGGGCCTATTTGTGGTCCTACGTCCTGCATTCAAAAGTATTCTCAAGTCACCTACAATGTCCTTTTCTTTGTATCGTTTTTTTGGGGACCATGGTTTTTTCGTGGGGACCATGGTTTTATTTTGGGTAAGACATTAGAAGTAAATTTAGGTCACCTCTTATCTAAATATTTATATTAATATCAAAATTACCCTTTTCAATTAAGTTAATGTAATGATTAATTATATCATTAGGTTAACATAATTAGTGATTAGTGCAAGATTAAATCAAAAAAAAAAAAAAAAAGTTAAACTAAACTAAATGATTAGTGCAAGTAAGGGTGCACAGAAACCGAGCCGGACCGTCCAGGAAGGTGGAGCGTACCTGGTTTTATCCGAACCGAGGAAGGAGAGTGCAGTCCAGGTCCAAAAAATAGGAACCGGGGCTAGGGAGGTATAGGCACATGGTCGTGATCTAGTCCCGTACCGTCTGTACCGAGTAGTAGTAGTCGTTAGATTTAGGGGATGATAAATCAGTAATATCCGTTGGATTAAAGGGTGGTATATAAGCAAACATTATAGGGCTAGGGTTTCTATTTTCAATTTCATTTCTTTTTTTCTTCTTCCGTGTCCTGTGTCTCTTAGAAGGAGAAGAAGTGAAGAACTCCATTGGATTACTCCTCTGTCTCGTTGATTGATAAATCGTAAACTTTGTTCGAGTATTATTTGGTAGTTTTATTGGTTTATGTATCGGTTCTTACTAGAGGTAATCGGATGTTGTAGATTTTGATTTATTTTTCTCAATTTAGGTTAACGTTTCTTCTACTGCATCTTATTGTCTGTGTAACTCTCTTTCATTATAATCATGTTTTCCTTGATGATTCGTGAATAATCAAGACAAAGCTTCGATGTGTAATCATTACTTTTGTGAAGTTTTGAATCTTTTGATCTAGTTCATGAGACTTCGAAATCTTATTTTGGATTCGCACCATAAGACACTTAAATATGAATATGCAAATGGCTGTCATTTTTTTTTCAATTTCTTAATTTTCTTTGTTTTTTTCTCCAAATGTATCTGATTTTTTCTTAATTTTTTTGTTGGAATGAATTAATCATTCCAAATGAATCTGTCGATCTTGAAGGTATGTCGATTATTTTAGGGTTTCACTTTCACGGGGTAAGACAAAGGGAAAACAAAGGAATTGAACTTGATTAAGTATCAATCAGATTATCTAAGGGAGTGGAGAAAGAGAAGGAAAAGGTTAGAGATTTGTTAGATGGTGTTATTATTTTGGATTATGTAATATGTTATTCCTAATTCACTATCTAGTGCTAATCTTTGAATGGTAATGGTGTTGTTTTAGTAATAAAGTTGCAGCCTTTGGACTTGCAATGTTGTGGATTGGAACAATTTGAGAAATGGGTTTATTAGAATTATCAATTTGAGTAATTCTTTTTCTTTTTGTTAAAGAAATTAGGGTGTTAGTAATTAATGAAATTAGGGTGTTAGACTGTTAGTAATTGTTGCTTAGTAATTGTTGTTAATCAATTTGTTCTGATTTCTTTTACAACTTAGATTGATGTGTTAATTGTTGCTTAATTCTTTTCTTGTTGCTTTTGAAATTTTAACATTTTGATGGACTTGTATGAGTTCTTAAGTTGTAGATAATCTGGATTAGTTGATCAAGTGTATTGTTGTATGAGTTCTTAAGTTGTAGATAATCTTGATTTGTTAATCTGACTTGATCAAGCCAATATAACTTGATCTTCTATCTGATTACATACCAGATGACAATGTTGAACTTGAAGAAGGTAACATACAAACATATACTGATATACATATTACTTTATTACTTGTGTTTGGCAGTAATAGATATAGGTGTTTGGAAGTACTAGATATAGACTAATAGTTACTAACTGCTATTACTTGTTTTTGCAGCGTTACTTGGTCCTATCAACAATAATGCCACCACAAGTGCTGCTGACATGGATTAGAAGATCAAGATTCAAGACTTTGTATTTGTCATTGCCACCACTGTCCAGTCAAGACTTAGTGTGTGTGTGTTTATGTGCTACTGCTACTTGTTCTTTTTTTTAGATTTTCAAGATTTAGTGTGTGTGTTTGTGTGCTACTGCTACTGCTACTGCTACTTGTTCTTTTTTTAGTTTTTCAAGACTTTGGTTGTTTGGCACTTTGGTTTGCTAGTATTATTTCTACTTATTAGTTGCTGCTTTGTTCTTTGATTGAGATATTGCTTAATATATTGAAAAAAAGGTAAAACAGGTACTTGGATTGTTGAAATATATATACGGAAAAGTACCGATTGGTACCGGAACCGTGCACAGTACCATACGTGTCTAGAATGGTGTAGGAACAGGTACAAGGTACTGAGTGCAGGTCCAAAATTTTGGAACCGAGCCTAGGGAGGTACAGGTACTTGGCCTGGGCATGAACCGAGCCGAACCGTACCGTGTGCACCCTTAAGTGCAAGATTAAATGAAGATTAAACTAAGCCCAAAAAACTGAACAAAGGTTCAGTTGGGAAATATTTTTGCGACTGTTGATGGTGGTTTTTTAAACAAAGGGTAAAATCGTAAAACCCCAAATAACCTAATGTCACCAGTGACACATTTATTAGGACATTTAATGCATGTAGTCCAGTAATTAATAGGGGTATTTTTCAAATTAGGGTTACAACGAACGAAACCCTAATTCCCCTTCGTGCCAATGGCAAATCATGCCCGCCCACACCTAGCCCAAGCTAGCCGCGCCATGCCAAATGCACTCTGCCTTGGCCCTAGCTACGCTAATCACACCACACCAAGCCAAACACACTTACCTTGGCCCTAGCCACACCTCGTGCCAATGGAAAATCATGCCCGACCACACCAAATGCGCCAAAGCATGCCAACCATGCTAGCGCACCTCGGTGCCGATGGCAAATCATGCCGACCACACCTAGCCCAAGCTAGCCGCACCTCTGTGCCAATGGAAAGTCATGCCAGCCACACCAAACGCGCCAAAGCATGCCAACCATGCTAGCCGCACCTCATGTGCCAATGGCAAATCATGCCGACCCACACCTAGCCCAAGCTAGCCGCACCTCTGTGCCAATGGCAAATCATGCCAGCCACACTAAACGCGCCAAAACATGCCAACCATGCTAGCCGCACCTCCGTGCCAATGGAAAGTCATGCCAGCCACACATAGCCCAAGCTAGCCGCACCTCGTGCCAATGGCAAATCATGCCGACCACACCAAAAAGCGCCAAAGCATGCCAAACATCTTTGGCCGCACCCTCCCGTGCCAATGACAAATCATGCCGGCCACATTTAGCCCGAGCTAGCCGCGCCATGCCAAATGCACTCTGCCTTGGCCCTAGCTACGCTAGTCACGTCACGCCAAGCCAAGCACTCTGCCTTGGTCCTATCCACGCCATGCCAAGATTGCGCCCGCGCCTAGGCTTGCAAACCATGCAACCTAGGCCAAATCGGCCACGCATGCCATTGGCACATGCCAACATGCTCGCTGGTAGCTTTTCCTACCAAGGCGCGACCCAAGTTGGCCACGCATGTGATAGGTGTAGAATACACCATATTTACTATCTAGTAGTTACGCTTTCTTTGCTATTTTTCTTGTGAATTATGTACTTTACGTGTGTTTTTGAGTTATTAGGTACTTTGGAGTCGCACGGAGGAAAAAGCGGAAATCATTCAAATTGAGCAAAAAGGGCTAAATTGTCATTTCAAAGCAACAACGAACACTATCTGGAACCGAGCCACGGTTAAGGGGCATCTCTATGTCGAAAACATCATTTCAAGGGCGAATCTTGTAGCGGAGCCAACCCAAGGAATTAGGGGCTGCCATTTTAGTGGCCTATATCAACTTGTAGGGTGCCTATATCAATCTTGGTTCCTACCTAGCCCCAGATTACAGGGTTCTCGCGTTCTCTCAATCATTATCTTCTCAAAATCAAGACAAGCGAGAAAATGAGACTTTGCTATTATTGTGTTCGAGAGCAGCTGTGAGAGAGTAGATCAAGAGATTAAAGGAAAGAAAATGGAATAGATTGAATAGGTGTTGGGTGAGATCGATTTGATTTTGGTTCTGGGCGATTTGAAGAGATGATTTGTCTTTGAGAAGGTGAAATTGAAGATGGGTTTCATCGGAATTGAGTTGAACCGATGTTTGTGATTGGGATGAAGATTAAGAAGATGATGGATCTGCAGAGTTCAAGTGATGAGCTTCAGAAGTTTTTGAGAAGAAAGAGTTCAAATCTGATATTGAATCTCTGATGTTTGGGTTTGGTCGAGAATGGTGGACGATTTAAGGTTGTGAGATGAATTAGTAACATGGGTATACCTCGGATCTAAGGTTAAAAGATTTCTGGTAGTTTTGAGCTCAGATTGGAGCTGTTATGAATATGAACATATTGTTGATATCTCAGGAATTTGACAGGAAATGACAAGTCTCAGGTGGCGCTGTTGGTGGATCGAGAGATGAGAAGAATGGTACAGCTATGGTGGTTTCAGTATAGTGATGGCAACTGTGGTCTCAATGTGAGGCAGTGTTGGTGTTGCTAGGATGGTGCCGGTTGTATGCAACAGTGGAGGTATTGGAGCTGTAATGTGCAGTTCAGGCGAAATTGAGAGCATTGGCGGTTGATGTGTTGAGCCAGGAATTAAGGGAATTGAAGCTGCAGCAAGGAATGAAGTTATGAGCTCAGATTTGGATCTGAGAGCTTAAGAAGATTGGTAATGGTGATACATACTGAGAGTTGGATGCTAGACAATCTTGTGGTGTTGCTGTGGAATGGCCTGTGGCAGTGGTGCTAGCCTGGGGGCTAGCCTGAGGTGCAATGGCTTTGCAGACTTGAGCTGAGGATGTGTTGGCAGCTGTGCTGGGAACAGGGATTCTGTGGTTGTATACATACAGGGTGCAGTGGCAGTGGCTGGTGTTGGTACTGATGGCTTGATCTGGTAGTGGTGATTAATTGATATTTGTTTATGGCATTGGTTATTGTCAGGGAAGAAGGAACTGGAATTGCATGAGCTGAATTCAGGTTGGGTTGTAGTGTATGAATTGAGCTGAGATTTGAGTTGCTGTTTATGGGCTGCGAGTTACGAGGCGGCGAGAAGAATTGGAAGGAGTGGTGGTGAATCAGGGAAGCTAGTTGAAGCTCAATTTCTATTGCCCTGGTGGCTTGGGAGAGTAAAGCAGATGAGATGCAATTGGCCTGATGGCAGAATGGTGGTTGTTGCTCAGAAAATGTGAAGTGTGCATGATTGAACTGAAAGATGCAGCTGGTCACAAGTGATGTGGGAATCTGCCAGGGATGGATGAGGTTGTATGAGCTTGATATGAAATTTAGAACTGGTATAGTTGCATCAGGGCCCTCATGGCTGGAATGGAGTTGCAAGGTACGACCCTCACGGCTGGGACTTGCAGTTGCAGGGGATCTGAACTGAATTGGTGGATTGCATTGCAGTTAAGAATGAGCTGGTAGAAGCTGTTGATTTGCGGAGATTGTGGAGACTCATATTTACTTGAGTGTATTAGGAGCTGAGATGGGCGGTTTTGTGTGCAATGCCCGGAGTTGCATAGTTGAACTTGCTTACGGCAAAGCCCGTGACTTGAAGTGTGCATCGAGTTGATGTTGCGGTTTTGATGGCTTGAGCTTAAGACGAGAGAAATGGTGGCGGGGAGGTATTGCAGGTGTTAATGGCACAACAAAGTGGTTGACTATTGTGTTGTTGTTAAGCTCAAGATGAGTGATGCTTGAACTAGTCAAATGGTGGGCGAGATTGTGAAATGACGGTGAAGTTGTGTGTGATGCCATGGCGGGATATGGGATAGAAAAGGCGAGCCATCATGGCAGGCAATGCACTAGATATGCACAAGGATGGTGCATCACGCGATTTTGGCCCGTGCAATGGCTCAAGGCACAGCAATTGACTCAATCGGCCCGGAGAACGAGTGACTCTCCCGACTCGGTACGGACCGGGTTCGACCCGATCCGACTCGAGTTGATCCGACCCATTGACCCGATCCGACCCGTTAACCGGTGACCAAGGCGGACTTTGCCGGTCCCGGAGCCGTTTAGGAGCACTCTCCGGCCGACGATTTCCGGCCAAAATACCCGATTTTGGTGACGACTTTTTGGACATATTTTCTACATGGGTTTCTCTCTCTCGTGGGCTTGGTGGATTTGCATTTAATGGACTTTGAAGATTTGACCTAACTTTGGAAGGAGAGGAAAGGATATAAAAAGAAGAATTCTACAACTTTTGGGGGATCTCATATCTTATTCTTGGAACTTTGGAGAGCGGTTTTTGGTTACACTACTAGGGTTTGCTTTTGTTCATCTTCTTCTTTATTCCATTGATATTTTTGTGATGAACTCCATAGCTATGAGTAGCTAAACTCTCTATTATTGGTTAAGGATGTAGTCCGATTTCTAAAACTTGTGTTTGCTTTATGTATTAGTTTTCTCTCTTGTTTATCGTTCAATTCTCTGCGGTTTCTATGATCACATGATTGAAGTATTGTGATAGGATTATGGTGTTTGATTAGTTAAGTGGCCAATTAATTGAACTTGCATCTTAGTCCATAGCTATTTTAGGGTTTTTCATCAAGCGATAACCTTGAATACAAGTAGCATGATATGTTTACGGTTTGTAGTGATACACTCTCGTAATCATATGTAGAGTTTGACCATTGTCCGAATTGTTTTGCGCAAGCATGACAATTGCATTGATTAGCCTATTTCTGAAACTTAATGCTCCTAGGAATTGAACTTGATTAGCGCAAGGCGTTAGGTTATTCTTTAGGTAGAATTCACATACGTGACCCTAATGTGTGTGTTGATGAACTTGGGAAATTAATAGATTATCTTGCTTTCTTGATTCTCTAGGCTTTTGATAACACAAGAGATTAAATCGTAATTCTATTCATATATGCAAGCACATGTCTAAGTTTGAAGATGAATTCCTTGACCAATAACTGTCCCCATTGATTATTTTCTACAATCTACTTTGCTTATAATTTACTTTTATTGCTTACATAGAATTCAGAAATCCCCCCAATCGGTTACTTTAAGAAATTGATTACGAGATAACTACAATCGCCTCCTGTGGATACGAACTCTTTCTTATCATATACTTTAGGAAAGTGAAATTATTTTTTGACGCATACGATACGATCAAATTTTGGCGCCGTTGCCGGGAGGCACACGGCTAGTTATTAAGTTTTTAGTTTCTTTTTACAATTTCTGCTTTCATCTTTGCTTTTAGTTCTTTGTCTTGTTTCTCACTTGTGTGCGAGAATTGTTTTCAGGTGCCTAATCTCTGGCTTCTAAGGATTGGAATTATCCAAGGTGCGGGATAGCTACTCGAAAAGGCACAATACTCCAACCAATGCGAAACACAACGAGACTGCACGAGTTGGAAGTGGGAGAAGAAATTTTCCAAAAACAAGTTGAAGTAACAATGGGTGATGGAAATCGTTCACTCAAGGAGTTAGCTTCTCATAAGCTTGATACTCAACAAGGGTGTATTCAAACGGACTCTACTTTTGAGATCAAGCTGGGGTTGCTTAGAGAATTACCAAAATTCCATGGCATGGTGAATGAAGATCCAAACAAGCATCTTATGGACTTCCACACCATTGTCACGGCTATGCTTCCAGCGGATGTTGAGGCGGATGGTGCAATGTTGAAAGTGTTCCGTTTCTCTTTAATGGACAGTGCTAAGGATTGGTTGTACTATTTACCCGCCGGAAGTGTCACAACATGGAATGGGCTAAAGAAACTCTTTTTGGAGAGATATTTTCCTGCATCAAAGGCTACTCAAATTCGCAAGGAGATTTGTGGGATGAAGCAAAATGTGGGAGAATCCTTATATGAATGTTGGGAACGGTACAAGAGATTGGTGTCAAAGTCTGTCCTCACCACCAATTCGGTGATGCTATGATCATCCAATACTTCTACGAAGGACTCCAATCAAGTGATAGGAATCTTCTCGACATTTGCGGGTGGTGGTGCACTAGTTAACAAGACGGTGGCACAAGCTAGAGAGTTGATTGAAAACATGGCAGCGAACTCACAACAATTCTTGAGTCGTGGTTGGATGTGATTCTAAGAAGGGTGAGTGAGGTGAGCGAGGTTGAAGAGCTTCGTCAACAAATGGGTAACATGAACGCAATGCTTCAACAAGTTGCGGCCAGCGGTGATACCAAGTTCCTCTCAATCTTATGAAGACGAGCAAGCTAATGTGATCTTTCCTAATCAACAAAGACGGTATGATCCCTATTCCAACACTTACAATCCGGGATGGAGAGATCACCCCAACTTTAGCTATGCGAATAAGCAAGGAGCGACTCAACAATCTAGTTTCAACAACCGAGTGGATTTCAACCTCAACAACAACAATTCCAACCGAGACAACAATTTCAACAACAACAACAACCTCAAACTATGGGGTCCAATATGGAGGAGTTGCTGAAATCTTTTATGCAAAGAACGGAGAGTTCGGTTAAGGAGTTGAAAACTCAAGTTGGTTCTATGGCTATGGAGTTGAATCAATTGAAGGCACAAAATGGTGGGAAACTCCCTTCTCAACCTATCAACCCAAAAGAGGGTGTTAATGCAATTACATTGAGAAGTGGTACACAACTTGTGCAACCCGAAGTTGCTGATTCGGGCGTGGTGGAAACACCAAAGGAACCTGTTTTGGAGGAGGAAACCGAGGATTCTCCCCAAACTTCGAGGTACCTATTCCTAACTCTAAAACTCCGGTTTCTACTTATGTTCCTCCTCTACCTTTCCCTGCAGATTTGCAAGTTCTAAGAAGGCGGAACTAGAAAAGGAGATTTTAGACGTTCTAAAGAAGATCCATGTGAACATACCACTCATAGATGCAATCAAGCAAGTTCCAAAGTATGCAAAGGTGTTGAAGGACTTGTGTACCAATAAGCAAAGGCTCAAAGGTAATGAAGTGCTTAGTGTGGGGGAGAATGCTTGGCAATCTTACAACACAAACTCCCACTTAAGTGCAAGGACCGGGTAGCTTTGACATTCCGTCACAATTGGTAACACTACATTTAATAAAGCTATGTTGGACTTAGGTGCTTCCGTTAATGTCATGCCTGCGTCTATGTATAATTCACTTGATCTTGGTCCTCTTAAAAAAGCTCGGAATTGTGTTGCAATTAGCCGATCGTTCTAATGTCTACCCAATGGGTATTGTTGAGGATGTTCTTGTGCGGGTTAATCAACTTGTATTTCCAGCGGACTTTTTGCGTGTTAGAGATGGATGAAGGTTCACGGACTCATCTCTTCCATTGCTACTTGGGCATCCCTTCATGAAAACGGCGAAAACTATTATTGATGTTGACAAGGGAACGCTGACTATGGAGTTTGATGGAGAAATAATACATTTCAACATTTTCGAGACGATGAGATATCCTAGCGATGTCCACTCTTGTTTCTCCATTGATATGATGGACACATTGGCACAACAAATGTTTGAGTTGAATGGTGTTGATACTTTGGAAACCGTGCTCACTACTCCTATTGACAATGGTTATGCGTATAGTGATGAGATGAAAGAAACCATTGGTTCTCTTGACTCATTACGGAAAAATCGGCAACTAAGAATGTTTCATATGCATCTTTACCTTGCAATAATGAAAAACTTGTGCCATCTATTGTTAAACCTCCAAGTTCAGAATTGAAACCTCTTCCAAGTCACTTAAAGTACTTGTACTTGGGTGACAACGAAGATTTACCCGTGATTGTTTCTAACGAGCTTAATGAATTACAGGAGCAAAAACTTCTAAGGGTGCTAAGGACGTACAAGACGGCCATAGGATGGACAATTGCCGACATTAAGGGTATTAGCCCTGCCGTTTGTATGCATAAGATCCGTGTGGAGGATGATTCAAAGCCTACAAGGGAAGCGCAACGTCGTTTGAACCCTCCCATGATGGAAGTTGTGAAAAAGGAGATACTTAAGCTTTTGGACGTGGGTGTTATCTATCCCATATCCGATAGCAAGTGGGTAAACCCGGTACAAGTGGTACCAAAGAAATCGGGTGTGACGGTGGTGGAGAATGATAAGAATGAACTTGTCCCAACTCGTGTGCAAACCGGTTGGAGGGTTTGTATTGATTATAGAAAATTGAATGCCACCACTAGAAACGATCACTTTCCTTTACCTTTTATTGATCAAATGCTTGAACGTTTAGCTGGACACTCTTACTATTGCTTTCTTGATGGCTATTCGAGGTTATAATCAGATAGTGATAGCAATTCCAGGAGGACCAAGAGAAAACTACTTTCACTTGTCCTTTCGGTACTTTTTTGCTTATATAAGGATGCCTTTTGGCTTGTGCAATAACTCAAAGCTACCTTTCAAAGGTGTATGGTAAGTATCTTTCGGAATATGTTGAAAACATAATCGAAGTGTTCATGGATGACTTTAGTGTCTTTGGTGATTCTTTTGACCTTTGCTTGAATAATTTGTCTCTAATCCTTGAACGATGTGTTGAAACAAATCTTGTGCTAAATTGGGAGAAGTGCCATTTCATGGTAACTCATGGCATAGTTTTAGGCCATATAATATCTTCTAAAGGCTTGGAAGTCGATAAATCTAAGATAGACCTTATTCGTGCTCTAACCCCTCCCACTACGGTGAGGGAGATACGTTCTTTTCTTGGTCATGCAGGTTTTTATCGTAGGTTCATCAAGGACTTTTCCAAGATAGCATCACCACTTTGTACCCTATTGCAAAAAGAAGTGGTTTTTAACTTTGATGAGAAGTGTGTGGCGGCATTCAATCGTTTGAAAGAACTTTTGATTTCAGCCCATATCATTAAACCACCGGATTGGAGCAAGCCGTTTGAGCTCATGTGTGATGCAAGTGACTATGCGGTTGGTGCGGTGCTTGGGCGTGTGGGGAAGATACCTCATGCCATTTATCATGCTTCTAGAACGTTAAATGAGGCCCAACAAAACTACACAACCACTGAAAAAGAGTTATTAGCCATTGTTTTTGCTTTAGAAAAGTTTCGCTCTTATCTAATTGGTACAAAAGTTGTTGTCTTTTCTGATCATGCATCACTTAGATACTTGCTTACAAAGAAAGAGGCTAAAACCGAGGCTCATACGATGGATATTACTCTTGCAAGAGTTTGATATTGAAATCAAAGACAAGAAAGGAATTGAGAACACCGTTGCGGATCATTTGAGCCGACTTGCTGTGGACAAGGAGACTATCCCATTGCGTGAAAGTTTCCCGGATGAGCAACTATTCTCAATTGCCTTTGGAGAACCATGGTACGCTGATATTGTTAATTACTTAGTGTCTAAACAAATCCCAAAGAACTTGTCTCGTGTTTGAGAGGGACAAACTTAAGAAGTTAGGAAACCAATACATATGGGATGATCCATATTTATGGAAGCATTGTAGTGACCAAGTAATACGTAGGTGTGTTCCCGAAATTGAATTTAACTCTATCTTGTCTTTTTGCCACTCATATGCTTGTGGAGGACACTTTGGGAGCAAGAGAACCGCTCTCAAGGTATTAGAATGTGGTTTCTTTTGTCCAACTTTGTTCAAGGATGCACATGCATTTTGTATCGCATGTGATAGGTGCCAAAGAACCGGCAATCTAGGTGCTCTAAATCAAATGCCGCAAACTATTATTCAATTTGTGGAGGTTTTTGATGTATGGGGAATTGATTTTATGGGTCCTTTTGTCAATTCTAATGGGAATTATTATATTTTGCTTACTGTGGATTATGTCTCGAAATGGGTGGAAGCTAAGGCCGCCCCAACTAATGATTCTAAAGTTGTTTCAGATTTTGTGCAAGCTAATATATTTGCAAGGTTTGGCATTCCAAGGGCTATAATTAGCGATGGAGGTTCACACTTCAAAAACAGGTTCTTGCAAAGCTTGTTAAGGAAGTACAATATGTCGCATAGGATTGCAACTCCCTACCATCCGCAAACAAATGGACAAGCCGAAGTTTCCAACCGAGAGGTGAAATCAATTCTTGAAAAGACGGTGAATCCAACGAGGAAGGATTGGAGCATGCGACTCAATGATGCTTTGTGGGCATATAGAACCGCATATAAAACACCTATTGGGATGTCTCCTTTTAGGCTTGTGTATGGTAAACCTTGTCACTTACCCGTGGAAATTGAGCATAAGGCGTTTTGGGCTATTAAGCAATGCAACATGGAGTTGGATGGTCTTTGGAAAGCAAAGGAAGTTACAACTTCAAGAGTTAGAGGAGATTCGCAATGATGCATTTGAAAGCTCACGGATTTACAAGGAAAAGACTAAAGCTTTTCATGATAATATGATTTCTAATAAACAACTTTGCATTGGGCAGAAAGTGCTTTTGTTTAATTCTCGTTTGCAATTATTTCCGGGCAAATTAAGGTCACGTTGGATTGGACCTTTTATTGTGACTAATGTGTTTTCTCATGGTGCAGTGGAAATTCGTAGTTTAGCTACAGGTAATGAACTTAAAGTGAATGGGCACCGGTTGAAACCATATTATGAGAACTTCTCTTCGGATGTCGTGGAAGGAGTTAATCTTGTGGAAGTACTCCCTCCTGGAGGAGTCATAGGAAGCAAGGAGATAGTCGGGTGACGACTTTAAACCAAGCGCTAATTGGGAGGCAACCCAAAGGATGAGTATTTCTTGTCTTGTATTTATTTCTTTTCTTGTTTTTAGTTTTTCTTGTTTTGTTTTCTTTGTTTTTGCTGATTTCTTATTAGGATTTCCCACCTTGGCTTACTTTGGACGATTCAATTTACATTGAGGACAATGTAAAGTTTAAGTGTGGGGGAGTGGTTTGTTGTAAATTTTTGCAATTTTTCAACTTTTTTGTGAACTAGTGAATAAGAAAACTCCAACTTGTAGTTATTTAGAGTCACATAGTATACATGTCGCTAAGATTACATCGAAATTCTCATAATAGTTGAACTTAGAGATGTGAGAGAACATGATCGGGTTTCTTAATTGTATGAGAGTTAAAGTTGGATTTAACCATGCCGTGGGCAAATAAGGTCAGACCGAATTCGGTATTAGAACAGTGATCCCCTATAGTGGAGACTACCCATGTTACATAATGTGAGGCACCGACCTTCAAATCTTTGTACCTGTCTAAATATTTGCTTTTAGAGTGTGTGTCACCGTACGTAAATTCCGGGCAGAATGGTGAGCTGTCCAACTTCCCACCATATAAGAACTATTTTGATCTCTTGAGTGCTATTTTTATCAACCATGTTGGTGACATCGAATTGCTAACTTACATACCACTTGTGATCTTGTTCGCAGATTAGCACCATCCACCTTATCTCTCTCTACACCAACAGGTCCATAGAAACACCATCATCATCAACAAGAGGAGCATCACAAATTCGAAGGAAAGTTGAACACGTTCGAGGTTTACAAGCAATGGTATGAAATTGGCAGATTTCAAATTCAAGTAAAGCAACAAACACAGGGCAGAATTTTTATAAGTTGAAGACTATAATACAAGAGCGGAAATTATCAAGGATGAAAGTTCGAGAAGTTTATGATATCAAGACATATAAGTTGTGAAGATTCAAGCGGTAAAGTACTTACACCATGGCATTGTACTTATATTTTTATTTTATTTGTATTTTACTTTCTCTTGTCTAAAAAAAAAAAAAAAAAAGACAAGAGAAAAATTTTATTTTTTTTTGTATTTGTTTTAATTTTGATTAAAAAAAAAAAAAAAAAAAAGAAAAAGAAAAGAAAAAATTCTGGGATTGTATAGTTTGTTTTTATTTCTTGTATTCTTTCAATAAAGCCTATGGAAAGAAGGAACATTTATAATGAAGTTTCAAGCGACAAGAAATTTGAGGGAAAGAATCATATTGTCAAGATTCTACGAAGTTCGAGAGTTATCATCAAGAGTTGAAGACCGAAGACGAAGATGAAGACACCGATAGAAGACCGAAGACGTTTCTATGGATCTTTGTGAGAGTGGTGCTAGCTTCACGCCCAACGGATTCCTTTGTAAGTAAGCATATTCCCACCTTCGTTAAATGGTTTGATTTCCTTTGAAGAGATCGTCGGAAAAATGGGTTTTCAAAAATATATAAAAGATGTGGGTTTTAAAAAATATTTCGGAGGGTTTTGCCTTCCTACCTTTCAACGTGTCTCGGGATTCTCTCTTCATTCCAACTTTGGACACATGTGTGACCCATAAAAAGTTGTTTATTATTGAGAGCAATGTCATAAAACCCTTTCTTGTGAGGCGAGTCGAGACTTTTGATCACTCCGAACCCGAATTTTAGTCGAGAAGGGATGGTTATCTCTCTCTCAACTTTTAAGAATGAGATTGTTTCATTTATGTGTCTAACTTCTTATGACTAGTGTGCGAGAATCTCTATATCTTCTTAGCGCGTTGGATACTATCATTACGGAGAACTAGTAAGTTGGAAAAATAGGTTTTGTGGGCATATCTCTAGTAAACCCTCACGAGACTATAACTTGTCCACTAGGGACACCTAGGGGTTTAAAGGCTTGTTATTTATGCTAAAAGTGACCGTAGCCTCGACGACACGGAGTTGTTGTATTTTATTATTTTGATTGATTTGCTCGAGGACTAGCAAAGTCGACTAAGTGTGGGGGAATCTGATAGGTGTAGAATACACCATATTTACTATCTATTAGTTACGCTTTCTTTGCTATTTTTCTTGTGAATTATGTACTTTACGTGTGTTTTTGAGTTATTAGGTACTTTGGAGTCGCACGGAGGAAAAGAAGCGGAAATCATTCAAATTGAGCAAAAAGGGCTAAATTGTCATTTCAAAGCAACAACGAACACTATCTGGAACTGAGCCACGGTTAAGGGGCATCTCTATGTGCGAAAACATCATTTCAAGGGCGAATGCTGCGCGGAGCCAACCCAAGGAATTAGGGGCTGCCATTTTAGTGGCCTATATCAACTTGTAGGGTGCCTATATCAATCTTGGTTCCTACCTAGCCTTGGTTACGGGGTTCTCGCGTTCTCTCAATCATTATCTTCTCAAAATCAAGACAAGCGAGAAAATGAGACTTTGCTATTGCTGTGTTCGAGAGCAGCTGTGAGAGAGTAGATCAAGAGATTAAAGGAAAGAAAATGGAATAGATTGAATAGGTGTTGGGTGAGATCGATTTGATTTTGGTTCTGGGCGATTTGAAGAGATGATTCTGTGCTGAGAAGGTGAAATTGAAGATGGGTTTCACTGGAATTGAGTTGAACCAGTATTTGTGATTGGGATGAAGATTAAGAAGATGATGGATCTGCAGAGTTCAAGTGATGAGCTTCAGAAGTTTTTGAGAAGAAAGAGTTCAAATCTGATATTGAATCTCTGATGTTTGGGTTTGGTCGAGAATGGTGGACGATTTAGGGTTGTGAGATGAATTAGTAACATGGGTATACCTCGGATCTAAGGTTAAAAGATTTCTGGTAGTTTTGAGCTCAGATTGGAGCTGTTATGGAGCATTTTTCTACGGGTTCAAAAATACACGCGCAGTATTTCCTTTAGGACCGAAATTCATATATGCAATATTTCCTATGGGTTCGAAGTCATATGAAGCACATATACAGTATTCTTCTTCGGGATTCAAATACAGTATTCTCTACGGGTTCAAAACTGCACACGCAGTATTTTCTTCAGGGTTCAAAATTATATACGTAATATTTTATACGGGCTCAAGTGCGTCTACAGTATCCTTCTTCGGGTTCAAAATTATATATGGAGCACTTTCCTACGGGTTCGAATAATATATGCAGTATTTCCCTTGGGTGCATATATACAATATTTTCTACAAGAAGCACGCCAAGAAATTATATGCGCAATATCATTGCAAGGATTATAAAGAAAAACGCATACTCTTAGGGTTTGCACATACATGAAAAGGGAAACAAGAGAATTACTGGAAGACATACCTGAAAGCTGGTTTTTCTTTATAACTCTGCCGCTAGTAGAAAAGGATGAAAGGAATAAGGTGCAAGATGAGAGAAAGGGGTTTATATATATGGGCGTAAAGATTCTGAAATAGGGAAGGATTTCCCTTTACCAAAAATCGTGCGGGCTCACAAGGACGCCCAACTTCCCAATGCCGACCAAGTTGCACCGGTCCCACCAATTGCGCCCACCTTCCCAATGTCGCCCAAGTTGCACCGGTCCGACCAATTGCGCCAACTTCCCAAGGACCGCCCAAGTCGCGCTAGCAAGCACGTTCAGCTTCCCCACCTTGCGCCGGTCCCACCAGCTAGAACGCTCAGTTTCCCAACTCGCAACAACTTCTCAATGCCGCTTGACTTCTGTCTCTCACGACGCTTCTTCCCAATTGTGCCGACCTCCCGATTTTGCGTAAAAGCGCCAGAGGCAAGGATTCCAAATCCTATTTATAAAAAGGTCGACGAGCCTCCTCAATTCTCTTTACGAGTTTGTTGTTGATAGTTTGTCACCATCTTATGCTTACCTCGCAACAAATCTCTGTTCCGAGCTAGCGGGGGACTTAATGTTGTTGGTGGTTTTTTAAACAAAGGGTAAAACCGTAAAACCCCAAATAACCTAATGTCACCAGTGACACATTTATTAGGACATTTAATGCATGTAGTCAATAATTAATAGGGGGTATTTTTTCAAATTAGGGTTACAACGAACGAAACCCTAATTCCCATCCGTGCCAATGGCAAATCATGCCAGCCACACCTAGCCCAAGTTAGCCGCGCCATGCCAAATGCACTCTGCCTTGGCCCTAGCTACGCTAATCACACCACGCCAAGCCAAACACACTTACCTTGGCCCTAGCCGCACCTCTGTGCAAATGGAAAATCATGCCAGCCACACCAAATGCGCCAAAGCATGCCAACCATGCTAGCCGCACCTCCGTGCCAACGGCAAATCATGCCGCCCACACCTAGCCCAAGATAGCCGCACCTCGCAAGCAATGGCAAATCATGCCGTGACCACACCAAACGCGCCAAAGCATGCTAACCATGCTAGCTGCACCTCCGTGCCAATGGCAAATCATGCCAGCCACACATAGCCCAAGCTAGCCGCACCTATGTGCCAATGGCAAATCATGCCAGCCACACCAAACGCGCCAAAGCATGCCAACCATGCTAGCCGCACCTCCGTGCCAATGGCAAGTCATGCCAGCCACACCTAGCCCAAGCTATCCGCACCTCTGTGCCAATGGAAAATCATGCCACCCACACCAAAACCCGCCAAAGCATGCCAACCATCTTTGGCCGCACCCTCCGTGCCAATGGCAAATCATGCCAGCCACATTTAGCCCCGAGCTAGCCGCGCCATGCCAAATGCACTCGCCTTGGCCCTAGCTACGCTAGTCACGTCACGCCAAGCCAAGCACTTTGCCTTGGCCCTAGCCACGCCATGCCAAGATGGCTCCGCTCCTAGGCTTGCAAACCATGCAACCTAGGCCAAATCGGCCACGCATGCCATTGGCACATGCCATTGGCACATGCCAACATGCTCGCTGGTAGCTTTTCCTACCAAGGCGCGACCCAAGTTGGCCACGCATGCCATTGGCACATGCCAACACGCTCGATGGTAGATTTTCCTACCAAGGCGCGACCCAAGTTGGCCACGCATGCCATTGGCACATGCCAACACGCTCGCTGGTAGCTTTTCCTACCAAGGCGCTACCCAAGTTGGCCACACATGCCATTGGCACATGCCAACACGCTCGGCCGGGTAGCTTTTCCTACCAAGGCACGACCCAAGTTGGCCACACATGCCATTGGCACATGCCAACACGCTCGCTGGTAGGTTTTCTTACCAAAGCGCGACCCAAGTTGTCCACGCATGCCATTGGCACATGCCAACACGCTCGCTGGTAGCTTTTCCTACCAAGGCGCGACCCAAGTTGGCCACACATGCCATTGGCTCATGCCGACACGCTCACTGGTAGCCTTTCACCGCCAAGGCGCGACCCAAGTTGGCCACGCATGCCATTGGCACATGCCAACACGCACGCCTTTGGTAGCTTTTCCTACCAAGGCGCGACCCAAGTTGGCCACGCATACCATTGGCAAATGCCAACATGCTCGCCGGTAGCTTTTCCTACCAAAGCGCGACCCAAGTTGGCTACGCATGCCATTGTCACATGCCAACACGCTCGCTGATAGCTTTTCCTACCAGGGCGAAACCCAAGTTGGCCACGCATGCCATTGGCACATGCCAACACGCTCGCTGGTAGCTTTTCTTACCATGCCACGACCCTAATGGCCGAACACGCCATTGGCACTTGCCACACACGTCACTAGCAGGCATTGCCACTTACGCTCAACATACAACCTACCACCAAGGCATTCCGCACATGCCATTGGCACATGCCACACACGCCACTATCGGCCTCGGCATTGCCACTTGCACTCAAGGTGCAACCCGCAACAAAGGCATTCCGCACATGCCACATGCGCCACTAGCGGCGCCACTTGCACTCAAGGTGCAACCAACACTCGAGATTTCAACACAACCGGGGGATGCTTTCCAAGGTTTTGGTTTGGCGGTCACGACTTGCGGCGTACACTACGCTCACATTAAGAAAGCGTGAAAAGGAATAAAGCGGTCAAATAAATGAGGAAATAATGGTGAAAACGTTTTCACCCATAAACACCATGCGGTTACCACCTCCTCCCATTGTTTCACCCTTTACTCTTTTCCTTCATGAGGCCAGGGTACATTTCAATCTCGACTTGTATAAATAGGTCTTACCTATTTCAACCAGACAACAAGTCTCGGTCGGGAGAAAAATACAACACTCTCAGAAAAGGCAACTTTGCAAGCTCTCCAAAAGCTTTCATCTCTTGCAAGCTTCCTAAGCTTTCACTTTCGATACAAGTCGAGACACTACTCTCCTAGAATTATTCTAGTCTCAACACCTTTCTTTGCTTCCTTCCCCAAATCAACCCTTCTCCTCCACTTTGTGACCGAAGCAAGTCCGGAAAGGCCATTTCTTGGTTTAGGCCGGACTTGTGCAGATTGATCTCTCGAATCTATAAAGTGCTCACGTGCAGCACATTTGTTTAGGGTTTAAACCAGAGTTTCTCACTCACCTACCGAA
Organism: Papaver armeniacum; assembly: GCA_023531295.1. Classification (NCBI taxonomy): domain Eukaryota; kingdom Viridiplantae; phylum Streptophyta; class Magnoliopsida; order Ranunculales; family Papaveraceae; genus Papaver; species Papaver armeniacum. Next base: position 24,381 of record JAJJWW010019131.1, read on the forward strand.
TTTACCGAAATCGGCGGAAACGATTTTCACCTATAAACAATTGGCGACCACGGCGAGAGGATTGATCTATCGGCTACAATGTCGATTGTCGATCTCGTTCTTCGACCCGAAGTCAAGATGGTAGGGGAAGGCGACTCAATCGACTCAAGCGCCAGACAACCCAGTTACGGTTGTAAAAGCTACACCTAAAAAGCGGGGACTCGTTGAAGATGCTGACGATTGGGGACTTGCGACTCAATCCGACTCAACCGCCGACAACCGGTTACCGATTGTTAAAACTACACGAGAAAGCGGGGACTATTTGAAGATGCTACCGGCGATTGGGGACTTGCTAAGCGATGCTTTCAAAGAAACCGCCTTTCACTCGGAGAGAGGCGTGTTTGCAAAAACCTATGAAGTAAGTAAATTGATTTAGCAAGATATACGATCCGTTTATGGGTTCTTAATAAACCGTCATACTACTCTGCGTCTTTTGCCCATTGCTAGCACACACTTTCATAAAAAGCAATATTCCTTTCCCAAAACATAATCGAGTTATATTATCAAAACCATTCATCGAAATAATCCAATATCCTCAAAAGCTACCATTTGTCTATCAAAACCGGTCGAACTTTGAACCGGACATCCGATTATGTTTTTCAAAAAAAAAAAAAAAAAAGAAGAAGAACCTAAATGAAAGTTTAACGAGAGAAACATTCAAGGAAAATCATCCAAGTAGGTCTCCCTTCTTGGAGAAAGTCAATTTTACATCTTCAAGAGCCGCTCTCTTCATAGTTAACATCTTGGAAAGGTTTTTGAGTTCTACCTCCTGTCGTGCAATATCCTCTGCAGAAAGGCTTTCGATTGCTGCATTTTTCGACTTCTGGATTTCAGCAAGGCCTTCGATAAACCACGAAGCGTTGAACTCCTTTTCTACACATACGTCGCGATGGTGCTCCCAGTCGGAAATAACGTCTTCAGAAACGGTGTGACCAGTCACCTCACACATATCCTCGATGGAAGATAAAGCCTCTTCCACACGCTTAACCAGCGCAAATCGACTAGTGACCTTCTTGGTTTTGGCCATATGTTCGTACTTCTCCCAGATTCTGGTGTACAACGCCTCATACTTAGCCAAACCACGCCTGAAGCCGCCAACCAAGACATGACCTGGATGAGGAACCAAGTACGGGGATCAAAAATGGCGCCCGCAACCGGCCTCCACGACTTGCAAAGGGTCTTCTTCCATGTCTACAAAGCAGCAACCAGCAGAGAATCATCCACCGTTTGAACCACATCCGTGCCCGGCAATTGGCTAACTCCCATCTCCAAGTCACCGGCGGTGGTCACCAAAGGCAAGTTTTCGTGTGGCTCCACCCCAAAATCGTCCTCGAACAGATTCCTCCTGCGAACTTGAGTTAGGCATTTTCAAAAGAAGAAACGGAAGAAAGAAAGAAAAAAAGCGCGAAACTCACCAAACCACTTCCCGAAAAAGAACCAAGTCCGCCAGAGGAATCACTCTCACTTGTCGAACTTTCTTTTTCTCGACTCATCACCGCTATGAGGAGGCTCGGTGCCGCCGGAATTCTTGAAGAAATTGCCGTCTCCCGGCAACGTGCAAGGGCGGCGAAGGAATTAACACTCACCGAAGCCCTGGAAGAAACAAGACACATGTTTTCAGCAGAAATTCACGTGTTTTGAGACAAACCAACAAGGAGGCGACACATACCTGGTTATTGGAAGAACCGAAAGACACGAGAGCTGCGGGAGGATCTTTTGAAACCGCCCGGAACCCGCCAAAGACGATTCTTCGTTCTGTTCCTTTGCTCTGGGACTTTCCGAATTGCCAGGCAACTTTCGCTGGGATCTCTCAACATTGGATACTTATTTAAAACTGCTGGGAAGGTTTACAACGAACATTCTCCACCACGTGATTTACAAAATCTTGGATCATAGTGAACTCATCGTGCGTAACTCATTATAGCCAAAAGTCGTCGAAGTTACTCTTCCCGCCCGAAAGAAGGGAAGGCGGACACCCGCTCAAGGGCACCGGCATTGAGGGCGGCATGCAATGAATCCTCAGGAACCACCAAACTGGTAAGAAAGAGGCACCCCTTGATCGAAACCCATGTGATGAGCAAGACACGGTCAATATTATAAGCGGCCTATTCGGAAAGACCCCATGAAGAAAGACGACATATAGCTGACATACAAGCTTTGAACAAACAAGTTTTCACCAACACTCAAGCCGCCATCGAAGATAAAGACATGATCGGAGCATAAGCAAAGGTGTCAATTTGAGTCACCGACCTATGGACCCAGGATCCCATGGGAGAAAATTGATTTCATGCGACTTATCGAGAAGACTAACCAATCTCATGCCAACTCTTGGACACTTGTTCACCCATCGAAGAATTCGGGAGCCACCCTAACTCGCGGGGATCGAAGGCAACGGTTTAGGAGCATACTTCTCAAAGTTCTCCCATAGCCAGACTTGCAGAAAAGCAACGTGCACATATGAATCCACTTTCATGAAACCATTCGAAACTCGCATGTTCGCAACTAGGTGATCCAGATGCACATACAGGGAACCAAGGAATAGCTTGCCAATGGGAAGAACTTCACCTTTTGCTAACTTCACAAAGCAATCACTAGCAACTCTCGGGTCTTATTTCCTTCTTGCCGAACCGTCATCAAAAATGTCTCTAGACAACCGAGAGAGCCAAAAATGCTGCAACATGAAGATTACCAAGCCGTTTAGGTTCCGGCTCGTCCGGAAACCATTGAGATATCCACCAGCTATAAAAGCACCTTTCATCCTCTTTAGGATTTAATCCTTCGACTTCGCAAGTGGAGTCTTTTCGAGCGTAATCTCCCAACTTAGCGACAAGGTCTTCCCGCATCTTTTCCTCACCTTCAGATATTCGGATATTAAGATTCCCGGCTACTGGAAGATTCAGCAAGAGAGCCACACTCTCCAAAGAGAAAGTTATTTCACCCCATCTATATATGATCGTATGGGTGTCCGAACACCATCCTGATATTAAAGCAACCAAGCCCGAGATATCCTTCTTAACGGAGATTTCCGAAGCTCGACAACATCAATAATCCGCGCTCGAGTCAAGTTGGTATTTATGTGCTCCCTACTCACCATGAACTCAACCCATCTATCAAAAGAACGTAATGGGCTTTGACACATCCTGAAATCAATGTTAAAAGAAGAGTATACCCCTTTATGAAGACAGAACCGTATGATGTTCTCAGGGCGAACCGAACGTGTTTTCTTTTCATCTTCACCACCGGTTAACAAAATTGGCACGAAACTGGGTGATTCTTCCGAGCAGGGCGAGGGTCTAGCAAAGAATTCATCATCCGTGTTTGGTTTGGAACTATGAACATCCTTCGATGAGGCGAAATTTTGTTCGTGTAACATCTTGTCGGATTTCTTCATAACAGTTTAGTAACGAGATATTTGCACACGAAGAAAGACGAAATTATCTCCGTGGCACATAATCGCACCCAACAAATTAAAAAAAAAAAGGGGGGGAGGGTGTATTCTCTACGGGTTCAAAACTGCACACGCATTATTTTCTTCAGGGTTCAAAATTATACGCAGTATTTTATACGGGTTCAAGTGCGTCTGCAGTATCCTTCTTCGGGTTCAAAATTATATATGGAGCATTTTTTAACGGGTTCAAAACTACACGCGCAGTATTTCCTTCAGGACCGAAATTCATATATGCAATATTTCCTATGGATTCGAAGTCGTATGAAGTACATATACAGTATTCTTCTTCGGGATTCAAATACAAAGATTCTCTACGGGTTCAAAACTCGCACACGCAGATTTTCTTGTGGTTCAAAATTATATACGCAATATTTTATACGGGCTCAGAAGTGCCTCGCGTGTATCCTTCTTCGGGTTCAAAATTATATATGGAGCACTTTCCTACGGGTTCGAATAATATATGCGGTATTTCCCTTGGGTGCATATATACAATATTTTCTACAAGAAGCACGCCAAGAAATTATATGCGCAATATCATTGCAAGGATTATAAAGAAAAACGCATACTCTTAGGGTTTGCACCTACATGAAAAGGGAAACAAGAGAAGTACTGGAAGACATACCTGGAAGCTGGTTTTTCTTTATAACTCTGCCGCTAGTAGGAAAGGATGAAAGGAATAAGGTGCAAGATGAGAGAAAGGGGTTTTATATATATGGGCGTAAAGATTCTGAAATAGGGAAGGATTTCCCTTTACCAAAAATCGTGCGGGCTCACAAGGACGCCCAACTTCCCAATGCCGACCAAGTTGCACCGGTCCCACCAATTGCGCCCAACTTCCCAATGCCTCCCAAGTTGCACCGGTCCGACCAATAGCGCAAACTTCCCAAGGACCGCCCAAGTCGTGCCAGCAAGCACGTTCAGCTTCCCCACCTTGCGCCGGTCCCACCAGCTAGAACGCTCAGTTTCCCAACTCGCAACAACTTCTCAATGCCGCCCAGCTTCCTGTCTCTCACGACGCTAACTTCCCAATTGTGCCACCTCCCGATTTGCATAAAATCGCGAGAGGAAAGGATTCCAAATCCTATTTTTAAAAAGGTCAGACGAGCCTCCTCAATTCTCTTTACAGTTTGTTGTTGATAGTTTGTCGCCATCTAATGCTTACCTCGCAACAAATCTCCTGTTCCGAGCTAAGCAGGGGACTTAATGTTGATGGTGGTTTTTTAAACAAAGGGTAAAATCGTAAAACCCCAAATATCCTAATGTCACCAGTGACACATTTATTAGGACATTTAATGCATGTAGTCAATAATTAATAGGGGGTATTTTTTCAAATTAGGGTTACAACGAACGAAACCCTAATTCCCATCCGTGCCAATGGCAAATCATGCCAGCCACACCTAGCCCAAGCTATCCGCGCCATGCCAAATGCACTCTGCCTTGGACCTAGCTACGCTAATCACACCACGCCAAGCCAAACAAACTTACCTTGGCCCTAGCCGCACCTCTGTGCCAATGGCAAATCATGCCAGCCACACCAAATGCGCCAAAGCATGCCAACCATGCTAGCCGCACCTCCGTGCCAATGGAAAATCATGCCAGCCACACCTAGCCCAAGATAGCCGCACCTCTGTGCCAATGGCAAATCATGCCGCCACACCAAACGCGCCAAAGCATGCCAACCATGCTAGCCGCACCTCCGTGCCAATGGCAAATCATGCCGCCCACACCTAGCCCAAGCTAGCCGCACCTATGTGCCAATGGCAAATCATGCCACCACACCAAATGCGCCAAAGCATGCCAACCATGCTAGCCGCACCTCCGTGCCAATGGCAAGTCATGCCGCCCACACCTAGCCCAAGCTAGCCGCACCTCTCGTGCCAATGGCAAATCATGCCGCCCACACCAAAACGCGCCAAAGCATGCCAACCATGCCGCCGCACCTCCGTGCCAATGGAAAATCATGCCAGCCACATTTAGCCCGAGCTAGCCGCGCCATGCTAAATGCACTCTGCCTTGGCCTTAGCTACGCTAGTCACGTCATGCCAAGCCAAGCACTCTGCCTTGGCCCTCGCCACGCCATGCCAAGATGGCGCCCGCGCCTAGGCTTGCAAACCATGCAACCTAGGCCAAATCGGCCACGCATGCCATTGGCACATGCCAACACGCTCGCTGGTAGCTTTTCCTACCAAGGCGCGACCCAAGTTGGCCACGCATGCCATTGGCACATGCCAACACGCTCGTTGGTAGCTTTTCCTACCAAGGCGCGACCCAAGTTGGCCACGCATGCCATTGGCACATGCCAACACGCTCATTTGGTAGCTTTTCCTACCAAGGCGCGACCCAAGTTGGCCACGCATGCCATTGGCACATGCCAACACGCTCGCTGGTAGTTTTTCCTACCAAGGCGCGACCCAAGTTGGCCACGCATGCCATTGGCACATGCCAACTCGCTCGCTGGTAGCTTTTCCTACCAAGGAGCGACCCAAGTTGGCCACGCATGCCATTGGCACATGCCAACACGCTCGCTGGTAGCCTTTCCTACCAAGGCGCGACCCAAGTTGGCCACGCATGCCATTGGCACATGCCAACACGCTCGCTGGTAGCTTTTCCTACCAAGGCGCGACCCAAGTTGGCCACGCATGCCATTGGCACATGCCAACACGCTCGCTGGTAGATTTTCCTACCAAAGCGCGACCCAAGTTGGCCACACATGCCAACACGCTCGCTGATAGCTTTTCCTACCAGGGTGCAACCCAAGTTGGCCACGCATGCCATTGGCACATGCGAACACGCTCGCTGGTAGCTTTTCTTACCAGGCCACGACCCTAATGGCCGAACACGCCATTGGCACTTGCCACACACGTCACTAGCAGGCATTGCCACTTACACTCAACATACAACCTACCACCAAGGCATTCCGCACATGCCATTGTCACATGCCACACACGCTACTAGCAGCTCTGGCATTGCCACTTTCACTCAAGGTGCAACCCGCAACAAAGGCATTCCGTAAATGCCAATGGCACATGCCACATGCGCCACTAGCAGCGCCACTTGCACTCAAGGTGCAACCAACACTCGAGATATCAACACAACCGGGGATACTTTCAGTTTTTGTTTGGCGGTCACACGGCACGTACACTACGCTCACATTAGGAAAGCGTGAAAGGAATAAAGCGGTCAAATAAATGAGGAAATAATGGTGAAAACGTTTTCACCCATAAATACCATGCGGTTACCACCTCCTCCCATTATTTCACCCTTTACTCTTTCCTTCATGAGGCCGGTGCGTTTCAATCTCGAATTATATAAATAGGTCTTACCTATTTCCACCGAGACAACAAGTCTCGGTCGGAGAAAAATACAACACTCTCGGAAAAGGCAACTTTGCAAGCTCTCCAAAAAGCTTTCATCTCTTGCAAGCTTCCTAAGCTTTAACTTTACGATACAAGTCGAGACACTACTCTCCCTGCACTATTCTGGTCTCAACACCTTTCTTTGCTTCCTCCCCAAATCAACCCTTCTCCTCCACTTTGTGACCGAAGCAAGTCTGGAACGGCCATTTCTTGGTGTTTATGGGTAAAAATCGTTTCTGCCGATTTCGGTAAATTCGGTAGGTGAGTGAGAAACTGGTTCAAACCCTAAACAAATGTGCTGCACGTGAGCACTTTATAGGTTTGAGAGATCAATCTGTACAAGTCGGCCTAAACCAAGAAATGGCGTTCCGGACTTGCCGGTCACAAAGTGGAGGAGAAGGGTTGATTTGGGGAGGGAAGCAAAGAAAGGTGTTGAGGAGAGTAGTATCTCGACTTGTATCATAAAGTAGAAGCTTGGGAAGCTTGCAAGAGATGAAAGCTTTTTGGGAGAGCTTGTAAAGTTGCCTTTTCGAGAGTAGTGTAGTATTTTCTCCCGACCGAGACTTGTTGTCGGGTGGAAATAGGTAAGACCTATTTATACAAGTCGAAATTGAAACGTACCCTCGGCCTCATAAAGGAAGAGAGTAAAGGGTGAAATAATGGGAGGAGGTGGTAACCGCATGGTTTAATGGGCGAAAACGTTTTTCACCATTATTTCCCTTTTATTTGACCGCTTTATTCCTTTTCACGCTTTCTTAATGTGAGCGTAGTGTATGTCGCATGCCGTGGACCGCCAAACCAAAACCCTAAAGAAGCATCCCCGGTTTGTGTCGATGTCTCGAGTGTTGGTTGCATATTGAGTGCAAGTGGCGCTGCTAGTGGCGCGTATGGCATGTGCGGAATGCCTTGGTGGTAGGTTGCACGGTTTTCAAGTTAGGTTACCAGCGTGTGTGTTTGGCATGTGCCAATGGCATGTGCGGAATGCCTTGGTGGTAGGTTGCACGGTTTGCAAGTTAGGCTACCAAATGTGTGTGTTTGGCATGTGCGGAATGCCTTGGTGGTAGGTTGCACGGTTTGCAAGTTAGGCTACCAGCTGTGTGTGTTTGGCATGTGCGGAATGCCTTGGTGGTAGGTTGCACGGTTTGCAAGTTAGGCTACTACGTGTGTGTTTGGCATGTGCCAATGGCGCGTGCGGCCATGTTGACCTAGTTGCAAGTCTTGCAAACCTAGGGCGCTATGTTTAGCGTGGGCCAAAGGCATAGCGGCTTAGAAATATGGCTTGCGGCATGTGTTGGCATGTGCCAATGGCACGTGCGGCCATGTTGACCTAGTTGCAAGTCTTGCAAACCTAGGGCGCTATGTTTGGCGTGGGCCCAAGGCATAGCGGCTTAGAAATATGGCTTGCGGCACGTGTTGGCATGTGCCAATGGCACGTGCGGCCATGTTGACCTAGTTGCAAGTCTTGCAAACCTAGGGCGCTATGTTTGGCGTGGGCCCAAGGCATAGCGGCTTAGAAATATGTCTTGCGGCACGTGTTGGCATGTGCCAATGGCACGTGCGGCCATGTTGACCTAGTTGCAAGTCTTGCAAACCTAGGGCGCTATGTTGGGCGTGGGCCAAGGGCACAGCGGCTTAGAAATATGGCTTGCGGCACGTGTTGGCATGTGCCAATGGCACGTGCGGCCATGTTGACTTAGTTGCAAGTCTTGCAAACCTAGGGCGCTATGTTTGGCGTGGGCCCAAGGCATAGCGGCTTAGAAATATGTCTTGCGGCACGTGTTGGCATGTGCCAATGGCACGTGTTGGCATGTGCCAATGGCACGTACGGCCATGTTGACCTAGTTGCAAGTCTTGCAAACCTAGGGCGCTATGTTGGCCGTGGGCCAAAGGCATAGCGTCTTAGAAATATGGCTTGCGGCACGTGTTGGCATGTGCCAATGGCACTTGCGGCCATGTTGACCTAGTTGCAAGTCTTGCAAACCTAGGGCTCTATGTTGGGCGGGCCAAGGGCATAAATGCTTAGAAATATGGCTTGCGGCACGTGTTGGCATGTGCCAATGGCACGTGCGGCCATGTTGACCTAGTTGCAAGTCTTGCAAACCTAGGGCGCTATGTTTGGCGTGGGATCAAGGCATAGCGGCTTAGAAATATGTCTTGCGGCACGTTTTGGCATGTGCCAATGGCACGTGCGGCCATGTTGACCTAGTTGCAAGTCTTGCAAACCTAGGGCGCTATGTTGGGCGTGGCCAAAGGCATAGCGTCTTAGAAATATGGCTTGCGCACGTGTTGGCATGTGCCAATGGCACGTGCGGCCATGTTGACCTAGTTGCAAGTCTTGCAAACCTAGGGCGCTATGTTGGGCGTGGGCCAAAGGCATAGCGGCTTAGAAATATGGCTTGCGGCACGTGTTGGCATGTGCCAATGGCACGTGCGGCCATGTTGACCTAGTTGCAAGTCTTGCAAACCTAGGGCGCTATGTTTAGCGTGGGCCAAAGGCATAGCGGCTTAGAAATATGGCTTGCGGCACGTGTTGGCATGTGCCAATGGCACGTGCGGCCATGTTGACCTAGTTGCAAGTCTTGCAAACCTAGGGCGCTATGTTTGGCGTGGGCCCAAGGCATAGCGGCTCAGAAATATGGCTTGCGGCACGTGTTGGCATGTGCCAATGGCACGTGCGGCCATGTTGACCTAGTTGCAAGTCTTGCAAACCTAGGGCGCTATGTTTGGCGTGGGCCCAAGGCATAGCGGCTTAGAAATATGTCTTGCGGCACGTGTTGGAATGTGCCAATGGCACGTGGGGCCATGTTGACCTAGTTGCAAGTCTTGCAAACCTAGGGCGCTATGTTGGGCGGGGGCCAAGGGCACGGCGGCTTAGAAATATGGATTGCGGCACGTGTTGGCATGTGCCAATGGCACGTGCGGCCATGTTGACCTAATTGCAAGTCTTGCAAACCTAGGGCGCTATGTTTGGCGTGGGCCCAAGGCATACGGCTTAGAAATATGTCTTAAGCACGTGTTGGCATGTGCCAATGGCACGTGCTTGGCCATGTTGACCTAGTTGCAAGTCCCGCAAACCTAGGGCGCTATGTTGGGCGTGGGCCAAAGGCATAGCGTCTTAGAAATATGGCTTGCGGCACGTGTTGGCATGTGCCAATGGCACGTGCGGCCATGTTGACCTAGTTGCAAGTCTTGCAAACCTAGGGCGCTATGTTGGGCGTGGGCCAAGGGCATAGCGGTTTATGTCTTGCGGCACGTGTTGGCATGTGCCAATGGCACGTGCGGCCATGTTGACCTAGTTGCAAGTCCTGCAAACCTAGGGCGCTATGTTTGGCGTGGGCCCAAGGCACAGCGGCTTAGAAATATGGCTTGCGGCACGTGTTGGCATGTGCCAATGGCAAGTGCGGCCACGTTGACCTAGTTGCAAGTCTTGCAAACCTAGGGCGCTATGTTTGGCGTGGGCCCAAGGCATAGCGGCTTAGAAATATGGCTTGCGGCAGACGTGTTGGCATGTGCCAATGGCACGTGCGGCCATGTTGACCTAGTTGCAAGTCTTGCAAACCTAGGGCGCTATGTTGGGCGTGGGCCCAAGGCATAGCGCTTAGAAATATGGCTTGCGCACGTGTTGGCATGCGCCAATGGCACGTGCGGCCATGTTGACCTAGTTGCAAGTCTTGCATACCTAGGGCGCTATGTTTGGCGTGGGCCAAAGGCATAGCGGCTTGGAAATATGGCTTGCGACACGTGTTGGCATGTGCCAATGGCACGTGCGGCCATGTTGACCTAGTTTCAAGTCTTGCAAACCTAGGGCGCTATGTTGGGCGTGAGCCCAAGGCATAACGGCTTAGAAATATGGCTTGCGGCACGTGTTGGCATGTGCCAATGGCACGTGCGTCCATGTTGACCTAGTTGCAAGTCTTGCAAACCTAGCGCTATGTTTGGCGTGGGCCAAAGGCATAACGGCTCGGAAATATGGCGTTGTTGCCATGGTGCGCAAGGTGCGGCTTGGTTTTGCATGGTTGCCATGGTGCGCAGAGTGCGGCTTGGTTTGGTATGGTTGCCATGGTGCGCAAGATGCGGCTTGGTTTGGCATGGTTGCCATGGTGCGCGTGGTGCGCTTGGTTTGGCATGATTGCCATGGTCGCGCAATATGCGGCTTGGTTTGGCATGGTTTCCATGGTGCGCAAAGATGCGGCTTGGTTTGGCATGGTTGCCATGGTGCGCAGATGCGGCTTGGTTTGGCATGGTTGTCATGGTGCGCAGATGCGGCTTGGTTTGGCATGGTTTCCATGGTGCGCAGAGTGCGGCTTGGTTTGGCATGGTTGCCATGGTGCGCGAGATGCGGCTTGGTTTGGCATGGTTTCAATGGTGCGCAGAGTGCGGCTTGGTTTGGCATGGTTGCCATGGTGCGCATTATGCTACTTTGGTTTGGAATTAGGGTTCCGTGTTGAAAACCCTAACTGCATTTTGAAAAAAATACCCCTATTAATTATTTACACCGAGTTAAATGCTCTTAGTTAATGTGTTCATGTAACACTAGGTCATGGGGTTTTACGATTTTACCCCTTGTCTAAAATCCACCATCAACATTAAGTCCCCTGCTTAGCTCGGAACAGGGGCTTTGTTGCGAGGTAAGCATAAGATGGTGACAAACTATTAACAACAAACCGTAAAGAAAATTGAAGGAGGCTTGTCTGACCTTTTATAAATAGGATTTCGAATCTTTGCCTCTGGTAGTTTTGCACAAATCGGGAGGCTGGCACAATTGGTGGGCTCGGTGCATCTTGGGCGACGTTGGGAAGTTGGCGCAATTGGTGGGGCCGGTCTAATCTTGGAAACCATGCTTGCAGGCGTGTCTTGGGCGACCATTGGGAGGTCGGTCTAATCTTGGAAACCATGCTTGCAGGCGTGACTTGGGCGACCATTGGGAGGTCGGTCTAATCTTGGAAACCATGCTTGCAGGCGTGACTTGGGCGGCATTGGGAAGTCGGCGCAATTGGTGGGGCCGGTCCAACTTGGAAACCATGCTTGCAGGCGTGACTTGGGAAATGGCGTGTGCTGGCTAACTGAGTGTGCTAGCTGGTGAGACCGATATAAACAAGAAGGGAGTTTCTTCCGATAGCAAAGTTTCCTTATCTTGCTTTCCTTCACGTGCGGCTTCAATTAGGGCATTACTCATGATAAAATCTGGAAGCGTTATGTCTCTCATTGCTTCCTTTCCCTTTTTAAGGTTCCGTATTCATATCCAAAAAATAATAGCATCGTCTCTCGTTTGAGAAAAGGGTTCTTCTTGTTGATTCCCCTTTTCCTTTGCTTTGCTTAGAGTGCGTTTTCTTCTTCTTCCCTTTTTTTTTTTTTTTTTTTTTTTTTTTGTTCTCGCCATCCTCTTTTTTATATGCGTGTAGACATGATGGAACTTGATCATCTTTCCATTTCTTGCAGTGTATGATGGGATCTTCTAGAGACGGCCGTGCCTTCAACCTTTTGGAAAAGGACTTTGGGACCGGTGGAGATCGATCTTCTTCTCTTGAGGAGGTATCGGTCGGTTGAATCTTTGTTCCATGAAGCTAATGAAATTATTAAGGACCTCCTCCCACCTATCCCCACGAAGAACAGGTGCATGTTCGGACTCCCTTGGGTTCAGTGGACGCGGAGGAGAACGCCATGATTCTCGATTTTGATGTGGATGAATCAACAAACGGAGGCGTCATGGTGGCGTATGATGGAATAGTTGTCGGGGAGGACACTGCTGCTGCTGTGGCTGCTTCGGGATGGGATGTTGAGGTCGCCGCTGCTAAAACCGCTGAGTGGAACCTTTGTTGCCCGAAGGATTGCTGTGGTAAATGCTTGAAGATAGCTTTGCCCGAAGGGACTTGCGCTCCATCCTTCGAGGGCTAGTCCTCCTTTTTGTTTTTCTCGTTAGCCGCTTAGTTCCCCGATGTTTTTCCTTTTTTTTTTTTTTTTGTAAACACATCTTTCCCCTCTTCTTCATCAAGAAACCTTTTGCTTCATATATATATATATTTTTGAAAGGGGTTGTGGTATGATGGCTCGCAATGGTTTTCTCGGGTTCTTCCGATGTATTTCTCCGATATCCGAAGGATTCGCCGGGGAAGAGATATATTTATTTTATTTTTAGTTTATATTTTTTTTTTTGACAAAGGGTAGGTCTCAGGGAAAAAAATACAAATGTTGTATTCATCCCGGGGAAGTACAAACTAGTAAGAGGAATGATTCAAAGGAAGTACTGAAAAGGGGAGTGATTGGGAAATACAGCATTTTAGGGATTGGATTGCTTGAGCCATCGCGAGTGAACTATCACGCCTTTAGGTGTGTCGGTATTGATGAGCTTGCAATATCCTCCCAAAAGGGTATCCGCAACTGTACAAACTAGTGTGGAGGGATAGGAAAATTACGCCTTTGGCGCGTTGCCCCCGCAGCCGTAATCTCCCGGTGCGCCATGATGAAGCTACGATCCGGCCTCAAAGCTAGGCAAATGCACGTCCAATTGCCCTTGCAAGCATGCTCGTGGAGCATGACGCAGCTAACTTAGCTTCCACACCATTCCAACTTACCCTTGTCCCGCAAAAGGGTTTAAGGCCATAAGGCCAATGCCAATGCATTTTTCATGCGTCTCTCGGGTTTTACCTTTACGTAGGGAATTCATAAATGAATTTCCTAGCTAGCCGAGCAACCGTCACATTGCCGTGTCTTGTCCAGGCATAAGCCTTAGACTTTAGCGTAGGCCAAACCAAGCCCTTGCCATTTCCCACGTTACCTCGCTTAACATCTCTTTATAACTTGATAGGAAGTATGAGCATCCACTTACCGGCATGCAACTAAGCCTCATCAAGTCTGGCCACAATCATCTCTTGCGTCGAGCTACCAAGCTTAGATGATATGAGGGGCCAACGTGGCCGGACCGCAATGCCGCAACTCATTGCGCCGCCTACGTACCCTTCCCTACTCTAAAAGGGATCAAGCATGCATCGTAGTTCATCCGCGAAGGATTTAAAATTAAGCCAAATCGCTTGCAAGGTCTGTGGCCTAGCAAAAACGGTAATGGCCGGTTCGTATAGGCCATTCCGCCAAGATGCATAATGATTATGCATCATCGGGTCCGCGCTGTGGCATAGTGATGCCAACGCATCAAATACCTTTCTTCGAAAGGCTACGCAACTATAAATGAGCCTTAGGCATCATTTATGCTCTTCCGGCTAAGCTATGAAGCTTACTTGGTACATAGTCCGTGATATGCACCTTCAACCAACTACCCTCCCTATATATGTCTTAATGGAATTTCTACAAGTATGAAAAGGGGAGCATATTGACATGCTTCACTATTCATGGCCGTTGCCATGAATTTCGAATGACCTGCAATGATTGCCGAAGTTTCCGTTCTCATTGCACAAATGATTGTGCACCACTCGTTCCGTCTGGCTGCACAATGATTATGCGACATTCTCTTTGGCCTATCGCATAATGATTATGCAATATTCTCTCACCAGCCCTCTCGGTCCGATGCACAATGATTGTGCGATATTGGTTGTTGGCCAATAACTCTCATAATGCGCAATGATTACGCTGTAAGCTCAAGGCCACTTACCCAACTGGCCTAATGCATCATGATGATGCAATATTGTCCCTTGGCCAAATGCCAAACATAATACGCCATTTTTGGCGCGGTATTGGCCCTAACCCAATCCACCTTTTTCATGCCGCGAAGCTTTGGATGAAGCTTCATCACAAGCAAATGGCGCATCTTTTAGCATGCGCCATGCTAAAAACACGGGTGTTACATTATCACACCCTTCAAAGAATTTCGCCCCCGAAATTCAAAACCAAAGCTATTGTGGACAATCTCTTGAGTTGGATTCCATGAGCAAAAGTCCCATACCAGATGCTCGTAAATCACGGGTTTCTTCAAGTTGTCATGAACAAACAATTTAGACCTTCGAGCACATGTCCCATACCACCCGCCCAGGGATCCAAAAGTGCCCACAACTAAACCAAGAATCGCAATTGGCAAAGTGCCAAGAGGATATCTCGACAAGGTATCCCGAATGCGCATCCCATACTACGCACTCGAAGTCCCTAAGGTTCACAAGGTTGAAAGATGTCATCGAAATGACAAGGAAAAACTCAACGCAACACCGTGAGGACCAATCTCTAATGCCAGTGCAGTTGGATGCAAGCCACCGTCCCCACGGATTTACTTAGGAGTTGCCACTCGTAAGTGGGATGCTAGCCGGCCTCGACAACGCACACCGTTAGACAAAGTGCCAACGTGTGGGGATGATCGGTCCCATTGTCTACCCACCGTCCCGCACGGTCTTCCGGATGCTCGTAAGCGGGGTGCCACGAGGCCTCGGCAAACTCACAAAGACTTATACAAGCTCAACTCGATTCGCAAAAGTTGGCCTACTCTCCAACTTAAAGTTTTTCCGTTAAGGAAAATACTCGCTAATGAGTCCACCCCGCACAAGTCCCTAGAGTTTTCTCGGAACTTGCTCGATACCATCTCGTGACGATTTTACAGGAAAATTACGCCTTTGGCGCGTTGCCCCCGCAGCCGTAATCTCCCAGGTGCGCCATGATGAAGCTACGATCCGGCCTCAAAGCTAGGCAAATGCACGTCCAATTGCCCTTGCAAGCATGCTCGTGGAGCATGACGCAGCTAACTTAGCTTCCACACCATTCCAACTTACCCTTGTCCCGCAAAAAAAGGGTTTAAGGCCATAAGGCCAATGCCAATGCATTTTTCATGCGTCTCTCGGCTTTACCTTTACGTAGGGAATTCATAAATGAATTTCCTAGCTAGCTGAGCAACCGTCACATTGCCGTGTCTTGTCCACAGCATAAGCCTTAGACTTTAGCGTAGGCCACACCAAGCCCTTTGCCATTTCCCACGTTACCTCGCTTAACATCTCTTTATAACTTGATAGGAAGTATGAGCATCCACTTGCGGCATGCAACTAAGCCTCATCAAGTCCGGCCACAATCATCTCTTGCGTCGAGCTACCAAGCTTAGATGATATGAGGGGCCAACGTGGCTTTGGACCGGCAATGCCGCAACTCATTGCGGCTGCCTACGTACCCTTCCCTACTCTAAAAGGGATCAAGCATGCATCGTAGTTCATCCGCGAAGGGACGAGAAAATTAAGCCAAATCGTTTGCAAGGCTGTGGCCTAGCAAAAAACAGTGAATGGCCTGGTTCGTATAGGCCATTCCGCCAAGATGCATAATGATTATGCATCATCGGGTCCGCGCTCGTGGCATAGTGATGCCAACGCATCAAATACCCTCTTCGAAAGGCTACGCAACTATAAATGAGCCTTAGGCATCATTTATGCTCTTCCGCTAAGCTATGAAGCTTACTTGGTACATAGTCCGCATATGCACCTTCAACCAACTACCCCTCCCTATATATGTCTTAATGGAATTTCTACAAGTATGAAAAGGGGAGCATATTGACATGCTTCACTATTCATGGCCGTTGCCATGAATTTCGAATGACCGCAATGATTGCCGAGTTTCGATTCGTAGAATAATGATTGTGCACCACTGCTCCGGCTCCCCGCACAATGATTATGCGACATTCTCTTTGGCCTATCGCATAATGATTATGCAATATTCTCTCGACTCGCCACCCTCTTCGGTCGATGCACAATGATTGTGCGATATTGGTTGTTGGCCAATAACTCTCATAATGCGCAATGATTACGCTCGTAAGCTCAAGGCCACTTACCCAATCGCCTAATGCATCATGATGATGCAATATTGTCCCTTGGCCAAATGCCAAACATAATACGCCATTTTTTCGCGCGCATTGGCCCTAACCCAATCCACCTTTTTCACGCCGTGAAGCTTTGGATGAAGCTTCATCACAAGCAAATGGCGCATCTTTTAGCATGCGCCATGCTAAAAACACGGGGTGTTACAGCTAGCCTTCACCTTCCTCGGGCAAATCCATCTTTATTGTCATCCTCCCAACTTGAAACGAGCTTTCCTTAACCACTACATCTCCGATTGAAAACGGGTTCAGACGTCGTGTAACCATTTGAGCCTTGGCTTCGTTGGTTTTTTTGCTGTAAGCTTCCAAGCTTCTTGCAAAGTGTTCGAATGGTCCAGCTCCCCATTCACATTTTTTGACAGCGTTCATGCCGGTTGTTGCGCCGAGTCCCCATGACAGAATGGGGGAAGAAAAGGTCGGTTGCAGAAAAGGTTGCTCGGTCAGACTTACTTGCATTTGAAAATCATGGGCTAGCGCCAACGGGTCCTCTTCGGACGCTTGGGTTCCTTTAATAGCTCGTTGATGTGATAACCCGTGGGACTATTTGTTGGGAATCCCTTCGGGCAGGGATGTCGGCAGAAGGTGTACGCCCAGTTTTGCCTTATTGTCGAGCGCCCATAAGCGTCCCAAAATCATGTCATGATCCAGTTCTTTGACAATGTGGAACTTGTTGTGCGTTATAGCGTCTCCCATCTCGATCTCTAGGTTGATGTAGCCATGCGCGTTCAAAGCCTCTCCTCTCAAGCTCTTAATCACAGACGGGAAATAGGTAGCGTCTTGCTTTGTAAATCCGGCTGCCTTTAGTGTCTTGAAAGTGATGATGTTGTGGTCAGAGGTCGTGTCGATGAGCGTGTCGTCAAGTTTAGTACCTCTTGCAGTTCTCCGCTTTGCTTGTTTGGGAAGCTTGAGCCCTTGGCGTGGATTCCGAGGGGAGAAAAGCCGCTTGCCGGATACAACACGATTGAGAGCTGCGAAAATATCTTGGCGCCGAACCTTGGAGAGATAGAGAATTTCGTATATATGTCGCATCATGGATTGCACGGTCTCGTGCACGAGTCCCCGTGAGGAACCGCAGTTTCTTATTGGGAGTGGGTCTCGATGCACTCTTTCGCCTCCTAGTTGGAGTTCTCCCGCTTCTATCCTTTCCTTGAAAATGTGCTTTAATCATTTGCAATCGCTAGTCTGGGTGGTGAAAGAACTCGTGGTAATGACAGATTTGGGGTTTGCCATCTCAGCCTCAGTTGGTGGACGTCTAAGGCGGTGGCAGTCTGATGACATCATCTTGAACCCAGGCTTCTAGGAGGTCAATCACCTCCTCGATGGGGAATGGGAAATCAAGGATATTTCCTTCGGCCTCACGATGCTGCACAAGAGTTTTAGTGGCGATCTTCCGTTGCGAGGGCTCCTACTGCGCGGCGCCACGTTTTTACCGGTGGCTCGTAGTTGCGGCTTTCCTTTTTCCTCTTTTCGTTAACTATGTTCGGAGGATGAGCCTGGCATTAAATTATTTGTCGATGAGGCGCCTACTCCCCGCGAGTTTCACGTGCGTCTTCATTCGAGTTGGCGTAGTCTTTCCAAAGAATCTTTGGTGTTGTTGTTGCGCAGATCGTCCTGGCGGCCTCATGGAGTTCGGAGAATGTTTGGAAACGCACTTTTCTAGCGGGCGCGGTAGATCGGGACCATACCATTGATGCATGCGTTTACTCAATTGTTGCTCGGTCACGTTTGGGTCGTGACAATGAGTGCTTGAATCAACCTTTGACGAAATCATTCGGATGTTCGTTATCCCACGGGTACATTCTCCCGAGGTCCGAAAAGGTAACTTGTTGCATACACGAAGAAATACTTCCTCAGAAACGCGGTGACCATGCTACTCCCGTTGGGAATGCTTTGTTCGGTGGGATGTTGTTGTACCATGTTTACGCCTTGGTAAGTGATTTTGAAAATTCCCTTAAACGAAGAACGTGATTATATTCATGTTCACCCAAGGATTCCAAGAAACGAGAAACATATTCGCGTGCGTTCCCTGCACCATCATACGGGGTAAATTGAGGGGAAGAGTACCCCTTGGGAGAGGGATTCTCCGTATTTCTGGACGGTAAGGGGTTGGTGATGATGTACATCGAACTCATCATGCTTGATTCGGTCACGTAGGAGTTGTTCCAAATCTTCTCTCGTGACGAAATTTGGTGGTTGATTTCTCTCCAACGGGACTCTAGTGCGAGTTTCTTCATCCGTGGAGGCGTGCCCCGCCGAGGTGCCGGCGTCGGGGTTGTTGGAGATGCTTCAAGCGTGCTCGGAGGATGCGACTCACGGGTAGTCGCTTTCTGTGTGGTTTTGAGAAAGGTGAGCACCCTTTTGTGTTGAAACCATGTCCATCCGGGGCTCTCGCGAGCGTCTCCTGTCGTTCCATCAAATCGGCGATGGTGACGTAAGGGCGACTTCCTCTGTCCCTCCGGCCTCTCGTCCCGTCCCGGCGGGGTAATTGGAGCCTTAGTTGTCGGAGGCGCCATGCCGGAAGAAGCATTCGGGGTCGCGGTGGCGCCCTAGCCCCGGTGATCTGGGGCCCGACACCCAAGAGATATTTCGTCGCCGTGATTAGAGGGTTGTGCGAGAAGACGCTAGAGGAGGCGCGGCCTGGCCTTGGTGATATGCGGTGTTACACTTAAGGGAGTGCATTCGATGTTGCTGTTGTCAGCTGGTGAAGTAACAATGTTATGGGGGGAGACGCCAATATCAGGGATGCGTTCTGCGTTGATGTTCTCGGCAGCTGTTCCAGATCTGAGTTCCACCATGTTGGGATTTGACGTTCGGAAAACGAAATGAGGAGTTGGAGTTGATATTGTAGCCGATAGATCAATCCTCCCGCTGTGGTCGCCAATTGTTTATGGGTAAAAATCGTTTCTGCCGATTTCGGTAAATTCGGTAGGTGAGTGAGAAACTGGTTCAAACCCTAAACAAATGTGCTGCACGTGAGCACTTTATAGGTTCGAGAGATCAATCTCAGCAAGTCCCGCCTAAACCAAGAAATGGCTTTTCCGGATTTGCTTCGGTCACAAAGTGGAGGAGAAGGGTTGATTTGGGGAGGGAAGCAAAGAAAGGTGTTGAGGAGAGTAGTATCTCGACTTGTATCAGAAAGTAGAAGCTTGGGAAGCTTGCAAGAGATGAAAGCTTTTGGGAGAGCTTGCAAAGTTGCCTTTCTGAGAGTAGTGTAGTATTTTTCTCCTGACCGAGACTTGTTGTCTGGTGGAAATAGGTAAGACCTATTTATACAAGTCGAAATTGAAACGTACCCTGGCCTCATGAAGGAAGAGAGTAAAGGGTGAAATAATGGGAGGAGGTGGTAATCAGCACATGGTTTAATGGGCGAAAACGTTTTTCACCATTATTTCCTCTTTATTTGACCGCTTTATTCCTTTTCACGCTTTCTTAATGTGAGCGTAGTGTACGTCGCATCTTTGTGACCGCCAAACCAAAACCCTAAAGAAGCATCCCCGGTTTGTGTCGATGTCTCGAGTGTTGGTTGCATCTTGAGTGCAAGTGGCGCCGCTAGTGGCGTGTGTGGCATGTGCCAATGGCATGTGCGAATGCCTTGGTGGTAGGTTGCACGGTTTTCAAGTTAGGGTTACCAAATATGTGTGTTTGGCATCGCCAATGGCATGTGTGGAATGCCTTGGTGGTAGGTTGCACGGTTTGCAAGTTAGGCTACCAAAGGTGTGTGTTTGGCATGTGCGGAATGCCTTGATGGTAGGTTGCACGGTTTGCAAGTTAGGCTACCGGCGTGTGTGTTTGGCATGTGCGGAATGCCTTGGTGGTAGGTTGCACGGTTTGCAAGTTAGGCTATCAGCGTGTGTGTTTGGCATGTGCCAATGGCGCGTGCGGCCATGTTGACCTAGTTGCAAGTCTTGCAAACCTAGGGCGCTATGTTTAGCGTGGGCCAAAGGCATAGCGGCTTAGAAATATGGCTTGCGGCACGTGTTGGCATGTGCCAATGGCACGTGCGGCCATGTTGACCTAGTTGCAAGTCTTGCAAACCTAAGGCGCTATGTTTGGCGTGGGCCCAAGGCATAGCGGCTTAGAAATATGGCTTGCGGCACGTGTTGGCATGTGCCAATGGCACGTGTTGGCATGTGCCAATGGCACGTGCGGCCATGTTGACCTAGTTGCAAGTCTTGCAAACCTAGGGCGCTATGTTTAGCGTGGGCCCAAGGCATAGCGGCTTAGAAATATGGCTTGCGACACGTGTTGGCATGTGCCAATGGCACGTGCGGCCATGTTGACCTAGTTGCAAGTCTTGTAAACCTAGGACGCTATGTTGGGCTTGGGCCAAAGGCGAAATATGGCTTGCAAGACGTGTTGGCATGTGCCAATGGCACGTGCGGCCATGTTGACCTAGTTGCAAGTCTTGCAAACCTAGGGCGCTATGTTGGGCGTGGGCCAAGGGCACAGCGGCTTAGAAATATGGCTTGCGGCACGTGTTGGTATGTGCCAATGGCACGTGCGGCCATGTTGACCTAGTTGCAAGTCTTGCAAGCCCTAGGGCGCTATGTTTGGCGTGGGCCCAAGGCATAGCGGCTTAGAAATATGGATTGCGGCACGTGTTGGCATGTGCCAATGGCATGTGCGGCCATGTTGACCTGGTTGCAAGTCTTGCAAACCTAGGGCGCTATGTTGGGCGTGGGCCAAAGGCATAGCGGCTTAGAAATATGGCTTGCGGCACGTGTTGGCATGTGCCAATGGCACGTGCGGCCATGTTGACCTAGTTGCAAGTCTTGCAAACCTAGGGCGCTATGTTGGGCGTGGGCCAAGGGCATAGCGGCTTAGAAATATGGCTTGCAAGACGTGTTGGCATGTGCCAATGGCACGTGCGGCCATGTTGACCTAGTTGCAAGTCTTGCAAACCTAGGGCGCTATGTTTGGCGTGGGCCCAAGGCACAACGGCTTAGAAATATGGCTTGCGGACGTGTTGGCATGTGCCAATGGCACGTGCGGCCATGTTGACCTAGTTGCAAGTCTTGCAAACCTAGGGCGCTATGTTTGGCGTGGGCCAAAGGCATAGCGGCTCGGAAATATGGCGTTGTTGCTATGGTGCGCAGTGGTGCGGCTTTGGTTTGGCATGGTTGCCATGGTGCGCAGATGATGCGCTTGGTTTGGCATGGTTTCCATGGTGCGCAGATGCGGCTTGGTTTGGCATGGTTGCCATGGTGCGCAGCAGATGCGGCTTGGTTTGGCATGGTTGCCATGGCGCAAAGATGCGGCTTGGTTTGGCATGGTTGCCATGGTGCGAAGAGTGCGGCTTGGTTTGGCATGGTTGCCCATGGTGCAGGCAGATGCGGCTTGGTTTGGCATGGTTGCCATGGTGCGCAGAGCGGCTTGGTTTGGCATGGTTGCCATGGTGCGCAGTATGCGCACCATGGTTGCCATGGTGCGCAGAGTGCGGCTTGGTTTGGCATGGTTGCCATGGTGCGCAGGGCTTGGTTTGGCATGGTTTCCATGGTGCGCAGAGTGCGGCTTGGTTTTGGCATGGTTGCCATGGTGCGCAGATGCGGCTTGGTTTGGAATTAGGGTTCGTGTTGAAAACCCTAATGCAGTATTTTGAAAAAATACCCCTATTAATTATTTACACCTGAGTTAAATGCTCTTAGTTAATGTGTTGCGGGTAACACTAGGTCATGGGGTTTTACGATTTTACCCCTTGTCTAAAATCCACCATCAACACTTGGTTTAGGCTGGTCTTGTACAGATTGATCTCTCGAATCTATAAAATGCTCACGTGCAGCACATTTGTTTAGGGTTTAAACCAGTTTCTCACTCACCTACCGAATTTACCGAAAACGGCGAAAACGATTTTCACCTATAAACAGCGACGTAACCGAACCTTAGTTCGGTTGGGAAATGTTTTTCGCAACGTAACCGAACTATGTTTTGGTTGGGAAATATTTTGCGTAACAACCGAACTACAGTTCGGTTGGGAAATGTTTTTTGCAACTATTAGGTTCGGTTGGGAACTGTTTTTTGCTACGTAACCGAACCCAGTTCGGTTGGGAAATATTTTTTGCGACGTTACCGAACCTTAGTTCGGTTAGGAAATGTTTTTTGCAGCGTAACCGGACTGTTATTATGTTGGGAAATATTTTTTATAAATAACCGAACTATGGTTCGGTTGGGAAATATTTTTTGCAACTAACCGAACTATTAGGGTTCGGTTGGGAAATGTTTTTTGCTACTAACCGAACTATTAGGGTTCGGTTGGGAAATGTTTTTTGCGACATAACCGAACTAAGGTTCGGTTGGGAAATTTTTTTTACGAAATAGCCAAATTGTTCTTCATGTTCCTCATTTTTATTAGGTTCGGTTAGTTCGACAAAGTTTTTCACATAATTCCTAGCCGAACTTCTCTCTGCAACTTCCATTTTCAACACATTTGATGATTAATACTCATTTTTAATGGAGCGAGGAATGTCAAGGAAAAAGAAACGAAGAAGAGAATAATTCTTTTTTATTTTGATTTTGAATTTGGTTATGATTTTGATTTCGATTCCCCCTTGTTTTTGTTTTTGATTTTGATTTTGGTTAATAGATTCATTTAGATTAGATATATATAATTAGATTTATATAGTTATTAGGTTAGTTTTAATTTAAATTAAAGGGTAAATGTGTATTTACCTAACTTTGTCAAAAAGTTTACGCAATCAGTGTTGTATCGTGAATATGCTTACTGTATTCGTGCTAGAGATATAAACTTATAAGACTTCTCCTCATCGTTTATTTCAGTGCACAACAAGAAGCACTTACACTTTGTGCAAACGGATGTGGATTCTTTGGAAACAGCACCAATTTGTGCTAAGTATTATAGGGATCCTCAAGAACAATCTAGTTTTAGGCATTTTGAGTCCAATACTAAAATGAAAAAAAAATCCAAATCAACAAATAAGATTGAATTGAGCTAAAATTACGAACCTGATGAATTAATAAACTTCGCCAACGTCTGCAATTCTTCAGAATCTTCACCCCTTAGTATTTAGTCTTTTCTTGAGGGACTGAAAGAACGAGACAGAACACAAAATTGAAAGGGAGAACTGAGGAAGAGGGGGTTAGGCCTTGAGGTTTTCAGCATGGCTGGCAGTTGTAGCAGGAAGGATATAAGGATCTTTTCTGCTTTGGTAGATATGATTAAGGAAGTAAGCCTCTTGCAGTCTTTAACCCCTTTGGAATCAAATATCTCCAACTCTTTGACAGACTTGTTTAGTAAGGTAGTGTCAACCACAGTTATTAGCAGAATCGTCTTATATCTCCCCTAACTCGTGTTCTCGGACCTTCCTCTTTAACGACCCTTCCCTTTAACTCGTGGTTTTCTGCCATTAACCGCCCACATTCTTTCACGAGATTTGCCCACCGGGCGAGCATTTCTTCATATTCTTGTTTTAAGATCATTGATTGGCGCGGGTATGATGATTGAACAACAAGTGATCGGGTTATAGACATAGTACTTGTAAGAACGGGTACGGTGACGAATAAAGATAATACTCTTTGTAAGATTCACAACTTAAAAGCAACACACTATTTAAAGAGTGCAGAATATAGACTTTCGTATTGAATAATGTGTTGCTTGATTTAAATGTTATGATTCTCCTTTTCTTTCAATTGTGATTAATAAACACGAGACTAGATATACATTCACGGCTAACAGGATCAAGTTTGTGTTCGACATCTATAAAACCTGATGAATATGATTTATCATCAAACCTTCGAGAATGTAGTTTGACGAATAACGAGTTATCGAAGAATGATTTGGACCATGTTTTGCAAACGCACCTGAATCGGACCAAACTCTCCGTTGGGACTCTTGTTAGTATATATCATATGTAATGATATCTCCGGGAATCACACATGACTTCGTCTAGGGGTGTACAGAATGCCCGGAAGCCTGCGGCCTGCCATGTACCGCCCGGGTTCGAAGGAGCCCATGGGTGCCCGACAGCCTGTCATGGGCTAGCCCGGCCTGCCCGATAATTATAAGTGGGCGGACCGGGTTTTCGTTCAAATATTGGAGTCCACTGTTAGCTTTGCCCGTGCTTCGTTTAGTTACCGGCCTTCCGCGACGCCAATAGCCTCAAATAAAGTTTTCTACTAGTGTGATGGATTTCTCAAGAACTTAAATTTCATATGTGGACAATTTATGGGGTTAGAGAAAATTTGAATTACATTTCACAAGAATGAATATGAATTGCTTGAACTATCATTTGAACGAGTTACGGGTATATCATCATTCATCAAGACAAAAAAAAAACATATATACTTTAAAATTTTGAATTATCTCTTGGGCCCGAGGCCTGCCCGGCCCGACCTGGCCTGTATTGTTTCACGGGTATGGACGGGCCATGGGCATTAAATTTTTGTTATTGCCCGGCCCGGCCTGGCATGTTAAACTTAATGGGTAGTAAGGACTACAAGCCCGTCCTACTGGGCTTTGTGCTATAATCAGGCTTGGGGGCTCCTCGCCCTACCGATGTACACCCCTAACTTCGTCTTCTCCTTTTTGAAACACTCCTCCATTGATGTTACATGCTATATTTTTTGAAGCCCTGAACCCTAAAGCATAACAAGGGGTAGTCAAACAAGATTTCTACGGACCTTCATAGATTTTTAATTTGAGTGACTTCTAGAGATTCGCTGAAAATCTAGTGATTCTCTGAGAGAATTTTAGAGAGTCATTGTGACTTATAGAGACAAAAATGAGATTTGTAGGGACAAAAAAATGAGACTTGTAGAAAGTTTATGTGATTTGTAGAGACAAAATTGTATAATATCCCCTGATTAATTCCCTATATTACCGATTTTTTTATTATTCACGTTACAATAATAATAAAAGTACCATGACCACCTAATGAAATATGTGTCCATTGTCAAAATAAATCTCATTTCTGTCCCTATGCCTAAATTTTCATTCACTTTATTCCGGGGTCGTCCCACATTTTATTTTCTATGCGGAGAAAAAAATCATGACTTCCTAAAATATATATTTTAAAATCTATATATATCACAAAGACTTCACATAACTTAGGTTTTAAAATATATATTCTCCAATTTAAAAAATCACATTATTCCACATTTTGTCTTGGTTACCCCTTTCCAAGTGGTCCTTAAGTGTATTAAGGCATAAGGAGAGAGAAAAATGGTTCACTCCCAAAACCAAAAAATCTCCAAATTTCCAAGTCTCTAGAAATATCACCTCTTGAGGAGAGATTTCTTCCATGCCTATTTTTAAGAAAAAGTCTCTCCAAATCTCTGAAAACAACAAATCAATGACTTTCAATTCCCATTCGAATAACAGGAACGTTGGAGTGACTCTTATGAAATCCCAATCCAATAACATGGAGTTTCAGAAAATTTAAATGGCTTGAAAAAAGTCTCTAACCAATAACAAGAGATATTAAGAGACTCTCTAAAAATCTCTATGGATTAACAGTAGATTTGCGAACTCCCCATAAGTCATTCAAAATCTTATTTGACTAACTCCCTTGTTGATGGTGGTTTTTAGACAAAGGGTAAAATCGTAAAACCCCGAATAACCTAATGTCACCGGCGACACATTTATTAGAACATTCAATGCAGTAGTCAGTAATTAATAAATGTGCTGCATGTAGTCAGTAATTAATAGGGGGTATTTTTTTTCAAATTAGGGTTACAACGAACAAAACCCTAATTCCCCTTTGTGCCAATGGCAAATCATGCCAGCCACACCTAGCCCAAGCTAGACGCGCCATGCCAAACGCACTCTGCCTTGGCTCTAGCTATGCTAGTCACACCAAACGCGCCAAAGCATGCCAACCATGCTAGCCGCACCTCCGTGCCAATGGCAAATCATGCCGGCCCACACTTAGCCCGAGCTAGCCGTGCCATGCCAAACGCACTCTTCCTTGGCCCTAGCTACGCTAGTCACGCCACGCCAAGCCAAGAACCCTTACCTTGGCCCTAGCCACGCCATGCCAAAATAGCGCCCGCGCCTATGCTTTCAAACCATGCAACCTAGGCCAAATTGGCAACGCATGCCATTGGCACATGCCAACACGCTCGCTGGTAGCGTTTCCTACCAGGACGCGACCCAAATTGGCCACGCATGCCTTTAGCACATGCCAACACGCTCGCTGGTAGCTTTTCCTACCAGGAAGCGACCCAAATTGGCCAAGCATGCCATTGGCACATGCCAACACGCTCGCTGGTAACTTTTCTTACCAGGACGTGACCCAAATTGGCCACGCATGCCATTGGCACATGCCAACATGCTCGCTGGTTGCTTTTCCTACCAGGACGCGACCCAAATTGGCCACCCATACAATTGGCACATGCCAACACGCTCGCTGGTAGCTTTTCCTACCAGGACGCGACCCAAATTGACCACGCATCTGGTAGCTTTCCCTACCAGGACGCGACCCAAGTTGGCTACGCATGCCATTGGCACATGCCAACACGCCGCCGGGTAACTTTTCCTACCAGGACGCGACCCAAATTGGCCACGCATGCCATTGGCATATGCCAACACGCTCGCTGGTAGCTTTTCCTACCAGGACGCGACCCAAATTGACAACCAATCCATTGGCACATGCCAACACGCTCGCTGGTAGCTTTTCCTACCAGGACGCGACCCAAATTGGCCGCGCATGCCATTGGCACATGCCAACACGCTCGTGGTAGCTTTTCTTACCAGGCCACGGCCTAATGGCCGAGCATGCCATTGTCACATGCCAACACGCATCGCTAGTAGCTCTTCTACTGTGCCGTGGCCCTAATGGCCGAGCATGCCATTGGCACACGCCAACACTCTTGATGGTAGCCTAACTTGCAAACCGTGCAACCTACCACCAAGGGATTCCGTGACATGCCATTGGCACATGCCACACATGCCACTAGCGGCTCGGCATTGCCACTTGCACTCAAGGTGCAACCCGCAACAAAGGCATTCCGCACATGCCATTGGCACATGCCACACGCGCCACTTGCACTCAAGGTGCAACCAACACTCGAGACATCAACACAACCGGGGATGCTTTCTAGGGTTTTGTTTTGCGGTCACAAGATGCGGCGTACACTACGCTCACATTAAGAAAGCGTGAATAGGAATAAAGCGGTCAAATAAATGAGGACATAATGGTGAAAACGTTTTCACCCATAAACACCATGCAGTTACCACCTCCTCCCATTATTTGACCGCTTTACTCTCTTCCTTCATGAGGCCAGGAGTACGTTTCAATCTCGACTTGTATAAATAGGTCTTACCTATTTTCACCTGACAACAAGTCTCGGTCGGGATAAAAATACAACACTCTCGAAAAGGCAACTTTGCAAGCTCTCCAAAAAAGCTTTCATCTCTTGCAAGCTTCCTAAGCTTTCACTTTACGATACAAGTCGAGACACTACTCTCTCGTAATTATTCTCGGTCTCAACACCTTTCTTTGCTTCCCTCCCCAAATCAACCCTTCTCCTCCACTTTGTGCCGAAGCAAGTCCGGGAACGGCCATTTCTTGGTTTAGGCCGGACTTGTACGGATCGATCTCTCGAATCTAGAAAGTGCTCACGGGCAAAGACATTTATTTAGGGTTTAAACCAGTTTCTCACTCACCTCATCAATTTACCAAAATCGGCGGAAACGATTTTTACCCATAAACACCCCTGTAAATATATTGAGAGTGAAGACTTCTCTCGACGTTATAGCAATATTTGTGTTGCTTGTAAAACGCGGCGGGCATCACGAGCAGTCCTTGATATATAAAAAGGTAATTCAGTTAGGGGGTAGATTACTTATTTTACTTTGTTTCCGGCTTTCCGAATCACTTAAGAGTTATGTCCTACGTGGTGATGGCACTTGACTTGAGTCCATCAACCGGCCTATTTCCGTACCATTCAAAAGTATTCTCAAGTCACCTACAATTTCCATTCCTTTATTACATGCTCGAAGCTAAAAAAATCTTGAGCTCCTTGATAGCTTTGGTAGTAGCTAGCTTCATATATATATATATACTTGTACTAAAAACAAGAACGTGAACTGAAATAAATATATTGACTTTGATAATCCATTAAAAATGATTAGTGTAAGAATTAGTTTCTCTCAACTGTTGGCTGAGAGTTCAAAAATCCAGTGCTAAAACAAAATACACGCATGAACCCAATGTGGGAGTCTTAACCCTAAAACTGAACACAACACACACGGCACAGCATGATATAAAAATCGGAGACCCATTTTTCTGTTCAACTTTCAAATTACAAAAAGAAACAAAAAAAAAAGACATATGGAGAGTAATTAGAGAGAGAGATCAACTTACCTAAGCACGCTACCCCTGAATTGTGCTAAATCATGCCTGAGGTTCATCTACGGGGAAAATGAAGTTCTTCGTATATAAAAAGTATATAAAAACTACTACTAACATTAGTATTAGTTGCTTCAGCTCAATCCCCCAATTCAAAAATTCTAACAATTTGCAAAGCTATTGACATGCCAATGCAGTGGAAACGGATTACTTGTTGGACTATGGATGATCTCCAACTGTTTTAACTCAATGTCATAAGAGTAGTAAGTATACACATTCGAATAAGAGTAACAATGCGCACTCACAAGGGTTTCAGAGCAATGTTCAAATATGAGCTTCTTTTTAGGAACTGTGAGAATCATCAAAGGCTGAATAGCCGACACGGTGAACTTTCCTTTGATCTCCTCCATGCTAAAGTTGAATCTGATCTCCGCCCATTCCTGATCATCTTCATCACAATTCAAAGTCCATACCCTAAACTCATGTGTCATCATAGTATAGTGTGATAAACATAATAAACCTTCCGTCTCATTAAGAACACATTTGAGCTTCAAAGTTGAAACCTCCTTGGGGAGCTTGATATTAACATAAACTTCTCTGGTAGCATCGAGATGAAGTATGTAATATTCATCTGAACCACGCAGTTTAATCATCCCATATAAATAATCACGTGGTTTACAGTTTCTATGGAAATAAGTGGTTGAACCAAATAAATATAACCTGTCCACATAAAAGTTAATATCAGATAAATGAAAAGCATCCGGAACAACTATATCTCTCCACGGATCGGGATCTTCTCCATCTCCAACGGTGATAATTTTGATTTTTGGTAAGAACGGAGATGATTCATGTCTATTACTGCTCCTGTAAGGTCCACAAAACACCACCTTGTGTTTTTGAATTAACCGGTCATAGCACAAACAAAAGCAGTCCCTTTCATCGGGTGTGAGATCATCGATTGGTAACGGTATGGTTGTTGAACAACAAGTGATCGGGTTATAAACATAGTACTTGTAACGATGATATTCTTTGTAAGATTCACAACGTAATAACAAAACACCATTTAAAGATTGAAGAATATAAAATTTTGTATTGAATAATGTATTTGTTGATTTAAATGGTATGATCCTCCTTTTCTTGCCAATGTGATTTATAAACACGAGACTAGATATGCATTCACGGCTAGCTGAATCAAGTTTGTGTTCGACGTCGATAAAACCTGATGAACTTGATTTATTATCGTGATACCTTTCAGAATGTAGTTTAATGAATAACGGGTTATCGAAGAATAGGTCGGACCATGATTTGCATACGCACCTGAATCGTACCACACTCTCCGGTGGAACTCTTGTTAGTATATCATATATTATGATATCGCCGGGAATTACACATGATGAATTCTGCTTCTCCTTTTTGGGTTTCTTACTTTTGAAACGCTCCTCCATTGATGTTACAGGTTGTACTTTGTGAAACCCTAAAGCATGAATAAACTAAGAAAGAAGACTCCTCTCGACTTTATAGAGTTGATTCCTGGATTGTTAGGACGTGGTCACACAACTAGGCCTTGGTGTCCTACAATTCATAAATTTGGCAGGTGCTTCCTTGGGATCAGTCCTTCATACTCCCTCCGTCCCTAATTAGATGAGATTACCAGAGTTGCATAAATTACAAGGTAAGGAAGAAAGTGGAAGATATTTAAGTATTTTTACAATTATACCCTTATGCCAATAATTAGTAAAATTTAGAAACGATTTATCTCTTAAACTATACCACGGTTTTTTATAAACTTTATACCGTTGAAAAGCATTTTAAAACACCTACGCAACGAATATAAACATGACTATCAAATTATACATATTTCTTATAGAAAAAATAATCAATTAAAAGGATAGTTTTAGAAATATCCCATTGGTTAGTGAAATAGCTCATCTATTTGTGGACAAAACTAAAAACCAAGTAGCTCATCTAATTAGGGACGGAGGGAGTATTTAAATGGGTAATCCAGTTTAGGGGTATATCCGTATATGTTCTTTGTGGTGATGGCACTTGAGTCCATTCAAAAGTATTCTCAGTCACCTTAGGTGTTCTTTGTGGTGATGGCAATTGTGCTTCCTTGGGAGTATTTCATGAGATCTCCAAACTCGTGAGCGGAAACTCAATCCACTGACCTCCTACTTGAGGGTCAGGCTCCTGGCCAACTGGCTAACCCCTGATGGTTAAATATCACCAAGATTAAGAGCGCATGCACTAAACGCAACATGTTTTAGAAAACCTCATTGGCTAAATAATTTTTTTGTTGCAAAATCAGAAGAACGCAGATCTGTCAAAAATAACAAATGATTCAACTGATAAGGTTCCCATGGAAAATTTCACCAAAGGGTAAGCTGTCAAATTTAAGAAGTGAAAAACAGCCCTATGCTTGGTAGTTGGTACGCTTTCTAACAACAGATGTTGGATCTGGTACGCGACTTACATTCACAGGTTTTATTCTATTCGCAACATGGAGCAACTAACAGAATACAGATTTTTTAGCTCAGAAAAGATGAATGAAACTAATTTATAATATTCACCTACTAATATCACCATGATAGGATTTACCAAAAACAGATCAAAATGTGTTCAATCAACAACCCAAACTGGAAAACCAAACCCATGCCTGCAACACCTCTAAATTCCATCTAATAGGCTTCAAAATTAAACGTCTCTACTCAAGAGGTTTTTATTCCAGTGTCACCCCAGATAGACTAAAGGGGTCTACTCATTTCCGAAGAATAGAGATACTATATTACGACTTCTTCTTTTTCCTCTAGTTTCTCCTAATTTTGACTGACAAGCAGCATTAATGAGTTTTCTAGTTATCCTTTACAAAAGAAATGCTAAGACAACATAACATATAAGACCTGGATTTTGATGGATTCACTGATAGGCACGGGAACACGTAAATAGAAGCTGTACATGAAGTGAAATTACAGCAACTTGACAAGTCTAAGATATCTAGATATTTCTGAAAATCATTTGTCTGATACCATTCTTCCAGATAGTTACGAGAAAGCTACAGTCTCTTACTAATTTGGAATTATCAGCAAATAATTTCTCTGGTCCAGTTCTACTTGTCCAGCTATGTAATTTGAGCAACTTAAAGCATTTTATATCTTCATCAAAATCAACTTTAGGGTATAATTCCTCGAGAAATTAGAAAACTACTTGTTTCTATATGTAATATAAGCTTAGCAGCCTAAACATATAAAAATCAACTTCCTGCTGGAACCAAGCCAAGTTCTCTTATTGCCAACAAACTATCTCAGTACACTACTTACTAATTGCATAAGCCCTGAATCTACTGAAAAACAATCTAACTTGGAATTTTACGTAATCAGTGTTGTATCATGAATATGCTTATAGAATTCATGCTAAAGACACAAAACTTATAAGACTTCTGTTCATCATTTATTTTACGTAACGATAGGAAATAAACAGAGACTCAGAGAGCAAGTGACAACAGAAAAACTGGGTTTTAGTCAAAGTGCACGATCAGAAGCACATACGCTTTTGTCCAAACAGATGTGGATTCTTTGGAAACAGCAACAACAATAAATTTTATGATGTAGCTAAGTGTTATATATAGAGATCGTCAAGAACAATCTCTTAGGCTTTTTGAGTCTAATCTTAAAATGAAAAGAGAAATAAATCCAGCCAACGAAAATATATATTGAGTTGAGCTAGATTACGAACCTGATGAATTACTAATATTCTTTCCCAACGTCTGCAATTGCTTACCTGCATACCAACCGACTGCGAAAGAATGAGACAGAACACAAAAAATTGAAAGGGAGGAACTGAGGAAGAGGGATTTATGCCTTGAGGTTTTCAACATTCTTCATTATTTGACTAGATCCCTTTCCCTCTCCTCTGTACTGCTTTCTCTGAAATTTCTGTTTTCTTGAAATTATGGATTATGGTTGCATAGTAAAGAATTATAATGTTGCTGAATCGTATAAATGCACTTTGTTTTTTTGGTTTCTCCACAAGAGTTCGTGTTTCTAGCAAACTATGCAACACGCTGTCAGCCACCTTGTTACTTGTCTATTAACAAAAGAGACGTTACAATAAAATAAAATAAAATGGGGTAATCCTTTAATCCCAGTAACTGGGATTTTATACATTTCATTATCAGTGTAACTACCAAAATATCACTTCCTAGATTATCGATTATTACATTGGAGAGTCGAAATGTGCCATTTGGTACATCAACCAGTTTTCACTTGCATATATGTACAGCATGTGAGGAGGTTAAAAGGAGATGCAAGATTGCAATGCCTAGTGCAAAAAGTGAAGGCCACTTACACAATAATCTATCACTTAGCAGTTTGATCTCCATGGCTGGCAGTTGTAGCTGGAAGGAAACAAGGATCTTTTCTGCTTTGGTAGATACTGAATAACTGCTTCGAGTAGCTTGTAGCCAGCCTCTTGCAGTCTTCAGCCCCTTTGGAATCAAATATCTCCAACTCTTTGACAGACTTCTTTAGTTCACCTTTGCAGGCCCCATCCAACAAAAACTTGGCCAAAGTAGTACACCTGTTGAAAGAAAATATCAATTAAGGCCAAAAGTGTATGAAAACCATGACAAGATACTGCTATCGATTCGTTCTTCGACATAACTACGAACATTTTGCAGGCTGGTTTTCCTGCCCTGTGAAGGTGCAGCCACAAGCCAGAAACTCGGTTACTCCCACTACAGATACGAAATCTCGGGAAACCAGAAATTCTTTATCTGACAATTATAGAAAAATCGACCACTGAGTAAGGTAGTGTCAATCACAATTAAAGCTATTTGCAGAATCATCTTATATCTCCCCTCACTACATTCAGAATTTACAACCACAAGAGTTGAGGCATAGATAGGATGTGCTATATTTTGACTGGCATATGAGAAAAGAACCAATGTATGATACATCTTCAGAAATTGTGATATATATGTAAGTAATAATGCTTAATAACCTATGAAGTCAGCAGCAGAAAATGTAGCAAGGTAAAGCCAAATATTAGAGCAATTGCCAAAAACATCTCCATTTAAGACAACAACGTATGAATTCGGCAGTAGAAAATGAAAAGAATCCATGAAATAGATTAAGCAAATTGTACATAGAAAGATTAAAAATGTAAACCAACGAGCTTTCAACTTTTTGCAACATTGAAGAAGCCAATGTATTGTAACTGCAAAATAGTAATTTCATCCGGTTTGGAAATCATGGAAAAGCGTAGAGAATTCGTAACATACCTGTGCACGTCGCTGTAATGGAACAACCCATTGGCTGACATTTCGTCTTTGGATATATGTTGTTGATAGAGAGCACATACAGCTTTCATACAGAGATCAGGTTCCTCTTCAAGTGAAGAAAGCATATCAGCCTCAAACTTCCATTTCATTTCTTTATCTTTGTTCATTTTCCTATATTTCATCGCCATCATGTCCATAACGGTCCCAGGAGAACCTGAACTATCAGAATCTTCAGATTCATCAAGACGTTCACCGCTGTCATCTGAGACCAAGTTCACAAAGGCCTTCGTACTCATTTCCAGATGATCTTGAGATGATAGTCCATGTCGAGATAGTCTCCCCTCCGAACAGCCCCAACCCTCCCCTTCTTGGGTAACTTCATTCTGCAAACCCCAAGCTTCTGACTCTATCTTTTCAAAATTACGCAATTCTACGCATCTTATTGTTGAACTTTCCTTTCCATTCCTCAGGACTAAGCTCTCCAAATTCGAATCGACACATGTCTTTGTTGAATTTTCATTTTCCACCTTCAGAACTCCACTCTCCAAATCGGAACACTTGTTCCATTCCTCTGGTTCAACTTTAGCAGCAGTCTTTCTAGTTTCTTCTACCTCCACAAATTTAACCTTGTATTTAGTGCACTCCGGTTTCCTCTTCCCAAGCTCCACAGACAATTCAAAACGCTTGCTCTCGTAATGCTCCAAACTCTCCAATTGAACAACACTTTCCCTAATTCCTCCTGTCAATGATTCTAGTTCTCCAGACCCAATATTGGGAGAACCACCAGCTAGAAATTAAATTCCCAATTAGTTAACAAATGAAATTTCTCAATTATCAAATTTTAAAAATGGAAGCAACCGAAACAGCAAGAACTAAGAAATTTGTTCCTAACTTTAAACATTTAAGCAAATGAAAACATAAGAAGTCAGTAAAATGAAGAATTACTTACTAGTTTCTTGTATAGGACCAGTAGCAGCAGCACTAGAACCTGCACCTCCACCATCTCCACTTCTCTTTTATGATTCTTCCTATAATTAAAATAATAATTGTAATGTTTTTCACAATATCTCCCCTCAGGAACACTATGATCATCATCATGACCATGACCCATCCTGAAATTCTTGCATCTCCATGCCTTACCACTTGTGTGACGACAACGCTGTTCATCTGGAGGCAGATTCTTCTTCTCTACCATTTCCATCTCCTTCTTCTTCTTTTTCTCCATGTCCTTCCTCTTCTTCGCCATCTCCGTTTTCTTGTTCTGAATCTCCTTCTTCTTCTTATACTTGTTCTTGGTTGGAGGTTGAATCTTCTTCGAATTGATGAAAGAAGTACCGTTTGTTAAGAAATCAGTAAGAATTATGTAATGAAAATCACAAAATCCGTAAGAATTATCACCACTAACATTCTTGCATTTCCCATATTTCCCACTGTTTCTTCTGCAAATCTGCTGTTCATCGCCATCACCACCAGCAGCTGCTGCCTGATCAGTCTCCATTTTCCCTAACATAAAGTCTTGATTTTGCCCTAGAAATGAAGGGGTTTTCTGGCTTTAGTCCATTATAACCAACCCTTATCTCTTTGCCTCGTTTTTATACAAAGGGCTTTTTCTAGTCATTTTAAGTTTTTTTATTACTGAGAAGCTGTAAAAATATTTCTTTCTACTGCTGTAATAAATAAGATTTTGCACACAACCAACATTGAGATGAAGTTGTTTCGCTGGGAATTACACAAAATTCTTACTACAATTTGCTAGATGCAATTTTTCTGTTGCTTGTTGTTAAAGGGGTAATTCAGTTAGGGGTTACCATTTGGTGATGGCACTAGTTGTGTCCATCAATCTATTCCAGTGACTATATCCTGTGCTAACTCATTCAAAAGGATTCCCAAGTCACCTACAATGTCCTTTAATTTTATTTACATGCTCCGAGCAAAAATTCTTGAGCTCCTTGATGGGTCTTGTAATCCTAGTATCAGGGAAGGAAAAAGAACAAGAACAAGAACAAGAACGTAGTATCTGATGCATGTACATATGAGTCTCCAGCCAAGAGGTTGAAATTCTTCTACAGCAGCAGCAATGCGGTTAAGAAAACGTAAAATCTTGCTTGCCTTGTACCGACCCAAGTTTAGAGCAGTAACAACGGAGTATAAACAATCATCATGTTCGTCTTCTATTTTGACCATGGATTTCTTTGGACTGAAGAAGTCTAAAGTCTAATTGGACGATTCCCTGTCCAGATAAACAGATTTGTAAGAAAAAGATTGAATCTCATTGCCTAGAAATTAACATATTGATACAAGCAATACACTAGATGACCGCTACCACGGTGGGATGGCCGACCGAAAAAATTGACGTAAAATTAAATTTTGTGTTCACAATTTAGTTCTACCGTAGGGTGAAAATATTATTTTTCCTGAGACGGCACGAAGGTATAATTTTTCCAAACAGACGCGAAAGTATCATTTTTCCAGACAGGTAGGCCATGGTATATTTTTACCATGGTATCCCATTCGGTGGTGATTCAACACCATATGTTGTGCTTTTCATTTTAAAATTAGTTGTTTTTTATACTTAGTCAATCATTTTATTTTTCTTGTAGTTTTTTTCAATTTTTTTAAGATATGTCTAATTTTAAGCTATGCCTAATTTTTTAAGGAGAAAAGATACAAAATTTGGAAAATAATAAAAAATTGAAAAACAAAAATTTGATATCATTGTTTGTGCTCATTGCGTAGCTAATTTAAAGGGCTTTCCAAAATATATAAAATTTATAAAAATACGACTTGTAGTTTGAAATATACGAGGTTTTTAAATATATAAAAATGCATTTACTATTGTGCCCTTTCTTTTTGGTTTATTTACTTTAAAATGTCTAATACCTTATTCCCTTCCTCTTTGGTTTATTTACAAAAATGTCTAACGGAAAAAAGGTAAAATTTGATTTAGAGGACATCTTAGTCTTTTCCAGGTGTCAGGACAAAATTCAATCTTTTTGTGTAATTGAAAAAATGTCACGCTTCACATTGACATAAAGTCACCATATATAGAGTCCTCCGCCCTTCGCTCGGTCGGCCTAATTACTGAATGTCAGTATCAAGTGGTATTTGATTTCAAATCTTTTGGCAGATGATAGCAACATCCCAGTAACCAAAGCGGTATCCAACAAGGAAAAAAAAAACGGAAGGAAGAAAGTGAAATTACTATACGTCTATACAATTTAAGAACTTTCCCAAATGACTTAAAAGAGCTGAGCAGCTTCAATTTTGTGGACTTGGAAGCAAAATCAGCACTATGGGTCATAGCTTTCTTTTCTCTGGGCCAATTCTACTTGTCTATGTAATTTGAGCAACTTAAACCGATTTATATCTTCAATAAAATCAACTTTCTGGTATGATGCCTCAAGAAATTAGAAAGCTAGGGTCTCTTACTGAGTTAGGATTAACCACAAATAGTCTAACCAATTGAGTCCCTACTAGCTTAGCAGCCTAAACAGATTCCAGCTATATAAAAATCAACTTTCTGGAACCAAAGCTAAGTTCTCTTGTTGTCAACAAACTATCTCACTACAGTACTTACTAAATTGCACAGGCTCTAAATCTACTAAAAAACAATCTAAACAGGAAGTTTAAGCAATCAGTGCTGTATCATGAATATGCTTATTGAATTCATTCTAGAGATGCAAACTTATAACACTTCACTTCATCATTTATTTTACACAGGGATAGGAAATAGAAAGTGACAAAACAAGAACAACAGAAAAACTGGGTTTTAGTTACAGTGCACAATCAGAAGCACATACACTTTGTGCAAACGGATGTGGATTCTCTGGAAACAGCAACAACTATGAATTTATGATGTAACGAAGTGTTATAGGGATTGCCAAGAAAAATCTCTTAGGCTTTTCAAGTCTAATCTTAAAATGAGAAATAAATAAATCCAGCCAACGAAATATATTTTAAACTGAGCTAGATTACGAACCTGGTGAATTATCATTCTTCGCCAACGTCTGCAATTCCTCAGAATCTCCATCCAAGTATTTAATCTTTATTTGACTAGAAAACCCCTCCCTCCCTTTCCTTCTCCAGTATACTGCTTGTCTGCTTTCTTTGAAATTTCTCTTTTCTTCAAATTATGGTTGTATTTTCTGAGATTATGGTTGCATAGTAAAGAATTATGAAGAATCATAAAGAATTATAATATTGTTAAATCGTATAAATGTACTTTGTTTTGGGGTTTTTCCACTAGAGTTTGTGTCTCTAGCAAACTACGCAACTACACTGTCAGCTGCCTTATTACTTGTCTATTAAAATAAAATAAAATGGGGTAATCTAGCTTTAATCTCAGTAATTAGATTTTACACATTGCCCATAATATCACTTACTAAATTATCACTTACAACATCGGAGAGTCGAACACATCCAGTGTGACTACGTTGGAGAGTCGAACACATCCAGTGGGACATTTGGTATATTAACCAGTTTTCAGTTTCATATATGTACAGCATGTGAGGAGGTTAAAAGGAGATGCAAGATTACAATGCCTAGTGCAAAAAGTGAAGGCCACTTACAGTTTGATGATCCTCATGGCTGGCAGTTGTAGGTAGAAGGAAATTAGGATCTTTTCTGTTTTGGTAGATGCTGAATAACTGCTTCGAGTAGCTTCTAGCCAGCTTCTTGCAGTCTTCCACCCCTTTAGAATCAAATTTCTTCAACTCTTTCAGAGACTTCTTAAGGTCACCTCTGCAGACCCCATCCATAAGAAATTTGGCCAAAGTAGTAGCCCTGTTAAGTGAAATTATCAATTAAGGCCGCGAGAGTATGAAAACAGAAAACCATGAGAAGATATTACTGTTGATTCGTTCTTCGACATAACTAAAAAACATTTTGCAGGCTGGCTTTCCTGCACCTGTGAAGGTGCAGCCATAAGCCAGAAACAATGTTACTCCCACTGTTCACCTTACAACTACGGATACAAAATCTGGGGAAGCCAGAAATTTTTTATCTGACAATTACAAAAAAATTGACAACTGAGTGAGGTAGTGTCAACCCCAATTAAAGCTATTTGTAGGATCTCTCCCCTTACTACATTTAGATTTTATAACCACAAGTGTTGAGTAGAGATAGAATGTGCTATATTTTGACTGGGATATGAGAAATGAGATAACCATATCTGCCGACACATTTTGATTCTGAGAATAAGGATAAGTCTTCAGACATTGTGATTTGTAAGTATAGTACTAATGATTCAACCTAAGAATTCGGCAGAAGAAAATGTAGTAAAGGGAGATAAGGTAAGGCCAAGTATTAGAGGAATCGCACAAAAACATCTCCATTTAAAAAAACAAGCTATGAATTCAGCAACAGATTAAGCAATTGAACATAGATTAACCTTTCAATTTTTTGCAACACTAAACAAGCCAATAGTAATTTCATCCAGTTTGAAAATCAGGGAAAAGCGTAGAGAATTCTTAACATACCTGAGTGCATCACTGTAATGGAACAACCCATTAGTTGACATTTTGTCTTTGGATATGTGTTGTTCATAGAGAGCACATACAGCTTTCATACATAGCTCAGGTTCCTCTTCAAATGAGGAAAGCATATCAGCCTCAAACTTCCATTTCATTTCTTTGTCTTCGTTCCTATTCCTATATTTCATCGCCATCTTGTCCATAAGAGTCCCAAGAGAACCTTCTGAATCAGTACAACTATCAGAATCCTCAGATTCGTCAAGACATTCACCACTGTCATCATCTGAGACCAAGTTCACAAAAGCCTTCGTACTCATTTCCAGATGATCTTCAGATGATGATCCATGTTGAGATGGTCTCTCCTCCAAACAACCCCAACCCTCCCCTTCTTCAACCTTCTCACCCCCACTTGATAAATGCAGACTTCCAGAATGGATTGCCACAGCAGAGTAATTGTGAAACTCAGACTCTGATTCCTTATGTTTATTGATGCCAATTCCCTGCACATTCTCTTCGGTTTTCAACTCAAACACATGAGTATCCTTCCGCCTTCCACTGCTGGTTTCAGCATTAGGTTTGCTTGTGTTCTGCTTTTCACCAGCTTGGGTAACTTCATTCTGCAAACCCCAAGCTTCTGACTCTAACTTTTCAAAATTACGCAATCCTACGAATCTTCTGTTCCTCTGGACTAAGCTCTCCAAATTCGAAATAACACATCTCTTTGTTGAATTTTCATTTTCCACCTTCAGAACTCGACTCTCCAAATCAGAACACTTGTTCCATTCCTCTGGCTCAACTTTAGCAGCAGTCTTTCTAGTTTCCACCTCCCCTAATAGAATACCCGGGAGTTTAGTGCACTCCAGTTTCTTCTTCTCAAGCTCCACAGACAATTCAAAACACTTGTCATCATCTGAGACCAAGTTCACAACTACAGGTTCCGTAATTCCTGCCAACGATATTAGGTCTCCAGACCCTTCTGTTCTTTCGACGATTTCCGTCTTCCTCCCAATATTGGCAGAACCACCAGCTACAATTGTACCAGCTGGATTGAAAATTCCCAATTAGTTCGACAAAGCAATGCAATGATTCCTCTGGGGACTTAAGTTAACTTATGAAAGTTCTCAATTATCATATTTTGAACATGGAAGCAACAATGACAATGGCAAGAACAGATGAAACCATGAAATTTGCTCCCAATTTTAAACATGTAAGTAAAGGAAACATAAAAATCGCTAAAATGAAGATTTAGTAAGAATTACTCACTAGTAGGTTGTCGAATTCCTCCTGTAACATCAAGGGAGCAGTCATCTTCCTCCGTTACTTTCTTCCTCCGTTTCGAGCAATTGGAATCCCTAGTTTCTGTAAGACCAGTAACAGCAACACAACCTGCACCTTCACAATCTCCACTTATCATCTTCTTAAGAAGATAGTTTGCACGATAATTGCAATGTTTTTGACAATATCTAGTCTTAGGAACACCACCCATCCTTAAATTGTTGCATCTCCATCTTCCATTATTTTTAGAACAACGCTGTTCATCTGGTGGCAGCTTCATGTCCTTGAAACAAGGATTTTCTGATAAAAATTGTAATGTTTCTATGCCAATAGCAGCACTAGAACCTGCACCTTGACCATCTCCACTTCTCTTCTCCTTCTTATGATTCTTCCTATAACTTGAATAATAATTGTAATGTTTTTCACAGTATCTAGTCTTAGGAACACTATGATCATCAGCAGCAGCACCATGACCCATCCTTAAATTCTGCATCTCCACTTTCCATTACTTCCATGGGAACAACGCTGTTCATATGGAGGCGGATTCTTCTTCTCTTCCTCCTTATTCTTCTTCTTCTTCTTGGTTAGAGGTTCAATCTTTTTTGAAGTGATGCCGTTTGTTAAAAAGTCTGTAAGAATTATGTGATGAAAATCACAATATTGTAGTTCATTATCACCACTAACATTCTTGCATTTCCCATATTTCACACTGTTTCTTCTGCAAATCTGCTGTTCATCACCACCGCCACCAGCTGCCTGATGAGTCTCCATGTTCAAAAGATTTTTCCCTAGAAATGAAGGGTTTTCTTGCCTTTGTCTATTATAACCCTTACCATTTTGCCTTGTTTTCATATATAATGGGCTTTAAATTTTTGCCTTGTTTTCATACAATGGGCTTTAAGTTTTCAATTACTGAGAAG
Source organism: Papaver armeniacum (assembly GCA_023531295.1). Taxonomy (NCBI): domain Eukaryota; kingdom Viridiplantae; phylum Streptophyta; class Magnoliopsida; order Ranunculales; family Papaveraceae; genus Papaver; species Papaver armeniacum. Next base: position 66,263 of record JAJJWW010019131.1, read on the forward strand.
CTGTAAAAGTCATTTTTTACTACTGAGAAGATGTAAAAATCTTTCTTTCCACTGCGGTAATAAATAAGATTTTGCACATACATCTAATGGTAGCACTTTCATGCCACATAGAGGTGAAGTACTTGGTACCCAGTGTAGTTGAGAACATTGGAAAAAAAAAATTCAATTCGTTCTCTCGAGATCCCTTACCGGATAAAAAGGACTTGCAAAAGATGACCATAGTTACCGATACCCGTTGGAGTTGGCCGAAAGTTGGTATTAAAATTCTGACTAGAACCATGAGTACGTCCACCACCACCGCGATGAATATAAAATTTATAATTACCATAAAATCAAGATTTAGAGTTTTCTTGAATAATGAATTTTATACTACGTATGAGTTTATGCTACTCACCAAATGTTATTGGAGCATATCTAACTTGAATTCAAGTACAAAAAGAGTCATGTTCAGATGGTAAATCCCCTACAATGTTAATAACAAGTTCATCATCACCAAGTTTAGATCCACAAGTGGCCAATTGATTTTAGATTTGTTTATTTTCATTGATGTATGTTGAAATAAAATTGGGAACTATCATGTGACTTTGCAGTTTTGTACGCCAGTGAATGAGCATTTGAATTGAAACCAAAATGTTCTTCAAGATCAGTCCATAGTGTTAGTACTTTTTTCAATTCCTACAATTTTACTTCTGTTCGTAGAGATGATAACCAAGTAACTAACTCCATCACTAAAAGCGTTTGAGCTTTGGCTGCTGATTTGCTAAAGTTTGATGATTTTGGGCATGAACTTTATGATTTTTTTTCCTAAGATCAAAAAAAAAAAAAAAAAAAAAAAAAAAAAAAAAACCCTCTTTCACCATTTTTTCTCGCATGAATGACATTTTGACGGTGATACACGTTACGTATTCCTCTGACATACCCCACCACCCTCCTCGGTAAAGACTTCTAGTAGACCATGACCGTCTAGCTAGGTAGAGGCCTATTTATTTAGGCACTGTACCGTCCAATCCAATCCTTGGCGCGCCTTTTCATGAAAATCACCCCTTTCTTCTTCATCCTGTCTTCTCTTCATTTCATTTCCCGAAGTAAAGTAAAACCCTCTCCTGCTGCTGCTGCTGCTGCTTCTTCTTCATCTTCATCTTCCTGTTTCTTGTCTCAGCCATGGAGTATATTCAAGCTGCACGTCCGTACCATCTATAACCCTAATCAGAGTGTTTTTTTCCACTTTTTTTCGTCTCTTCAATTTTTCAGTTTCCTCTTTACTAAATCGGTTTGTTTCTGCTTTGTTTGTACAGCTAAGATGTTACTGCTTGCTGCTCATGTTGGGGAACTCGATCGATTCAAAAGTAAGTATCAATTTATTTTTGTAAAGATTTCTTGTGTGTTTTTGATGATTTTTATTTTTGTTTTGTTGATGATTTTGTTTTGGATCAGCAATTGCAGCAGTGATAGATCAATTTGTTAAAGATGGAATTCCAGGAATAGTTAACAATACTAAGGATCCTGATGGTGGTACACGTGCTATTCATCATGCTGCTGCCGGAGGGAGAGTGAACGTTCTGAAGTACTTGATTGAGGATATGAAATGTGAAATTGATGTGAAAGATGGATTAGGTATACTTTATTGCTTAAATTTGATGATTCTAGG
>JAJJWW010019132.1:0-44741 GCA_023531295.1 Papaver armeniacum
CACGGAAAATTGCAAGTGTTATGACCCAGGTGTAACCAAGCGTGTGACTGGCATGCCTATAAAAAAATTCGTAACGGTTGACCCCTGTTACAAAATTCGTAACGGTCCATGCCTGTTACGATTTTTTTTGTAACGGCCATTTGTAACGGGAATTTGGTTTAGTGTTCACTCGAATCGGTTCATGAACTTTATAGCCACGGTTTGCAAAAACATTCCTTAGTTTATATAAACATGAGTTCAAGAACAACCAGTTTTAGATATAACCTACTCAAGTTCGCGGACTGGGTTAGCGAAATTAAGCTCATGGAAGGAGTACACAAACTCCAGCAGAAATTCTCGGGTGAGAACTTCCGCCAGTTCGCGGACTTGGCTTGCGCCACTTCCATTTCTCTTGATCAACAAAGTTCGCAAACTTTTGTTTAAGGAATAAGGACTTATACATATATGTGTTTCCACAACAATGCTTATATCCTACCAACGGTTATGTAATCTAAACTCTCATTTCAATCATTGAAACATTCTCAGAGAACGTTATATAGCCGTTATTCACAGACCATTTTTCGTCAGAGCAATTTCCAAAGTGATTGAAACATATCATGACTTTCATCACTAGGTAAAGATGAATTCGGTTAAAGCGAAAGCTTACCAACACATATTTCGAGAAATAGATAGGCGAGTTAAACTCGGCTCGAAATAGCAAATGTGTATAATGAAAGTCTATACATCTAAACGACTTTTGTCTCTAGAGTAGGAGATAAAGTAAATAGACTTTTGAGTGACAGATAAGTTCAAGTCTCCACATACCTTTTAGTCGATGAAGTTCCACCGGTTCCTCGAGTAGTCCTTCGTCTTGTATGATGATTTCCATGGAGTTCTTGAGCTCAACTACACTTTCTATCCTAGTCCGAGACCTTTAGCTACATAGGCTAGAAATCAAGACTTATAGTTTTGATCATTAACATTGACAAACATGCTTGAGATAGCAGCGCATGCTAGTTCGACTGAGCAATGCTCTAACAAAAAGTAATCAATTTAATTGGTCATACTCGACATAAGAGAATCTATGGAGCAATGACTAAGTTAATCATGAAAATAATCAACCCAGTAAAAAACGCTCAAACATAAGAAGACTTATGGAGTTATAACTAAATAACCAAACAAGATGATTAATTTAGTTCAAAAATGCTCGACATAAAGTACCTTATGGAACAACAACAAAGCTAATCATAAAATAATCAACTTGGTCGTTTAGTGCTCAACATAAGACACATTACGGAGCCTCACAATAATACATAAAATATGGATCAGGGAAGATCAATTACTGCGGAATACACAAGGATTCATTCTATTTTCCATCACCATTTGCACAATGACAAACAATAGACATAATCCTTGAAAACAAAATATTTTAACCTATCTTGCGTCAAAAATTGACAATATAGGCTTAACTTTTGTATTTGTCAAAAGTCTATTCATTCTTTTATCAATACATATATATCGACTTATGAAAGACTTCACTTTTGACAAGATATGGGACAATCATAGTTCACGGATGCAAACACACATATCCCATAACAATTGCAATATATGAAACCATAAAGATTAATACTGCAAAAAAAAAAATCATCTTCCAAACAAATTTAGAGTTTAAACCAATAAATCTAAACACATGAAGATGAAAACGTTGGTCATAGCTATGTGTAATCACAATAATGGCTATTACACACTCTAGTTATTCTTCTAAACAAAAAATAGAAAAAAGAAGATTTACTAGGCAAACTTTAAACAAAAACAGACTTTTATGCCAATGCCGAACACGAACTGAAGTCATAGAGACGGTTCTGGATCCTCATGAGTCTTGAGATCGTTGAACTTGTGATCGACAGCATCTACTGCTTCTTTAGAAAAGATATCTTCATTGAGAAGGTCTTTAATTTGTGCTTTCATGAGACCAAGGTCAGACATAACCTTTTCCAACTCAGTTCTTAACACATTAAGACTTTTCAAGGTATCAACAAGCTGCAGTTTTTCTTCCTTGTAATATTTAAGAAAGTCATGAACCACTTCAGCAGAGATCATCTCCTCTTTCTAGACATCCTCATGTGTATAGGCAAAGTAACATGAGGCATTGAGATGATCATCTTCAACAAGAGTTCTTTTCTTCCTCCCTTTGGACTCAGAACCAATACCTTTAGCAAGAAAGCCTCTAGCGAAACACAAGTTTGTGAAGAGGAAGTCATTCTTGACAGAAACACAATAACCCAGAGTATGCAAACGTGACTCAAAGGTTTGGTATTTAAAGGTTTCTTAATGAAGAAGGTTTTTAGGGTTTTCAGACTGTTGACTCGTGATGGTAGCGCGTCTACACATACGAATACAACATGACCCACAAGGAATAAAACAAAAAAAAAAACTTTTTGCTACATAGGACTTTGTAAATGTCTCAATAAATTTCTTAACATTAGTGAAGAATTTTAGAGCACAAGTGTAGCAAACCACCTAATTGCAATAAGACTTCCAAAAAAGAGAGAAACGATAATAGACACTACAAAAAAAAAATTAGGCAAAATTGTCTGCAGACACTAGTTTAACTATAAACGATAAGAGGATAACTCAACTAAGCAGAACAAAAAAAAAATGCCACAATATACCTGACTCTTACACATCTTGCTCAACAAGTTTTTTATGAGCAAGTTCTTAATCCTTGTGATTAATTAGCACAAGTATGAGCTCTGAGCTCATTAAAAGAACTGTGTTTATGACCGAGTCTCTTTTTCCTTCTGAATCTAGAGAGAGATCCCTTTTTATGTGAGAAATTATCATAAAACTTACTGTCATCAAAATACGAGACATAGTTAGAGTTCTTACCAGAAGAATTTTGACTTGAGGAGGATGACAACCTGTCGACGATTTCTTTATATCCTTCAATTATCTCCATCAGGTTATTTCTCACATCATCAATTTTCCTTCTTTCTTCTGGGATTTCATTCACATCAAGGGTAAAGTTGTTTCCAGAGGAATTAACTTGATCTTCTCTCGGGAGATTCTTGTTAAGACTTCTATTACGCCCGGGACATTTGAGGAACTCATTGAACCGACCTTCACAGTAACATACACAAGATAAGTACGAAAACCGATTTGGTTTAGACATACGAATGTCAGTTACACCTTTGAGAATCAAGTCTAAGGTGTGTTGAAGTTGAACCAAGGAGGTTTTATTCAACCTAGAATTTCTCTTTTGTTTAGCAGAGCCTTTTGCATCGCAAAAGAGGCATACTTTCTGATCACAAGAGTGATTAGACAAAGTAGTCTTAACAACCTTGTTAGGAGATTTCTTCCTTCCATGTGATGTGGAACACCCTTGATCAACGGGAAATTCATACACATTCTTTTTTACAGGAAAGGATTCCGATTTTACTTCTGGAGCTGGAACGTTTTTAGTCGTAGCAGAAGTACTTGGTATATTAGACTGCTTAGAGCATCTTTGAATAGAGAGTTTCTTCAAGCGATGTTCTATTTCCGCGGCATCCTTTTTGAGGCTTGCCTCAAGAACCATACGGGAGGAGTGATCCTCAGTATTTTATTTGAAATTGCAGTCCCTTATTACACCAAGGAGATTATTGACATGATGTTTTAACCGATTAAATCTATCAGCTTGAATTCTAGAAAGGTTTAGAATCAAATCACTCTCTTTAGTTGTTTCCCATTCATTTAGAGAGATAGACTCTTTTTAAGGGTAATCGCAAAAACATATGTCGCAGCCTGTCTGTCTTGTTTGAACACAAGATTCGTCTATATTTAAGATTGAAGAATCTTTCTCTTTAATAGAAGCAGACGAGACAGAGCTTTTATATCTGGTGACGTGTTTATCGGAGATAGTATCGCCATCCTCAGATCGCTACAAACACAGACTTGTAAGGTCTTGAACGTGTTTGCCTGCTCTGATACCAATTGAAAAAGCGGGGGTACAACAACCACACCCAATATTTCGCTTAGCAATCTGTATGGACAAACTCCAATATACTTTCTAGAGAATCAACTAGACAATCAGACTCAATCTAGAGAAAAGTATATCAAAGAGTTTATATCTCAATCTCTCGATTTGATCTTTACTCAAGCAAATAGAAATCTGCGAGTCATTATCAAATACTACAGAAATAACTTGGATGGTACCAAAGTCCAATATCCAAGTGTCAATCAATTTAAATCAACAACCAAAAGGTCGGATATTCTAATTGATTGAACAACGCATAACCTGTGATATTTCAATTATATAAACAAATATAATGCGGAATAGAAATAACACAGACACAGAATTTTGTTAACGAGGAAACCGCAAATGCAGAAAAACCCCAGGACCTAGTCTCGATTGAACACACACTGTATTAAGCCTCTCTGAGACACTAGCCTACTCCAAATTAACTTCGTTCTGGACTGTAGTTGAACCCCAACCAATCTCACACTGATCCAAGGTACAGTTATGCTCCTCAGTCTCTGATCCCAGCAGGATGCTACGTACTTGATTCCCTTAGTTGATCTCACCCACAACTAAGAGTTTCTACGACCCAAAGTCGAAGACTTTAATAAACAAATCTGTATATCACACAAAAAAGTCTACGATAATAGATAAATCCATCTCCCACGAATATACCTACGAGTTTTTGTTTAGTCTTTTGATAAATCAAGGTGAACAGGAACCAATTGATAACCCGAACTTATATTCCCGAAGAACAACCTAGTATTATCAATCACCTCACAATAATCTTAATCGACGTTGCGAAAAAAGATATTACGGAATCACAAACGATGAGACGAAGTGTTTGTGATTTCTTTTCCATCTTGCCTATCGGAGATATAAATCTCAAGCCAATTATTCCAATTGTACTCGTACGATAGAAACAGCAAGATCAGATAACACAACTACAAGAAAAGTAGTATCGGTATGGCTTCACAATCCCAATGAAGTCTTTAAGTCGTTAACCTGGTTTAGAGAAGAAAACCCAAGGTTAAAGGAGAATCTACTCTAGATTATGCAACTAGTATCACACGTAAGGTGTGGGGATTAGGTTTCCCAGTTGCTAGAGTTCTCCCTTATATAATCTTTCAAATCAGGGTTTGCAATCAATGTTAGCTTGGTAACAAAGCATTCAATATTCATCGTTAGATGAAAACATGATTAGATTCAAGCTAATATTTCTCAACCGTTGGATCGAAACCTTAGCTTGTTACACACAAATAAAATGTCCAATTTTGGGTTTATGAACCGTACCCAAACATTAACATTTGTTGGTTCAACAATAGTCAACCAAATGGTTAGCCATATGATCACTCTCATATCAACCATATTCTTCTTCACCATGACTAGTTAAAATGACTCAAATGAACTAGTTAGAGAGTTGTTCAATTGCTTAGATCTTATGTAACTACAAAAGACACAATCGAAGCAAAAACGGTTTGATTCACTCGAATCGGTTCATGAACTTTATAGCCACGGTTTGCAAAAGCATTCCTTAGTTTATATAAAAATGAGTTCAAGAACAACTGATTTTAGATATAACCTACTCAAGTTCGCGGACTTAAGCTCATGGAAGGAGTTCACAAACTCCGGTAGAAATTCTCGGGTAGAGAACTTCCGCCAGTTCGCGGACTTGGCTCACGCCATATTCCGTTTCTCTTGATCAACAAAGTTCGCAAACTTTGGTTCAAGGAATAAGGACTTATACATATATGTGTTTCCACAAAAATGCTTATATCCTACCAATGGTTATGTAATCTAAACTCTCATTTCAATCATTGAAACATTCTCAGAGGACGTTATATAGCCGTTATTAACAGACCATTTTTCGTCAGAGCAATTTTCAAAGTGATTGAAACATAACATGACATTCGTCAATAGGTAAAGATGAATTTGGCTAAAGCGAAAGCTTACCAACACATATTTCTAGAAATAGATAGGTGAGATAAACTCGGCTCAAAATAGCAAATGTGTATAATGAAAGTATATATATCAAAACGACTTTTGTCTCAAGAATAGGAGATAGAGTAAATAGACTTTTGAGTGACAGATAAGTTCAAGTCTCCACATACCTTTTAGTCGATAAAGTTCCGCCAGTTCCTTGAGTAGTCCTTCGTCTTGTATGATGATTGCCATGGAGTCTTGAGCTCAACTACACTTTCTATCCTAGTCCGAGACCTTTAGCTATAATAGGCTAGAAATCAAGACTTATAGTTTTAATCACAAACATTGACAAACATGCTTGAGATAGCAATGCATGCGAGTTCGACCGAGCAATGCTCTAACAGAAACCTCACAAAGCATATCACATACAAATACATTCATAGCAAAGATCGTACATAGAGATAAGACATAAACATCTCACACGAAGATGCAAGAACAATACATCATGCTCGTAGATAAAATAAAGAAAGCTTAATGATTACAAAAAGGTTACAGAGTTCCCACCTGATTTGGTGACAAGCCATGCATACCTCGAGATCCGTGATCCACATATTCATCATTTGAATCGATCGTTGTTAATATAGACTAACCTTTTCTGCTCCTTCCAAAATCCAATCGACAGCAACATCATCACCTTCTCCCTCAATTCAACATGTTTCTAAGCTTAAGATGAATCGCTCATACAAAAATCACGCTCAAATCTTCGAAATCGAGATCAAAAGAGATGAGAAGAGAAAGAACAGGGAAGAAGAAGAAAGGATAAGAAGAAAAGAGAAATAAATTTCTCTTCGATCCGGTTTTGGGTATAAGCAAATCCAAAAAGATGAGGCATCCACAAGAATGGATTTGGGCAGCCAGGTCGGTTTGTCTGCAAAAAGACTATTTTACCCTTCATACTAACCTGATGATATCTTCTTCGTCCGGTATCCGAATGACACGTTCGAGTAGCCCATTTCGAGTAACTTTTCGAGATCTAACCAGCGATACTAGTTTCGTATCTTAATCATTGTTAGGTTAATTTCTATTGTAATTAAATAATCGAGTAATCATTGACTAAATCGTCTCTTAACCGATCAAATAACGTTGACGAGCTTGCGAATCCTTACATGATAGATATCATTTTGGTCAAAATCTATCCAATGAACTGCCTCATATTTGCGGTGAGCCCTCGTCCACTGTAGAAACAAATCCGTTATGTTAGATAGTGTTATTCAAAACGATTTCTAATGAAACAACTTATTAAAAAACTTATTATTATAGCAGCCGGCATAGTGGGATTGGCTTCCTTCATGGTTTTCATTTCCTTTTTGAAAGCTTCGCATTCTTTAAGGACTTTCTTGAATCTTTCCTTAACGATTGCCAAAGTTCTTCCATTGCGATTTCCGTTTAGTGCCACTAAAACTATGAAAACACGGTTCCAAAAAGAAAGAGATGTTTGATCTACGTCAATGTCTAGATCTTCATCATGTTGTCTAGCCGTCCCCCATGCTCTAATAATCGCAAATAACTAGAAGTTGGGTGAGGAAGAGATGATAGAATTTATAGGATTTAATGACCTAACAACAACTTTTTTTTAAAAAAAATTAGTTGTTTAGTTTATCAACCATATTTGTGAAAGTTAAAAAATGCAATAAATGAATTGATTGAGAGTGTTTAGGCCCAAAAATGGCTGGGTATCCCGGCCGTGTATTTCATTTACGGTTAGGTTTGTAGCCGTGCTTGAGACACAGTGACTCTGGATAAGTATTTAGCCAGGAGTTCATCTTAACACAGCCGTAAAACTTGATCATGACCAAGAGCTCTTAAATGTCAAACTGTAAATCCTTCTAACGGCTTGGAAAAGATATTTTACGGGAAGTTATTACGTATTACGGATGTGACGACAACATTTTCCCAGCCGTAACCTGTAAAAAAACTCAGATTTTTTTCCAATTTCTAACGGATTTGAATCAATCAAAATTTCTAATGAGGGATGATTACAAGGTTTTCAAGACTAGTTTCACGATAGGTTTCATCGGTTTTTCTTCAAATTTTCAAAAAAGTTCATAAAAATCATTCTTCTTCTTCTAAATAAAAAAAAAAAAAAAAATTGATTCTCAAGAAATTAATCATTCGATTAGTCTAATCCATTGGCTAATCATGATTAGTTTACTTAATAATTATAATTATCACTAATCAAATCAACAATACATTAAGTATTATTGAAAATAGTAGGATAAGAACCCACAATTGGGGGATAGAGGAAAAGGACAAAACTTGGATCCAAATATCAATTCAGGGTCACCCCTTATCTAGGTGTTTTACGTAATACCTAATCTACCCCTCACTAATCATGTTTAGTGGTTAAATATAATTATGTAAGTTAATAGTTTTGATAATCATTAGAATAAATTATTATCATTGAATTTGTTGATGCAACAACATTAAATCAAGATATTCATGATCATGAAAGTTTATGGGAAGAACCAACCATGAAAGTAAACAAGTTGAATATACAAGTGCTCCAATTAGTCATATATAGGTATTAATGTATTGAAATTTGATTTTTTTTCATTGAATCCGCCATTGTTACGTCTGAAAAACTCAGTTCCGGCATGGTAAAAGTATTATCGAGCATGCCGGGAGTGGTGCCGGCATGGTCGATTCCCAAATGAACCATCTTAGGTTTGAGGACAAAAACATACATAAAAATTTATGCGAAATAGCAAGTATCGGCATGGTATTTATTCTGAATAACCATGCCGGAACTCAGTATCGGCATGGTCTTCATCCTAAATAACCATACCGGTACTGAGGAACCCAGCATCGGCATGGTCTTCATCCTAAATAACCATGCCGACACTCACTACCGGCATGGTCTTCATCACTACCGGCATGGTCTTCATCCCTACCGAATGTAAAAAAAAAATCAAAAATCAAAGTGAGGAGCCGCCAGAGAAGGAGAAGGAAATTTGAAAGGGAGTGAGAAATGTTTTGAATTTAAAAGGGAGTAGGGTATATTTATGTTTGATTTAGCTTTTATTGTTTTAAAGGGTAGTTTCATATTTTCGCCCCCAAAAAACACTCCTTAACAAACACTATTGGTTGGGGAAGTAATTTATATCCCCTAATTAGTTTTAGTATCCCCAATTGCGCGTTCTAGGATAAGGGGTCATAAAATTGCTATTTCATGACCCATGAAGCTCCCAAAAACCCATAGGATTTGCAGCCCCAATAATAATAGAGTTCACACTAAAAGTGAATTATTTGGAACCATTTTTTTAGGACCATGGTTTTTTTTGGGAGACCATGGTCTTATTAGGCCACATTCCCTATAGTTATAAGGGGTGTCCTAAGTTTGAACGTAAAAAATCTTAATTTTTTTTTGTAACCGAACTATATAGTTCTGTGTGATAGGAAGGAAAATTTACAATTTTTTTTTGTAACCGAACATCTTACTGGTAACTAATCATTATCAATCATACTAATCATTACTAATCATTAAGTTCGGTTCTTGGTAATAAATTTGGGAACCGAACTTTAAGTTCGGTTTGATCGTAACAACTCTTAAATTTTTTTTTTGTAACCGAATAATATAATATAGTTCGGTTTGATTGGAAGGAAAATTTTCAATTTTTTTAACCGAACTTCTTACTGGTAACTAATCATTACTAATCATTAAGTTCGGTTCTTGGTAATAAATTTGGGAAACCAAACTTTAAGTTCGGTTTGGTCGTAAAAAGTCTTAAATTTTTTTTTTTGTAACCGAACTATATAGTTCGGTTTGATCGCAAGTTTCAATTTTTTATAACCGAACTTCTTACTGGTAATTAATCATTACTAATCATCAAGTTCGGTCCTTGGTAATAAATTTGGAAAGTCTTAAAAAAAATATTTAACCGAACTATATAGTTCGGTTTGATCGCAAGGAAAATTTTTCAATTTTTTGTAACCGAACTTCTTATCGGCAACTAATCATTACTAATCATTAACTAACTTTTTGTAATAGAGTAACTAATTATTACTAATCATACTAATTACTAATCATTAACTAATAACTAATTAATCATTAAACAAAACATTTAATTAAGGAGGGTAAGTTTGGTATTAAGAAAAATATTTAGATAAGGGGTGACTTAGGATTACTTGTAATATCTTTCCTAAAATAGAATCATGGTCCCCACAAAAAAAACCATGGTCCCCAAAAAAAATGGTTCATTATTTGGACTGTTACAACCGCAGCAATGCAACACGTGAAATAGAAGAACGATGGACCTCACTTGTGGATGAGGTCCTCTAGCTGACCAGCTCCAATCCGTATAGAAGGATCCAAATCAAACAATTTTGTTTTCTTAAATTAAATCCTTATTTGTTTCTTAAAATTTGTGTTTCCTCCTCCGGTTCCTCACCCTTCCTTGCCTTCCCCCTTTCCTAATTTCAGATCTTTCCTCTTCGTCTCTCGTTCGTTTCTTCTCTTATACAAGCCATAGGCTAGGTCTCACTTCCTGTTTCTCAATACCTTACTCTGGGTTTTGCTTTATTTTTCCTAGGGTTTTTACAATTCCACAATCTCTTTCTCTCTGGTATATTTCTCCCTAATAATTTCTAGCTATCAGTTATCACCGATGGATTTTGGTGGAGCTCGCAAAAGAGGTAGACCTGACGCTGCCTTAAATTCTAATGGTGGATTCAAACGGAATAAACAAGGTACCTCTTTCCTTTCTGTTTGTATTGTTTTATTCATTCTGTTTAATTTCTTGTTTTAGTTTCTTTGTTTTGTTCTTAGGGTTAGTGTTCGTACCGAAACAATTAGGGATTTAGAATCTTTTGCTTCGTATTCCTGGGAGTTTGATCTTTAGGGTTAGTTGAAACTATGTTAAACTGTCTCATGATCCATATGTGTTTAGTACAACAAGGCTTATCATATACTGTCATTCCTCTCTTAATAATTTGAGTTTTGGTGCTTCTTTCCCTAAGTGCAAACCTTATCATTGTAATAGGAGGTTCAAGTTTTATTCCCAATACCTTTTGTCACTCATATAGTCTCAAATTTAAGATTCTAGGCATTACAAGTACCTTTTATATATCCTCCATTAACAATATATCCACAAAAGCATGAGATTCACAAGCAGAATGATAATTCGTTGTGTAGGCACCCTTAAGCTATTCTAATATAATGTGCTATGCCACTTTGTTCATGGTGCAAGACATTCAATATTATTAAGATGAGAATGGCCAATTTTAAGCTATTGCGCGATGAAATTATTCTAAAACACGTGTTTGAGAAGGCTTATGTTGACTTATACGTTTCATGTTTACATGTAAACTACACTTGTAAACAAACAAAGAAACAAAAAGCAATAGAAAGAAATTGTTGTTGCAGGTAGAGATGAGTGTCTATTTATTTAAATTGGCAATGTTATTTTTCTCAAAGGGGAATTTTGCTCGACAATGTTAACTAGTAATGCGTTTAAAATATTCACGAAGTACAAAACTTAATAACTCACTGAAGTATAACTGAGATTAAGTAATTAATGTTCTGTAACAGAAACGGAGACCTTTACACCTGGTATAGGAAGCAAATCAAAGCCATGCACCAAGTTTTTCAGGTTCTAATCTTAAACTGTAAACTATGCAAGTTAACTTAAATTGTTGTCTCATTCAAAAGTCTATAAATCCTAAGCCATGTTTCATTATACTATGATTTTGAAATCTAAGATAGTTTATCAAGGCTAATGAATTTGATATTTTAAGTTGTGAAACAGGTTTCATATCTCATCTGCGTTAATCAAATTAACATAGTAAATTGCACAGATAAATCATTGGTTTTCAAGATTGAAACCACATTTAAACAAATGCTAAATCAATATGAGCTCAAAAGCAATCTTGAAAACCACATTTAATCATTGGTTTTCAAGACTGCACAGATAGTTTTCCTCTTTTTAAGTTTTAACTGTCTTATGTTGTGGAGTTTGGTTGAAAAACTTGGTAATATACTGCGCTCAGATATTTTGATGAATTAAGTTTAGATATAGTTGGTATCCTTGTGCTGGTAATTAAAGACATCCGACTTGTTAATTATTGTGAAAATATTCTCATGTGGCCATTTTTAAATTGTTCTGTCACCATAATCGAGTTTGCAACTGTATACAATTTGGTAACGTTAGTACTTTACACTTTTACACATCTAAACTCAGTGATCTAAACTTTAAAGATTTTTCAATCATTATATTTTAGTATCAGAGTTATAGATGTAGTTTCTGATCATGCATCTCATATTGTACATTGGGGTGACATTACAGATTCTAGGAAAATTAGTAGCCGCTTCTTCCTCATTAATAAAATAAATTAATTTAGTTCAGGTTAGTTTTAACTGGTTCCAAGCTCAGGTGGAAAAGTTTGTTGCTAATATCATTGGCATAAATATGTGCGATATGGTTATGCAGTTTTTTTTTAGCATGCTAGTATATTGAAAATTAAGCCCTCTCTTTCTTTCACATGAAATCTTGTCATGATTTTGGAAATGCTTCTAATAACCAATTTTGGAAATGCTTCTGGATGCAGCACTTCTGGGTGTCCCTTTGGTGAAGGATGCCACTTCTTACACTATGTTCCTGGGGGTATCCATGCTGTGGCCCAGATGACCAACTTGGGTGGAAACCAATCTCATCAGCCACCTTCTAGAAACCCACTAGGCCCACCACCGATGATGGCGGATGTTACATCTCCATCTTCTGCAAGAACAAAAATGTGCTCCAAATATAATTCAGCTGAAGGTTGTAAGTTCGGGGACAAATGCCGATTTTCTCACGTAGATAGGGAATTTGGTAAATCGATTGGTTCACCCTATGAAGATCCACGAGTTATGGGTATTCCTCCACATTTGATGGGCAGGATGCCTAACAGGTACGAGCAGCAACCTCCACCGCCTCAAAGCCTTGCCGCAGCAGCAAGTTTTGGTGCCTCGGCAACTGCCAAGATCAGCGTAGATGCCTCCCTAGCCGGAGCTATAATTGGGAAAGGAGGTGTGAATTCAAAGCACATCTGTCATTTAACCGGAGCCAAGCTTGCAATACGGGAACATGAGTCAGATCCTACCTTGAGGAACATTGAGTTAGAGGGAACCTTCGATCAGATCAAACAGGCTAGTGCAATGGTTCGTGAACTAATTGTTAATGTTGGTGCTGCCACAGCACCTATGAAGAATCGCCAACCCCATGCTGCAACAGCACATGCGCCATCAGCGAACAACTTCAAGACGAAACTATGTGAGAACTTCTCAAAGGGTTCTTGTACTTTTGGTGACAGGTGCCATTTTGCACATGGTGCAAGTGAGTTGCGCAAGTCTGGAGTGTGAGTGTCTTGTCTCTCTGTATCATCGAATTTTCGCTCTTTCTTTTCACTTGCGTAAACAATCAGGGGATCTTGAAATGCTAGTTTTGTAGTCGTGTATATCTTTATTTGTGGTTGTTATTTAGAACACAACTACCTGTAAAGAACATTCATGTTATATGAAATTTAGATGCCTTTTCTTTTTTCTTTATGGAATCGGCTCTTTGTTTCTTCTCAAAATTCATAGCTTTGATTAGAGTTCTTTGCTTCTTCTCTAAACAGCAAATAGGCGAGCGCGAGCATTTTGTTGATTTGTTTCACAACTTTCAAACCAGAGCTTTTCCATACATCGCAGTATCTCCACTATAACTTCATGTAGATGATACCAAATAGGAGTGCAGTCAAGAATCCCAAAGCTCCAGCTTGCTCTGTATTTCTGGCTGGTGTTAATGCTGCATGATGACGAATGATTATACCAACAGCTGACGCATCAGTTTTGATTTTTATTCTCCACCACCACGTCATATATTTTTGCTTTCTTCACTGTAGAGAGTTTGAGAGGGGAACTTATCTTTGTGAGGGAGATCAGCGTCATTTGCATCACATTCACAGCTTGAAATAATGAATACTATGCACAAGCAGAACAAACATATATTTTTCTGGTTGGGTTTGAGTTTCAGGTCATCAAAATAGGCCGGTTGCCAGTGTACATATAGAGACACCGGGGGTCATAGTCATATCCCCGTCATATTTGTAACCAGCTGGTTAGCAATAAAAAGTACCTAAAAAGTTCAATCTATGCATGTAGTTACTTTTTGATTTGGGCAACTTCATTCTCAATTTTGAGTAAGAGATGTCCTACTTCATGATGTCACCCCTTCAAAATTGATGAAGCTAATTGAGATGAACCCTACGCCAATAATGGAAAAGACATTTAGGACGTCAACACAGAAGGCCCCGCGGCATTACATCATACAGGAATAATATATAAGTGCACGTGCACAATTTAATCTTAGCTTATGGGTTCAGTAATATTATGATCATGTGTGAACACAAGGGAAAAGAATGATGCTAATCGATATAACAAAGAGATTAATGTAAACTCTGGTGGTTAAAGAAGCTGGAAATGCATAAAGTAGAGTTGCTGGGGATGTTCTCTGTTGTTTTCTGTGGCTCTTTGTGTCTCTGCCCTTGTTGTTAATGTGCAGTGTCATTGCTGGGTTGTTCTAAAAAAATTTCATTCGTTTAATATAAACTTTCTTTAACGAGCGAAAAATGAAAAAAGTAGATTTGCGAATTGAAACACATAAGCGGAGTATCAGATATTGAAACAATATATTGAAACAAACAGTGTTCTTTCAGTACAACAAGTTACAAGCTCTTCAGAGTTTAAACTCCTGAACCTAACTACTAAGACCTACGACAACATACAAAACCTAGTAATTAAACATCATAAAGAAGAAGAAGATCAGAGAGGCGCCGCTTAACAAGCAATCACCCCCGACGTCATGTTTATAGAGTACATGAATTATTAAAATTAAACATAACTATAACGGAGTTGAACAAGTTTTTAACTAAACTTTTGTAAGGATATTTATAGCTTTATTACCACCTCCCTGTTCTTGTTCTTCCAATTCACTATCTTCTTCCTCCTGGATGTCGTCTGTTTCAAGATTGATGCCTTTGTACCACTTTGCGAGAAATAGATAGATCACAAAATCAACTGCTGCTAGAATAGCAATAAGGAAGTAAAATCTGTGAAGATGACCCATGTTCAGATTGTCTGGAATCCAACCTGGTCGGTTTCTTGTAGTTGTGATGGTCATTACTATGTTAACAAGTAAACTGCTAACATAATTCCCAACAGACATTGAAGCCATGCAAAGTGAACTTCCAAAACTTTTAATCCCATCTGGAGCTTGATTGTTAAAAAATTCCAACTGGCCCACGTACATAAACACCTCCGAGGCTCCGACTAACGTGTATTGCGGTATTTGCCAAAATATGCTTAATGAACTAGAGCTTTCACTGGAGGTAATTCTCTTTAGCCTTTCCATTTCTGTAATTCCTGCTGCCACCATAGCTAATAATCCAATTAATATTCCAGTTCCCATTCGTTGGAGCTCCGTTAAGCCTTTGGGATTCCTTGTGAATCTGCTGGTTACTGGTACCACAAACCGACCATAAATACCAGTAAATATAAGAACACTGACTATATCGAAAGCCGACATACTAGCTGCAGGCAAGTTGAAGCTACCAGTGCCTGTATCCATGACTTCCCCTTGCTCAACAAAAAGTGAGGCCATCTGGGTGAAAATAACGGAGTAAATGATGGTGCAAAGCCAAATAGGTAACATTTTCAGCACACATTTCACTTCTTCTACTTGAGTTACTGTACAAAGCCTCCATGGGTTTATAGTTATGCTGTTCTGTTCGTATAAATCTTTCTCGCTAATCGTTGCTGCCTTATCTAAGAACCTGAAAAAATAAATATAATCAGATTTTTTGACCAAATTAAATAGCCTTGTTATATCAATTATATTTTTTATTTTTCTGATGAAATTATTGTACGCTAAGTTAATCACTTACCCAAACTTATCACTGTGAAGGATTTTCCTACACCCTTTAATTGCAGACTCCCCTTCCATTTCGTAGAGCTTATCACCATTTGAAGGAGGAAGAACATTCCATTTTCTCATTGCTGCAACAATTACTTGAGCTACACGTTTCAATGGATTTCCACTAGGTTGAAAGTATCGATAATTTGGTGTTCCTACATAGAACAAAGCAAGTCCAATAACAGCAGAACCCATAGAAGCCAAGAATCCGAAAGTCCATTGTCCTGAATCCTCAAAATAGACTAAAATCGTATTTGAGAAGAGTGATCCAAAGTTTAGTGCAAAGTAAAAGTAACCGAAAAAGACAGCTTTGGATTGTCTTTCTTTTGGGTCCAATTCATTAAACTGATCTGCTCCAAATGTTGCAATAGTTGGCTGGTATCCACCATAGCCAAATGCTATTAAGTAAATCGACAAGTAAAACACTGCAACACCAACTGAAGAAGGTTTCGAACATAATAATATTTTATCTCCACAACCTACTGGCTTGATCAAGAGTAACCAAGTTGTCAATGATAGTGATACCAGCCCCTGTAAATCAAAGAATCTCCAATAAATCAAAATTTTAATGATCTAAGAAGATGTATAAATTACTAGATAATTTTTTTGGTTATTTGTATTATTACCAGTACAAGAATGAACTGAAAGATTGCGCAAGTTAAGTATCTCCCCCAATAAGAATCACTAAGGAATGCACCAACTAAGGAGAACAAGTAAACAGTTCCTGTCCATTTGCTAATGTTGTTTGCAGCTTCAGCACTATCTTGATCTAGAACCCTTGTTAAGAACAGAACAAGGTTTACACTGACACCAAAGAAAGCAAGTGTTGCCAGACCTTGATTCACTGTGGTACCAATAAATAACTATTGATCACTGGGATATCATATGCAGAATATATTAAATTTTGTATGTTTTCATGGTTTTACCTAATAAGAGATTAGCTATCTTCCATCCTCCACAGTTTGATTTCAAAGCAGGATTTCCTTTTCTATCTAACGACCCATCACTTGCAACGGAAATCATCTTTCCTTCATTTCGACACGATTCTTCTTCTTCATATGCAGATGTTGTTCCACGAGAAAAGCACAATTGTTTCTTGACCTGATAATATAATCAGCTTATTAGTTATTAATTGTTTGATGATTAATGGTAATAATAACATGAGATTGGTTGGCGGCTAATGCTAGGCCGGGATAGCCTTTCCTCTCTCTCCTTTATTTTGCTCTGCAACATTATCTTTTAACATAAACAGTTATCTTCTTTAGGGAGTAGTTATATTTAACCATTGGTAGTTATCTTCATCTTCTTCATTGAATTTTTTTAACCATCTTCTCATTTTCTACCCGGATTTTAATTTAAAGATTTATCTAATCTAATATATATCTAAATAAAACAAATTGCATTATAGCAATTGGTATTGTAAATAGTTTGTATTTCGATAACGTAAAGTCAAGTTTTTGCCATTTATTTTTACGGGAGACCGATTTCGTTCAATCTTTCATTCAATCATCCACGGACGTGATGATCAAAGATTGTCGATGAAGAATTTGGGCATATTACTTCTCTATGGAAGCATCTTATGGTGAGTATCCAACAAAATGGTGATAAACCATTAGAAGGGATCGATTTACATATATTTAGTACGGAAATTTTGTTTGGGATTTATTTCTGTTCAAGATTATTGTATTAATCATGTATTTCGATTTATGGGTGTAATTGAATATTATGTAACTATATATTATTATCAATGAAGTTTGGAGCTTTCATGCTCCTCTTTCCTTCAAAAAAAAAAAAAAAAACATGAGATTAAAAATAAAAAGTGAGATTAATAAACTAACAGTTAGCGTATCCTATAACCGTAATTAGTGGGGAATATGGGAAGTTAATTTGGTGGTTATCTGACTCACTAGTTCTCAAAACCAAATTATATAAATTCTCAAAATAAAAAAATTGAATAATTAAATTCTTCAGAATTAATTTTAAATAATTAAACAGAAATAAATAAAAAATTAACATGGCAATACTTGTTTTTTAAATAAATAAATAGTAGAAATGGATAACCAAATGAAAATACTAAAATCAAAACAACTTTGAATAAAAGAGATTCAGTAGTAATTTGATTTGATCTTCATGACGACTAACTTACCTTTGTTGCTGCATGGTTGAACCCAAATTTCAAAGCCATCCTCTACAGAAATAAGAAACAAGAAATTATTTACAAGTAATAAATAAATCACAATTAAGTACGGATAGTTTCATGTGTTTTGATCAACAAAGTGGGAATAGCTTAAAAAAAATCAGAGTGGGAATTGATGCGTTCCTCAATGGATGGAATTACTGATAACAAAAGTGTGTGATGGAGCTTTCGTTTGCAATGTAACAAAACCAATATTACTCTGACGTACGTTTCTGAAAAAGGAATTTTCGGTTTCAAAATGTAGATGAAGATGAATTTTGCTTCGAAACTCAGTGGAAAATCAAAGTGATATTAGTAAACAGCAAGAAAATACGCTAACGTATTTTTCTCAAAACAGACAAATATTTTTTGATGCTAGGAAACATTTACGAAATTTTTTTCTATATATGAGGAATGATTAAACGTGCATTTATATATATATATATATATATATATATGGAGCTCTTACGTCTTAGAAGACATGCAATAGCTTACACGAAAACCAGTGTTCTATAATTAGACTATCAGAGTACGTACTGAGAAAGAAGGAATAATGAGGAAGTTATCAGAATAAGGTAAGAAGAGGAAAAAGGAATGATTTAAGAAGAAACGAGTGAGAAGCAGTTGCTTATATAGGAAATGTTGATGGATATTTTTGAGAAAGATAATTTGTTATTTACCTCGAAAAGGTAGGAGGAGGCTACTGCCTGGTTTCATTTTCAAAAATAAATTTTCATTACAGTGACTTTTTTTTTTTGTTCAAAATTATTATAGTGATGTACTATTGTAAAAACTCACGATAATATTTTATGAAGGCCGATCCATTTACAGCCCTATTATAGTGATGTACTATATATATATATATATATATATGTTCATTTACTTGATGATCATGATGTTGTTTGTGGTGATGGTGGATCCGGTGGTGGCGTATGTGGATTCAATCAAAAATCATACACTGTAAAAGGTGTTGTGCTGTGCTGGCATGACACACAGAGTAGAATGCCTAATGTGTTGTGTTAATGATCGGGACGGTCTAAGTTCCAAGATCCGGTAGTCGGATTTGTTGTCATGTATTGTCAAAAATTGGCTGTCGAATAAATAACTCACGATTTGTTGTCAGATATATAGTACAAATGTGAACTGGCTCCAAGGGTTAAAAACACCACCACGATCATCGCAGCATCATCAACAACAAAAATACCTGACGACAGAGTCAGGCTTTTTATCCAAATTGAGGGTGTTATGCGAAATATGCTATCCCTGATCATTGCATGGACCATTACTCATTGCATCACGTTTCTGCAGGAAAGGAAACCATCACTATGGTTAATGTCACGAAAGATGTTTCATGTATCTAACTATACAAGAGACGACAATTTAGGAGAATCGGGTAATTCTCCCTCCGTTTCTGGAAAAGAGATACTTTTATTTTTTCAATTTAGTCTATATTAGGCTAAAATAAAAAAGTGAAAGTATGAGTTTTCAAAAAAAAAAAAAAAAAAAGAGAGAGTACATGTTAAAAATGAATAGAATTATATACATATTGGTTGTCCTCGGAAGTGCAGGACCATGACTTCTGTCGGTATCCGTATGCATGAACCTTAGCCAAATACCTATAGTATAGTATACGTGTTTATATGTAGGAACATTTGTGAATAGGTTAAGTTGTCAACATTAAATATCAACAGTGAAAAGTAGCTAAGGTCAAATGTGATACATGGAATGGCATATACACACAAAATCTTAGTGAAAGTAAGTTACCACCACAGCACCACTAACAGTACGGAAGCAGCTAATATTCAAATACGAATCAGACTCTCTGATTTTTTGTTTTTGTTCTTCTGAAATAATAGTACAAAGACGTCGTATTTTATTCCAAGGTTGCTTACTAAAGTAGGATTTCATGTGTTTTTATGATCTTCCTATGATCTGATGTTTCTTCATCCTCTCCCACACATGATGGAGATCTTCATCCGGTCTATAAGTAATTGAGCACTCATAGCTATTGGGTAACCTCAGCATCACATGTGTTTTCCTTCATTTTTTAATTATTGTTATTATTAAAAGAAAATTTTGAGGAGATATTGGTTGCCTCGCTCGCACATATAACTTCTATTGGTATTGGATCTTTCTTCCGAGTCATTTTCACGTGGGATTTGGACCGATTTTTTATCCAAAAACGTTTTACAACCGACGTAAAATAACCGCAAGAAAAAAAAACCCCGCACAAAAGTGGACCCCTGCTGGTTTTGGGGTGGGGCCGGGCCCACCAAAACTCTCAATGTTGTTTTCTATTTAGTTTCCTTCCGTAAATAACACACAGTAAGTTCAAAATTTTTTTCCCCGAATTTATCTATGGAGTCGTATATCCTATTGAAATAATCTTTTTATCCGACCTATAAGAATAAATTGAAAAAAAAATCCCTTATCATCAATAATTGAGAAACCAACCAACACAAAAAAGGAAAGAATGTATAAGATAGAAAAACTAAGGTCTGCGACTCATTTTGTCCTAGTTATCTAAAATAAACCATGCCTATGATATCCTCCATAACAATCTTTTTTTGTGTCCAATTATCATGTCTGCAACAAGGTTAGGTTACTTATAGGTACGAGAGGCTGAAGATATGAGCCCATAGCTTCTTTAATAGTTTCCCATGCATGTTAACAGGTTCAAGGATCGAGGTTTATTATTATCATCCTCATTCACATAACTGTTAGTTGTCTTAGAGCATCGTTAAAGAGAAACTCTATGCTCCTTTTTTTTTAATCAGTAAAAATTTGGACGTTTCGAACTCAGGCCACCGGTATCATCATCCAATGACCTTACAACTGTAGTATAGAGACACCGGGGGTTCCCTTTTATAGGAGCAAGTTAAAACCCTACTCACTCGTTGTATTTGATGATGAGTAATAATATATAAAGGGACTGAGATACCAGTCTCAACACGTATGAAAGTACGTAGTTTATTGTGGATTATAACTCCATACCTTGTATTATCTCTTTCCTAAAGGACATATTCGTGTTGACTTCCACTTCTCTCATTATTGGTTTTCGCTAATTTTGTCAAATTTGGTTGTCAAGTTTTGTCCCAAACCTCGATCGCTTGAATTGCTTACTAAAGGCAACTTCGTTAGATTAGACTTAGGACATAGAGACACTCTCTAGTTACTCACTGAAGAGCTGAAGACGTATTAAATACAAAAGAAGATATCACCTTCAGATTGAGGTTAGTAACAATTGACTTAGACTTGTTCCATTTTATAGATGGTGGATTTTCGGCAAAGGATAAAATCGTAAACCCATAATTATAAGTATTCCTGATCCAGTAATCAGACGAATATTGAGGCTCATGTCTCTTATCGAAAGCATGAAAGCTCATGCCACAAGAATCTCTGACTAAGAATACTGTCTCTCAGAGTATATATGGATATGTAGTCTCTCATCTGAGGCAACGACATATCTCATGAATACTTGAGCAATTTCGGTAATTACTTACGTATAGAATCAAAAGATTAGACGGCTCTAGACAGTTTGCCTGCTAGTATAGAGCAATAACGTCTTCATGATGTAACAATGTTTTCCCTGACTATATGAAAGAAGTATGACGCTTCAACAAGCTCATATAACTCAATTCCTGAATAATTAACGCTCCTAGACGATCTACTAGTATAAAACCATTAATTAATTATTCTCAAAATCAATACATTCAAATCCCTGGAAAATATTCAATATTTTCATAATATTTCGTTACTTCAATTTATGGTTCTTCCCAATGAGAATTCCATGGGTTAGTAATAAATATTCAACACACGGCATCCGAGTTCCGTCGAGTAAGCCCCAACCAAATGGTGTAAATGTATTCGACAAATAATGCATTAACAAACACCTGAATGAACAAACAAGTATTTCAAAATACGACGAGACGATGAACCTATGCAAATAGGAAAGAAAATAATAAAATAATAGTCAAGGCGCTAGGGGACTGGCTCACCGGCCAAACCCCGGTCATGCCGTGATCGGTCCCACGCCCAAATTCTATATTTTATCATATTTTATTATTCTCCTTGACCTCATGAAAATCCTTTCATTTGAACAAATATCCTTCGTTTTGAGGAAACTCCTCGGTTTCATGGTTTTCCTTCACACCGAGGAAATACTATAAAATTAGGGAAAATATTGTGGGGCCGTGATTATTGGCCAGGCCATGACTTGATCCCGTAGGCCCCACACCTCATGGTTCCTCATTATTTTATTATTATTTCCCTAATCTCATGAAAACTCCTTAATCTCATGATATTTCCTTGATCCCATGAAAAAATAATAAAAAATTAGGAAACCCGTGGGTTTCCTTAATCCCATGAAATTCCTTGATTTCATGATGCTTTCAAATTATGGGAAAATACACAAAAATACATAAAATTAAGGTCATGCCCTAAATTCGGTCATGCCCCTAGACACGCCCTATTTTCTTATTATTATTATTTTTCATGTTTCCTTAATCCCATGAAATTCCTTGATTTCATGATGTTTCTTTCAAATTATGGGAAAATACACAAAAATACATAAAATTAAGGAAACTTGTGGGACCGGGCCCAAGCTGTCCGGTCATGCCCTAGCCGGTCCCACAAACCCCTTATTCTTTTATTATTATTTTTATATTTCCTTGATTTTATGAAATTCCTTGATTTCATGATATTTCCTTCAAATTATGAAAACTCCTTCAAATCATGAAATAATACATAAAATAAGGGAAATCTCACGGGAATAGGGCCCTAGCCAAGCCAACCATGCTCAAGCCGGTCCCACACGCCCTTATTTTATTATTATTAATATTTTTGTTTCCTTCATCTCATGGAAACTCCTTGATTTCAACAAAAACTCCTTGGTTTTAAAAAATTCCTTGGTTTTATCATATTTCCCTAAAATCATGAAAATATTATGAAAATTGGGAAAAACGCGTGGGACCAAGCTCCTTGGCCGGCCAGCCATGCCTTGGCCATGGCCGGTCCCACACTTCATGATTCCCTCACTTTTTATTATTTTTCCTTCATCTCATGAAGTTTTGACGGTTTCGTCAAAAAACCCTGATTTCTTTATATTTTCTCAAATAATTGCTCAAATGCACACCAGAAAATATCAAAATTCTCAGAATTAATATACAGACACTTTGGTGACGTGAGCATGTTACCTTGACTGACCAAGGTTGGCTCTTTGGCTTGCAAGAAGCCGGTCCCACGTATTCTCATGATTTGACCTAATTTGCACAATTGCACGTATTAGGTCCAAAACTCTTCCAAACAACTTGGAACTTCATGGAACGATCATCATTTTGATCCCGTGAACACCCAGGACCGGTTTCATGGTCCCATGGTCGGTCCCTCATCTCTTCATAATTAATTGGGTTTTATCACCTAAGGTTAAGCATTATTTTAATAAATGATTAAACCAGCATTTAATCATCCTTTCATCAACAAATTAACGGGTCTTCAGGAGATCTTGATATTTGCTCACGTGAGCATCTGGGCACTACATGGTCGACCCATAATCCCATGTAGCCGGCCCCTCCTTTTCTGTGGTTAATTCTCAACAAACCATCAATAAATCATCAATTGACCAAAATAGGGTTTTGAGTCCAAGGTTAATGATTTCAGATTCAAACGCTAATAATTTTACGTTGATCCCATGATCAACATTTTATTTATCATACTCGGTTCAATTGCCAGCATTCTGATTTAATATTTTATTTGGTCATGCTACCATAGTTCATCAAACAAGCAATATTTGCTCAGATGAGCAATACCTGCTCAAATCAAAGAATATTGGTTCAATTATCAATATTCAACAATTCATCAAATGAGAAATATTTGCTCACATTAACTTATTCACACATCATATCTCTGTCTCAACAGACATGTTCAATTCATGAGTCTCAGAACATTTCCAAACCACGTTCGACTCAACAATACAAGGACTCATCGTCCCATGAAGTCAGCAACTGACTAACTAAATACACGCCTGCCTTGCAGATTCCACAATCACACGAGACATCAATCGTGTCACATGGGGGATATTACTAGGGTTTTGGTATGGCGGTCTACGACACGTGTGTTCATACACATGATGAGAATGTGAGCAAGTCGTGCAATCAGTTGAAGGAGTTAACAAAGTAGTGGATGGAAAATCAACCAAGTCTCTGCACGTTGAGCAACTGGTTTTAACATGATTTCCATTTCCCCATTCTTTGATTCCATCAACTGTCACACTTCATGATATCATGGTGTTTTCAATTCCAACAATATAAATAAATCTCTGAATCATGATTGAAACAAGGACAATCTCAGGTCAAACCGACAACACGAGATTAACAATCCAACTCTCAACAGAGAAAATTCAATCATTCAGAATTTATCTTATTTTCAGAATACACAACACACCTACAATCTTCGATCACCATTGATCTCACACATTTTTCAGCTTCCCTCCTACAGACCGACACATCCTCTCTTGTGATCGAATTTACTCTGGAACTACCATTGTCTTGGTTTAGGCCGGAGTACTACAGATTGATCTCTCGAATTTAAAGCACCCCCTTCTTGCAGTGCATCTGAGTGATGTTAAGCATTTCGTTCGGTTCAAGGAGTCTCCTCTGTGTGATCATCTCCTCAATTCCGTAAAAACCAACGAATCGTTTTTCCCCATCTACAGATTGGCGACCACAGTGGGAGATCATTCTCTCGGTTTCAATCTCACTTCTCACAAAGATGGTCGGTCTTAGGTCTGGTTTAGTTACCAATACGGGTTCAACACCCCACTCTAATATTGCAAGCTCTAGTGGTACTGCCAACACCACTCCTCCGGCGCAACCTGCCACTACCACTCCTCCGGTGCAACCTGCCACTACTACTCTTTCGGCGCAACCTATCACTACTACTCCTCCAAGTGCTCCGGTGATCACCCCTGCAAGTAACGATACTGGCACCATCAACAATCCACTCTTTGGTCGGTCTCCTGAAGAAATCAGAGAAAATCCACCTACCATTGGTGATCTCATGAAGGTGCAAGAGACTCTTGCCAAAAATCAGACTGACATGGCTGCTACTCAGAAGGAACTATCAACTATCTTAAGACTCTTACAGATAAAATGTCGGAGAAAACTCAGGAGAAAGGCAAATCTAAAGAAACGTCTTCAGACGCTGACCCCGAGGTCACTCCGATCCATGTTGTAGATGATGAAGAAGTTCGCAAAGCTGCACACGATCCACCAGCAAATGAACTTGCAAGTTTCATCACTCGAGAGGACCTGGAGCACTTTTTAGAAGATCGAGGAAAATACAAGACATCATCTGTCCACGGTCACCAACCTTTATATCCTGCTACTACACAAAGGATTCCTCTTCCAAAGGGCTATACTTCTCGAACGTTCACACTTTACAACGGAACGGGCAACGCTCGAGAACATGTTTATCATTTCCTAGAATCATTGGACGAGCATGAACACAATCATGTCGTCCGTCTGAAGGAATTTTCAAAGTCTCGACACGAGAACATATACACAGTACAACAACATCACGCCGGGAAGTATCAAAAATTGGGGAGAAATGGTTAATGCTTTCTACAGAATGTATTTCTTTGTTTCAGAACAAATCACCCTCTCTGATCTCGGAAGAATGTTTCAAAAGAGCAACGAACATCCTAACGACTATGTGAAAAGGTTCAGAGTTCAAGCCTTGGATTGCCATGATCCGAACGTCACGGAGCAACAAATCGTGGACTTGTGCATCAATGGAATGATTCCAGTCTACAGAGCTTTATTGGAAAATCTCGGGTTCCGACTTTCTCAGAACTTCATGAAGCGACCAAGAGATCAACAACTACTTTGCTTTATTGGAAAGAACTAAGACTACAAAAGCTGAAGAACCACGAGAAACTCGAGGAAGCAGACGTTTAATCAACAAACAATACAACCTCCAAACCTTCCACAAATATTGTTGCAGAAGGAAGCAAATGGAAATCCAAACTGCCACGCAAGCATACCTCAGCTCCTTCAAAAGCACAAAGCAAGGATAAGCAATATGCACAAGCCTCTGACCAACGCACAAGAGTTCTTGATCAAGAAGCACCTGACTTTCCTTTTTCCATTGAAAAGGTGATCAAACTCCTGGATGTCTGGGTCCAAGATGGTGCAATCAAGTTGCCATATGTCAAGAAAGAACCAACTAAAGAAGACATGGAAAGTCCTCGTTACTGCCGCTTCCACAGGTTCATCAATCATCCCACAAGCAAATGTGCAGTTTTGAAGCACATTTTCAAAGAGAAGGTTGATCCACAATAGCTTCAACTGGGGACTGAAGGAGTACACAAGAATCCTCTCCCAGTCAGAACCTTTACACTCTCTGAACAACCTATCAAAAGGGCGGTTCAATCCTTGGTCGAACGTGAATTGCTCTATCTGTCGAAGGCATAAAAGAGAGACATGTTCACAACACTGAACCACATTGTGTCAAGAAGTCTATTCCGGAAATAATTCTTGAGCCTCCATCCACAGACCAAGAGATGTACGACTGGGGACTTCTTACCACAGTCAGAAGAAACGAATTTGGAAGAACGTTGATCGATGCCGGTACCGCCATCAACAACATTCCACTGAAAACCATCGGATCCACATGCATCACTCGACAAGAAACTACTCATGCTCCCATCTCAATCAGAGACCTTGAAGGAGCGCTCGGAAACACTTATGGCTACATCACTCTCAAAGTGAACATAAGTTCAACCTGGACAAAAACCAAGTTTCACATAATCAGGAAGATCCAGGATATGACATGTCCTTCAGACGAGCGTGGATCCACGCTGAAAAGATGGGTACTTACAAAGCGCCTTTTGTTACACATCTCTCCAACGAAGAAAGTTCTGATCCAGAAGATTTGACGGATATTCCATCATCAGAGTACTTTGAGGAATTTTAAACTTTAACGAGGTTGAAGCAAGAACTTGCAAAAGATGCATAGACATTCATCAAGAGGTTTCGCACTCAGGCAAGTCTCATTCCATGTCTATGTCATTTATTTCCCCACATTCTATCCTAGCATGGGGACTTAATTATGCTAGCGACTCTACAAGACGTTATGAATGGTAGCTTCACCGCATTAGTATTTTACCAAGTGGTAGAATCTGACGTTTCTCCGAATCAAGCAATGAAACATTCATTACTGATATCCAAACATGGCAAAGAACACTTTGGGCGTTTCTCTTGCAAGTCCATGTGTTCCACAAAATCATAAAGCTCGATGTCCGCACAAGTGTCGAATCCCACTACCGCAACGAAAGGGATCTTTGAATCAACAGAAGATACCCGGGCCGAGATGATCAAACCCCTAAGACATTCGATGCTTAAGGAATATACTCTTCAACGCTCAAGCATCTAAGAAGCCATCAAATTGTACTCCCAATCAAAGAGTACAACACAAATATCTCGACGATGACACATTGATTCAACACCGGCCACGATCAAAGTGTAACTAAACTACAATCGATAAGTCTTCATTATCCCATGATAAGACTTCTGAAGCATATGCAACATCATTCATACATGGATGGCACTAACTCCTTCAACATACACTGGGAAACCTGAGGAGATTCCATGAAACTTCATCAACGGGATTTCTCTACATCACAAGCCCCTGCATGATTGAGGAACTTTCTCTCTTCACCAATCACATCCAAGTATGAAAACTCTTTGATGTTATCTACCGCAACAACATCGACTCATCGACAAAACTAGTTCCTGGTAAAGTTATGCTTTCAGGGAGCATTCGAGTTGAACTCTCAGTATACCTTCATCTTAGCGACGCTCAACTCATCAACTAGTTCGTGAATGTAAAAGGCTCACTGGATGAAGGAGCAAAGATTATATCTATAATCATGGTTCTAACCTTTTCGGTCTTTGGAGCAACTTCAGCCATGGTATCAGCATCAACAATAATCTCTAGAGGAACACCATCCATGATTTCAGCATCGACAAGGATCTACGGAGCGTAATCATTCATGGTCTCAGCACCAACAACGGTCTCAGAAGCAACATCCTCAGGGCTTTATCAACTAATCATTCTCTGAAGTGTTACACATGAAGCGGACTTTTCTAAGAATCGATGATTCATATCAAGATGGATAGACCTGATAACATGCTCACATGAAAGTCTTCCCAAAGGCGCACGACTCGGTGGGCACAATCCAAAGTCTTCTACAAGATGTTCTCATCACCTCTACAAATGAGATACAACACACTTGGACCATGAGTTTGCAAAAACGTACCAATAGGTGAGGAATGGGACAACGCTTCTTCAACAAAAAGATGTTCGTCTATGTCTCTTATACAACATACCAAAAGGGCGCATTAACTTAGGACATACGAGCTGAAAGATATGGCCTTTACAACCAGGTCTATGAAGTCTGAAAATTCTGTACGGGATTTCAAATCACGAATGTGCACGCTTCGTTGGCTGACCTCTACAACTCCGAATTGAGTGATTCTTTTCTCATGTGACAAATCAGTCTCTTAGCTTCAAAAATTGGGGTCAAGCATCAGATTCCGACGTCGTATGAGGTTCCTACAGCTTCCTGAGCATACAACATGCAAGCAGCAATTCTTAAACGGGATTCATAACTTCCACAGTCGATCGGTGTCCACCAGGTCTTTTCGCTAAGTCCTTCATCAAGGTACCTCCAACTTCGACCACCTGGGTCTTTACATCAATTTTTCTACCCGGATCCTCTATCTAGGTCCTGCTAGAAGAAGGGAAAATGAAAGATAGAGATTCAACAAAATACTGGGGACTGACGGTCCACTGATCATGACGATCAATTTCACAGTCCAACACTCGTGGTTCCGGGATTTCCAGTGCTAGTCAATCATCGCAAAAGGAATGCTACCACCGGGACATGCCACCATGGTCATTACATCATCCTCTCTTGAGAGCAACCTTAGTTATGGTCCCATGACCAGGGTTTCAAAAGTGATGTTTCTACGACTGACAAAAACAAGATGGCACTGCAAGCACCATACTCATGTATCAATCAAAGGGTCCTGATCTCGAATGAATCAAGGATATTAAATCCTTCAACAACCGTTCAAGACACAAGCGAATGGTCTAAAAGCACAACATGAGTGTTTTACAGCAAGCTCGTCTGAGATGATTTTACACTGTCCTGTACAAACAGACGAGCTGGGAGCAATTGGTGAAGAATATAGGGATGGGTCATATACCATTCTCTTCGTATGATTGTCCTCTACAACATATCCGAAATTCAAAGCAATTGAAGAAACGAGCAAGGATATGTGGCCGAAATATTAAACAACATACAATCTGAAAAAGTTCTGAAAGTCTCATGGAAGTTTACTGTTTCGCCTTTTTCAGGCCCTAAACATGCTCAAAACTCGAAAAGCTTCTAGATGAAAGCTTGGAAATTTTCTGGGCTTGAAGATACATATGCAGAACGCGATAATCCGACTTCGAACGAAGATTCTATGGTGTTTTTGCTAAAAGGCTGAAGTCTGAAATTTTCTGGTGACGTATTTCAGCAAAATTACTTGTATACTCACATGGATTCTCATTCATTCATTCAAAAATCAGAAATTTCATACTTCTATGAAGAGATTACAGGAGATATACTTACTAGGGGAGTCTCTAAATCATTTGAAGGCTCGGCAATGCCGGAATCTCATTGGCAACGCCGCTATCTCCATTCGGTTCGGGATTTCGGGAATTCTCCATATTCCCATATCCCAAAGAAGAGCACGCTTCATCAACATGCTGCTTATCTACAATGATTTCTTCCTGGATTCATCAACAACAATTATTATTATTTCATTCAAGGAGATGCCACGATCACCTGCACGAAAAAGATACTTACATCGACTTCTTCATCAGTGCTGGATTCATGAATTGTTTGCCAGGGAACAAGCTGAAGACCGTCAAGCGATGGAGCAAAAGTCTGAAAAGAAATAACAAACCTTGGTCTCGTGATCCTAATTGCACGGGCAAAGTCATGATACAAGGAGCGCTAACAACTCACCAAAGAAACGGGTTTGGGGACCGCACGTTATTTTGCTAACATCTGTAGTCCTTACTTGGGTTCTCCGCTCCCGTATACTTTCTTCCATTTCCGTGGAGTCTACATTGATTCGGGATCTCACTACACGATCATCCTATGGTAAATATAATGAAATAACCAGGAGTACAACTCAGTATGAAGGATCTCTCACCATCACTCAGAGGTCCCAGAAATACCATTTCTTAAAGTTGCATCCGTAGAGATGTCATCTCTGGAAACATCATCTTTGGAAGTATCATCATGGGAGTCAGTCATTCTTGCAAAGTGGCTACTTCAGCACATCGTTCATACAAAGCGCAGGATTCAACAAAACGATGAATCATGAAATAAAGGTGCTCACAATAGCGTCTACAAAAATGGTAACCATCACTCCAACACACAACTCCACTACTCCATCACTCCACTTCCTCCACTTGCCACGAGAGACGTGAATAAGGCTCAAATGACTTGTATAAATAGGTTCTCCTCCCTATTTTCAAAAACAACAAGGCAAGTCAAGACAATGAGGCAAGTGTTGATACAATTGTATTCAAACAGGAACCCGATAGCTTACATCCTGCAAGCCGTTCAGCTTTTCGATACAAGTCATACATAGCCAACACCTTCACAATCTCAACACCTTCTTCGCTTCCCTCCCTAAGATCAACCCCATCTCCTTCACTTTGTGACCAGAAACAAGTCTGGAACGGCCATTTCTTGGTTTAGGCCGGATTTTCACAGATTGATTTCTCGAATCTACAAGCACTCCCATGTAGTGCATTTGTTTAAGGTTTAGAGTCATTTCTCATCCACACACCCCAAATTACCAAAACCGGCAGAAATAGTTTTCACCCATAAACAATTGGCGACCACAGTGGGAGGTTAATCTCTCAGTTGTAAAGTCAATTTCTTCAAAATCCGATTCAATTTTATCAATTTCAAAAAGGGTAGATCTTAGGACCAATTCAATCATCAATCCATTTCAAGATGGTAGAACTCAGTCGGATCGGCAATCAGTTCGAGTGGAGCTAGTGTGGATAACACTCCCGGTGTCGATGTACATCGGTGGAGCTACCGTGTTTAATACATCTTATGGAGCCGTCACTTCTACCACTAGTGCCGGCGTAGCGGGAGATGTTCCGGTAAGTGTAACACCTCCCATCACGAGCCGGAGCAAAGTAAATCCCGACATCTTATCAAGTGTAACACCCCCGGTAGTCACCGAGCAACAACTTCCACTCCTTCATCGGGACGAGCGGAGGGACGAGAGGAGGACCATCCCCCATTACCATTGCAGACTTGATGGAGAAGCAGGAAGTTCTTGCTAAGACTCAAACGGATATGGCCGCAACTCAGAAAGAGGTACTCACTTTTCTTAAGACATTAACTGATCGATTGCCACAAGATCCGCGACAGCCCCTGGAGCAAAATAGGAACGCATTCAACGCAGGAGAAGGTACTTGGCGGCGCGGACCTCCCATGGACTCGATCAAAGAAGCGACATCGGATATGAGCGGTCCTGTCATGGAGACTCATACATTGGGGACCAGATCCTCACAACGATCCTCCTCAAGTCAATAGTTTCACTATGAACCAGAGGCTCGTGGATCGGAAAGCGATTTCTCTAAAGGAAAGTTTATGCAAATTTCACACCTCTCGAAGAATCAGCGGAGACGTTTCTTGCAATCAGCCGAGAGGAAGGTCCACGACCATGCCCTACATGTCACCGCACGCATCAAGGATTCGAGAGTTCAAGACGGCCCTTATCTACACGGGAGAGTCTTCGAATGTGAATACTCCGAAGACTCTCGGGACATCCAAGGTTCTCCCGAGGCAAGGTCGTACGGAAGCCTACCACAATGACGGACTTCGAGGAAACCAAACCAGCACATACGGGAGAAGCTCCGCGGAAAGAATCGGACAAGTTCGTTGCGTCCCACTCCTCACGTGGGCGTCAATTCGAGAAGAAGACCGGCTTGCATCATTGAGGGCTAAAACCCACGATGCATCTTTCTTGTGAAAGCATTCTTCTCCATCCTGTGAAGCCACGACCCACGTTCACACGAAGAGGAACGAACTTTTGTGGCGAGTCGTGACCGAGAAAGGGAAAACGGTATATACCGACACTGCCATTATCAATTGGCGGGGAGGCGTACCCGATCTCTCCACCCAATGGAATGATACAACGACAACGAACCACAAGAACAAGTGCTAGATGCTCCACAACAAGTTGCAAGATGGAACCAACTCCACAACTGATGAAAGTGAAATCGTTGAGGAATCTCCTAGGCCTATCTCCATCGGCTCAACCTTGTGTACGGATAAATGCACGAAGCTCGTGGAACTTCTCAAAGAGTACCGAGGACATATTCGCTTGGAGATATGAAGAAATGCGGATTTAGATGAAAATTGGTCACCCATTATCTACATGTCATACACGGATCCAAGTCGGTTAAACGGTTGTAGTTCGGACACGAGGAAAACGGATAGATCGGGTGCTGCGTTGACTTGGAGACTTGAACAGTCTTTGCTCCAAAACGATCCTCCTACCTAACATCGACATGTTAGTAGATGCAACCAGCGGACACGACATGTTCTCCTCCATGGATGGATGTAGAGACTACAACCAAATAAGGATGTACGAGCATGATGCAAGTAAGATAGCTTTTCGAACTCCTCTCGGGAAATTCTTATTATACCATACTGCCATTTGGTTTAAAGAAGGCCGGTGCAACGTATCAACGCTCTATGACGGCAATCTTCCACTGGAGACGATACCTCAAGGGAGCAGCCTCAAGAAGATAACGATGTCCACGCGTCATATCGAGCAAGATCCGGGCAAGTCACTCTATCAAACAGTGGTCGAGCAAGATACGGGCGAGTCACTTTATCAGACAGTGGTACATGTTTATCATGCTATGTTGGAGAATCCGCGCTTTTGGTCATCCTCTGGAGCTGTTGAACGCTCATCTACAACAACATATGCCATGGTAGAAAGAACCAGGCCTGCCGGTAATGAAGAGCCTCATAATGTTTGTAGGGGCATATATCTCACCAACATGCGATACAACCTTAGCCTTACGTAAGCGGTTCCACGAGCGCAAGAGGAAAACCCGAGAGATACAACATCTTGTGCGTCCGTCAACTCCAACTCCAGTACCACATGCACGACTCCTACAATGATGAAACAATGTCCAAGATATTCCATATCTAGCTCGACAACAACCACTACGAACAAACCATGTAAACCACACTTGGGGACTGAGGCTCAGCATGAAGTTCCTTCACCGTCAGTCAAGGAATTCTTCAAAATGAGGGAGATGGTCAGTCAAGAAGCATGGAATTGCAAGGGTAAATCAAACTGAAAGAGGGAAACACTTCAACGCTCCCTATAGCTTGCGTAAGCTGCTTCAATGGTCTATTCAAGAGCCGCCTCAACGCTCACCCGGGATCCACGTTCGCCGGAATCCTTCTTCAACACTCTCTCCGGATCCACCTCAACGTTCGCACGAGAAACCACTTTAACATCCTCTCGAGCCGTTCAACACTCAAGCTGCATCAATGCGCGCTCCGGTCAAGTTATCTTTGATGTACTCATTGCTCAACATACGTCTCATCCATCCTTCATGAGGGCCCAGCGAAGCATGAAAAACCTTGAAGTCGATAGGAGAAGGGTTATCTTGTGGAACGGATATTTTCATATAGTTGAAAGGGCGCGGTGAACAACTCATCATCAATGTTCAGCATATCTTTGAAGCTGTCAACACCTCCTGACTTGGCACCAGCATTATCCCCAGAAGACATCTCAACAGGAGTTCTTTTATTCATTCTAAAATAAAGGACATGAGTCAAAGTATTGTATAAAAACGCGTGAGATGTGTAGTCACACACGACAGAACACACATTCACGTTGGAGTACACAAGGCTGGTATTGGGTCCAAACACCGGTGTTGATCAAGTCACAAGTCCGTGATTGCTCAAGTCTCAAGTCCGGTGTTGATCAAGTCACAAGTCCGGTATTGCTCAAGTCTCAAGTCCGGTGTTGATCAAGTCACAAGTCCGATTGCTCAAGTTTCAAGTCCGGTGTTGATCAAGTCACAAGTCCAAGATTGCTCGAGTTTCAAGTCCGGTGTTGATCAAGTCACAAGTCCCATTGATCAAGTCACAAGTCCGGTATTGCTCAAGTTCAAGTCCGGGTATTGATCAAAGTCACAAGGTGGTATTCGAATAAAACAGCACACACAACGGGGCGGTTTCGGTCGGAAGCACGGGCCGACGTTTGAAGCATGTACACAAAGTGGACCCACGTTCAATCAAGCAGGCGCAGTAGCCCCACGAACGAAGCAGCGCAACAAATCGTCGATCGTGCACAACCCACGATCGAGTAAAGCAAAGCGCACAGCCCCTCGACCTAGCGGTCATATGCTGTCGATCGAAAGCGTGCAAGACCAACATCATACTAGGGAACGCTCGCTAGACGCCTTTTGAACGTGACATGCTCCAAGGATGTGACGACTGTTTCTCCCGGTAACATCTAACTTTGTCTCATAAGTTTTATCTGTATATGTCACCATCTAATGCCTACCCCACAATAGTATAACCATTATGCGCTAGGCAGGGGACTTAATGTTGATGGTGGATTTTCATTTAAGGCTAAAATTGTAAAAGCCAAAATTATGCGCTAACATCTTGCAAAAGATAAAGCCATTAATAAGTGATGAATACTTCTTCACTTTACTAATTCACTTAGAATGGAGCATGTGGCAACAATCCAAGTATTATGTGAATTAAATACACGAAATTCATCCAGGTTGGAGCATGTGGCAACAATCCCATATACCCTGTGAATTTACAACATTATTAATTAATGCATGACCAGCCTTGTATTTCTTGTACTCATTACTGGTGCGGCATGTAGACTGAGTGTTGTTCTCAGCAGAGCAACACGAATCTCCAAGCATTAATAATAAAACATGTACGAAATACCCATACAGGCTACAACTCTCGGTGTGTTATACTAGCCCGATTGAGCATATTTGAACCCGAGGCCGACCATATCGGTCTCGAAACGATCATGACCATCCAACTCCACCGGCATGATTGGATGGCTTAGATTGAATCCATGACCCCAAGCGGGTATTGGAATATGCACCACCAGGCCAATCACGGGCCCTGCATGGTCGGCCTCCCCAAGGGGTGGCATAGCTTGCCAAACCGTCCAAGCCAAAGCAGTATGGACGAAAAACCCTAAATTAGGGTTTGCGGCACATTACATGTATCGCAAAACAGATCCTCAACCATCCATCTTCGCAGCATAGATGGAGGGTGTAGATGTAGAATCAAAAGGCCCGAGCATGTCAACATAAACACCGTGGGACCGCCTACATACCCGACTAATCAGTCGGGACAAACTATGGTTGGTCGTCTTGATTCGTGCGCCCCAAACCGGGTATGACACACGGCCGCAAAACCTAATTAGGGTTTGTGTCGCGATCATGAGCGTCCATTTTCTCCTACACGAATGAAGGGTCCGGGAATAGACTAAGCAGGTCCCGGTAAGTATCAACACGATCCTTGTGGACCCACCTATCTCCACACCCGATCGGTCAAGACCAAACTTGGTTGTACACCTTGATTGACGTGCCCAAGCTATGCGTGGTCACACTCCCCAACCACAAACTGTCTCGACCGCTCAATTTTAGGACAAATTGAGTGGCTTAGATCACGTTTCTATGGGACGATGAAGTACATGTATATACACCATCCCACCGTATGCACGGGATGATCGGCCAAAACCGGCCAAGCTTGGTCGTCTTGGAACGCGCACCCAAAATTGGCATGATGCGCGGCTTTGCGGCACAGATTTCTGTTGCAAATCGATCTCAACAGCTCCTCTTTGCCGGTCAAAATGAGTGGCCTAGATCACACCTTCATGGGACAAAGTGAGGTACGGACGTGTACATAGGCATGCCGTCTACACGCATGCCCGTCGGTCCTTTCCAAAATACCTCCCATGCTTGGATTCGACCAAGTGAAGAATGATGCTTGCACACCTCTTCAAAAAACCAAATTCCATCAACGGTCGCGAGATGAAAGTGTCTCAAAGATCATCTCGTCCGTCCAACTTCAGGGCTTGGTTATACAACCCCCGGTCGAGTTAATTGGTTGAGTGAGGCGTCATGGTGATCACCACCCGTCACTTTACCACACTATGATGCAAACATGCATAGAATACACACGATACTTCACAGTATCGACTTCCTAAATAACTTAGTTATTTAGTCTAGCACTACATGCTACTTTATGTGGGTCCCACGATCCACACACTCGAGACATCGGTCATGTCACAAACCGGGGATACATGCGGGGGTATTGGTCGACGGTTTCGGCGTGCAACGCGCCCATCACAAGAACGTGTCGGGGAAGTCATGGACGGTTAGAGATGACGGGAGAAGTGGGCAAGGCGGGTCGTGTAACACTAACACACAACTCCACTACTCCATCACTCCACTTCCTCCACTTCCCACGAGAGAGATGTGAATAAGGCTCAAATGACTTATATAAATAGGTTCTCCTCCCTATTTTCAAAAACAACAAGGCAAGTCAAGGCAACGAGAGGAAGTGTTGATACAATTGTATTCAAATGCGGAGCGATAGCTTACATCCTGCCAAGCCGGTTCAATTTCGGATACAAGTCATACATAGCCAACAACTTCACAATCTCAACACCTTCTTCGCTTCCCTCCCTAAGATCAACCCCATCTCCTTCACTTTGTGACCGAAACAAGTCTCGGGAACGACCATTTCTTGGTTTAAGCCGGATTTGACCGATTGATTTCTCGAATCTACAAGCACTCCGTGTAGTGCATTTGTTTAAGGTTTTAGACTCATTTCTCATCCACACACCCCAAATTACCAAAACCGTGAGAAATAGTTTTCACCCATAAACACACGCATACTTCATTTACAATGGCTAGCCAAAGTAAGCTAGTCGAGCAGACTTTTAAAAGGATCTTAATTAGGTCAAGATCCGTCCATGGCGAGTCTTAAAAAAATCACGACCGTTCAACAGCCGTCCAAATTGGCCGTCTTAGATTCAACCAGGCGACCAATAAAGGGCCGTTATGATGACCGGCGACCCATCTATAACCTTTTCCAATCACATCGCTCCTAGCCTACCGCTTAGCTCCAAATAATTAGCCAAAGTAAAGGTCATTGCCCATAAGGGTCTTAATTAGGTTAAGCGATAATTTAAAACTGCCGCAAATAATCTCAACCATCCAACTTGGCTGCCGATTTGACCGACTTAGATTTAATTTGAGTCAACCAATGAAATGGCATAATGGATACGGTCATCCTTATCCTATGAGGACCGATCACCTTTTCCCTAACCTACACGAACAACTCCTATGACTGCTCAAAAATGACCGATCACATTCCTTTTATGACCGTGAAATTCGTGACTGACTCAACAGACTCTATACAACGATGCTTCATATGCATCGATTATTTTGAGCTGCTTGCTTAAAAGCGATGCTTTATATGCATCAATTACAAACGATATTTTATGAATATAGATTTCATAATTTTTTTTATTATATAACCTAAGAGCATCGTATGCTATTTTTTTGAGCGTTGATTAACGACAAGTCTCATTATACGACTTGACTTGTCACATATGACTACCTCGCCTAGCTTGCGCGTGATTGGTCGAAATAATTAGGTCTTCCAAGCAAGACCTACTTAGCAAATACCATATAGGACTTGTTCCATCCTTCATGTAACTTGTTCCATATTTTCTACAAAAATACTCGAGACATCAAACATGTCACTGGCGGGGGATGTTCATCGGGGTATTGGTATGGCGGTTTACAACATGTGGCGTGCAACGCGCCCACTAAGAGAAAGTGTCGGGAATAGCGGATAGGTGATGTGCAGGGAGTTGTGGGAGCATAAATCGCCATTCTTCCCATAACCATAAGACACGGTTTTTCACCATTCACCCATGATCTCCACTACTTCACAACTCCCACTTCCTAAGAGATTATGGTATTTGACTATGACCGGATATAAATAGATTTTCAATCTATTTGATCAACAAGGAGGATCATCAACACAAGTATTCAGAAAATACCTGGAATTTACAGCTTACATTATGCAAGCAAATTCTACATTCTGATACAAGTCATAAACAACTACACACTACAGAATTCATCATTCTGATCTCAACACCTTCCACTTCCCTCACTAAGATCAACCATTCTCCTTTATTTTGTGACCAAAGCAAGAATGGAACGACCATTTCTTGGTTTAGGCCAGAATTGTACAGATTGATCTCTCGAATCTAAAGTACTCATGTGCAGTACATTTGTTCAGGGTTTAGATTTGTTTCTCATCGACACAACCAATTTACTATTTTCGGTAGAATCGCCTTTTACCCTACTACAAATTGGCGACCACGTTAGGAGATTAATCTCGGTGAATTTTTTTTCTCAATTTCTCAAGATGGTTGATCTTAGGAGTGGTTCAGAAACCCTCAATCCCAATTTTACTTCTCCCAACAGAAACAATACTTCACATGTTATTCCCGAATCCGTTCTTTCGTTTCAAACCCTTGTTGAGGCTATGGATTCTCAATATTCAACAACTATTCGCGATTTGATGAAAATCCTGAATGATATTGTTAGGAATCAAGCTATTCTTTCCAAGACGCAGGACGAAGTATTCACACTTTTGAAAGTCCTCACGGATCAACTATCAAAGGAACCAACATGTATTCATTCGGGGAGACACTACATTTTGGATCAATGTTGATGGTAGTAGTCCTTCTTCCAAGATTCATATTCCTGACGGGGAAGATGAAGTCTATACTCACGCTGAACGGAAAGGTAACCACCAATCTAACTTTTCCGCTCATGAAGATCAAGTGATATTTTCTCAAACTTAGAAAGAAGACTCGTGGTTATTATCACGTTCTCATCAGTACTTGCGATGAAAGGGTGATTCCATTATCCCATATTGCATCGAGAAGTTGCTAAAAGACCCGATGATGCTTTACACGGTCGATCCGAACCATCCCACAATGAAGAAGCTCGCAAGGATGTTCAGAAAAGTAGGCGTCCTTCCAATAAAAGATCCAACCTCCAATCAACCACTAGAGACTCCCGTTTTACACAGGTCAAAGGAAACTCCATCATTCCGGGATTTCCCTATTCCAATGGAAGAGGTGATTGAACTCTAGGAGATCTGGATACAAGACGACGCCATCAATATACCTCCTCTCAGACGTCTTC
The DNA here is from genome assembly GCA_023531295.1 of Papaver armeniacum. Lineage (NCBI taxonomy): Eukaryota > Viridiplantae > Streptophyta > Magnoliopsida > Ranunculales > Papaveraceae > Papaver > Papaver armeniacum. The sequence goes on from JAJJWW010019132.1 coordinate 39,455, forward strand.
CAACCAAACGAGAAAAGGAAGAACTCGAATACTGTTACTTCCATAGGTTCGTCATCCATCCTACAAGTAACTGCAACAGATTGAAGCGCATCTTCAAGGAGAAGATTGACTCAGGGAAGCTTCGCTTAGATACGGAAAAGGAGTACATAGAGACCCTCTTGCTATTAGAAGTTTCATGCTTTAGGGGGACTCGGAGTCTACAAAACTGTACAATCAACAATGGAGCATATGTGTGAACTTCTTTATTTTTCCAAGGAACAACGTCAAGATATCTTTGCTGATCTAAATTGTATTGTGTCAGGAAAACGAATACCTTCAATTGATGAAGCTGTAATTAAGCCAAAATCTCCTCTAGAAGACACAACTGGCGCTGATCTCAACATTGTCAATATTCATATTCTGAAAGCTGCAGAGACTTCCAAACGAGAATATATCCACTGTCGTTCAGAAGAAAATTTTAGGAGCGTCTATGGTTGCATCACTCTTGAAACGAAGATAGGAGGCATCCAGATACATGCCAAGCTCCATGTTATTAAAGAAGATACAAATTAAGACATGGTCTTGGGACGTTCATGGATGCATGACAACAAGAGAAGACTAGAGTACGTTGTCCACACCTCCGAGGATCTCCAACAAGTCATCAAACCCCGAATATTGCTTATTACAGGAGTACCACTTGTTCACATAGATGTATGTGAAGAAATTACGAGAGAAAAGACGTGTCGATCTGCTTCTTGCTAGGTTTCTCATGCAAGTAAGTTTTGCTCAACAACCTCCTTTGCAACCAAGTATCCCATGTCCCATAAAATCCCTGGGACTTGTGAAAATACGAGGTACCCAAATACACCACAATCTTTTATTTATCCACTTATAAGTCCTCTTACCGAAAGTGATTATCTATGGACAAAGTCGAGACAATGCTACAAATCGATATTCACACTTTGTGTGATTGTCTATGGATGCGAGATTGAGATAATACGACTACCAAAGTTTGATTACTTGATAATAGGTTCGGACTTAACCAAACTCTATAGGATCACTATCAAGTAAAGCGGAGTTAACGTTTGTGTAATTTACTTTAAATTATAATAACAACAATTATAATTGCGGAAAGGAAAAGTAAATGACACAAAAGATTTTGTTAACGAGGAAAACTCTTTGCGAGAAAAACCCCGGGACAAGTCCAATTGAATACTCTCGAGAATTAAGCCTCTATACAAAATCTAAACCAACTTTGTATAGTTGAGACCAAGCAACTACCCCTAGTTCACTTAGTTTCCTTAATATCCCTGCGCTTTCGACTTCGATGAGTGCACGCACTGGAACAATTCCTTTGGATCTTATTCCAAACTAATAAAGGAACAACAAATTTGTTTGGTAACAACTCTATTGATTCTTTCGAGATAAAGATATCTCAAGTCATATGCAAAGGCTCTTCGTTTAAGCTAATAAACTCATTTTCCTGGTTAGATCAATCTATCCGATGACTAAGAAGTAGCCAAGTTTAGATTCACAATCGAAAATATAGATTCTGTTAGAGCCTTTGCATTCCGAACTTCAAGCGTTGCTATCTCAAGCTTGTTTGTCAAGTTTAGTTACCAAAACTATAAGTCTTGATTTCTAGTCTACTTATAGCTCAGTCTCGGATTAGGATAGAATGTGTAGTTGAGCTTTAGACTTCGGCATTCATCAATTGAAGACGAAGAACTACTAAAAGGAACTTGTGGAACTTCATCGCAAAAGGTATGTGGAGACTTGAACTCATCTATCACTTGTAAAGTCTTTTTTATTCCATCTCCTATTGAAAAAAGTCGTATTGCTATATGGACTTCATATACACATTTGATATTTAGATTTTGTTTATCGCTTATCTATTTCTCGAAATATGTGTTGGTAAGCTTTCGCTTTAACCAAGTTCATCTTTTATTCTTGACGTAAGTCAAAAGATGATCATGTGAAAATCGCCTTGTAACATCTTGCCACGATTTGTGTGATGCAATCATTGGTGTAGACTCGAAATGTTTCGTATTGATCATTCGATCACTTGAAAATTGCTTTGGAGCTAATAGTTATGTGAGACATCTATTGTCGTCTTCTAAGAATGTTTCAATGATTGAAATGAGAGTTTTAGAACATGTAACCATGATTGGATATAAACATAGTGTGTATTCACACTTGTGTAAAGTCCAAGTCCGGGAACCATGGTACGCGATCTAGATTTGGTGAATGAAAGTCCGAGAATCAGCAATTTTCAAGTGATCGAATGATCAATACGAAACATTCCGAGTCTACACCAATGATTGCATCACACAAATCGTGTAAGATGTTACAAGGCGATTTTCACACGATCATCTTTTGACTTACGTCAAAGAATAAAAGATGAACTTGGTTAAAGCGAAAGATTACCAAATACATATTTCGAGAAATAGATAAGCGAGATAAACTTCTACTCCAAAATATCAAATGTGTATAAATGAAGTCTATATACCAATACGAATTTTGTCTCAAATAAGAGATAGAGTACATAGACTTTTGAGTGATAAGATGAGTTCAAAGTCTCCACATACCTTTGTTGATGAAGTTCCGCGATTTCCCCTGAGTAATTCTTCGTCTTCATTCGATGAACGCCGTGAAGTCTAAAGCTCAACTACACTTTCTATCCTAATCCTGAGACTTAGCTATAAGTAGACTAGAAATCAAGACTTATAGTTTGCAACTAAACTGACAAACAAGCTTGAGATAGCAATGCTTAGAGTTCAAGCCAAGCGATTGCTCTAACAATCTTTCCCTTTGTCAATGTTAGTGATCAAAACTATCAATACATATGGATTACAAATTAAATAAACTTTGTAGCTTCTCATCCAAATGCTTGTTCTCCTTGGTTCTTCAACATTACTCGAAATCTTCGTCATTCCAAGTACTCCGATTTTGAGCGTGTTCAACTCAATTATCATAGTTGTTGAAGATCCGTAGCTATAACAATAAAAAAAGCAGGTTTTCTCGATCATTGTTATAGGTGTTATAGTATTATTACACATCATCAAAAGTCCAATTGTATCACAACTTTGACAACAAAACTATGGTGATATGTATCACTCCCCCTTAGTCAATACTTAATCTCACAATGAAAACAACTCCCCCTTACATAATGATCCGTAAACCATAGGTATTTAGAAGTGTGAACTACACATTAATTCTCCCCATTTTTGTCAATATAAATTGGCAAAGGTACTGAAAACTAGTGGGATCCTAATGAAATTTTCATAGAGATACTTCATGAACAAAAGATAAGCACATATCAACTTTGTTTCGATGATTTCACATAGTCGAAACTTAGTGTATTCATCAAGGAGTTAATAAAGATACAAGATAACCCCTACAATATTCCACAGCCGCACTCCCCACAAAGATTTGTCAATTAAGCACAAGTTTAATTAAGAACTCCCCCCCCATAAAATGTCATTCCCAAAGGAACAACAAGAGCGACCTTACTTTTACGAGAAGAGAAGGATTTCTTTGGACATTAACAAATTACATGAAACATGAATTTGTATCCAGAAAAACTCAATTAAATTAACCACAAGTAAACCCATGATTAATTTAATCGGAAATGCTCAACATAAAGAAAACTTATTAAAGCCGCACAGTTTTTACACAAGAAGTGGATCAGTGAAAGACCAATATTTGCGGAATATTCAAAGATTCATTCTATTTTTCATCAATATTTGCATAATGATATCATAGACTTAATATTTGTTATCAAAAGTTCATTCTATTTTCCGTCAATATTTGCATAAAGACATATAATAGACTTAACTTTTGACGTATATGGGACAATCATAGTTCACGGACGCAAACACACATATCCCATAAAGTTTTTGCAATATAGAAAACCATAAAGATTAATACTGCAAAATCATCTTCCAAATAAACTTTAGAATTTAAATAAATAAATCTAAAAACATTGCAAGATGAAAAACGTTGGAAATAGATATGTGTACCCACAATAATTGTTATTCCAAACCGTAGTTATCCATCTTAAAACATAAGAATAAATTCTCATAAGAAGTTTCCTAGAAAAAATAAAGACAACTACTAAAAACCAGAACCGATCACAAGCTAACATCAAAGTTCACGTTCGGAAGCTTCACGGGTTTCAAGACCTTTGAGCTTGTGATTATAACGGCATCAAGCTAACTTCTTCAAAAGAAGATATCCTCATTGAGAAGATCCTTAACATGTGTCTTCATGAGAACAAGGTGAGTTAACCTTTTCAACTCGATTCGTAACACATCCGGACCTTTCATAGTATCAACGAATTACGGTTTTGCCTTTTCAAAGTATTTGAGAAAATCATGAACCACTTCAGCAGAGACTATCTCTTCCTTTTCACCATCTTGATGAGTGTATGCATAATTAAATGATACATTGGAATTGAGTTCCTCAGCATCTACAATGGTTCTTCTCTTCTTCTCATTGAAATCGAAATATAATGCATTATCAACAAAGTCTTGGTAAATCCCAAGAGCAAGGAAGAAGACATTCTTGAATGGAAATCCTATAGTGAGGTAACTCATTTTGATAGGAAGGATATATATAAACGATTTCAAAGAGAATTTAGGGTTTCTATAGTTGGTTCTTGAAAAGTAATGTATGGGTACGTACGAACACACCCCTAACCCATTAAGAAAACATAAACATATTTTTATGCAATATTTTGCTAAGTGAATATTTTCACAAATCTTAGCTCAATAAATCTTGACACAATTATTTAGCAAGAGTAGCATTTTGACACATTGAAATTTCAAAAAGAAAAAACAACGAAAACATCAAACACAAATACTTATACAAAAAGTCTGTGAATGATAATCCAGCTAAGAACGATAAGAAAATAGCTAGACAATCGAGTGAGAGAATTTTTGCTATCAAGTATACCGATCATATCTCCTCAACTAGGATTTTTGTGAGTGATATTTCAACCTTGTGATAATTAGCACAAGTATGAGATTTGAGCTCATCAAATGAATGTTGTTCATGGTTAAACCTCTTTTTCCTAATCTTTGGAGGAAAACCTTTTTGATGTGAAAAGTTATCATAAAACTTACTATCATTACGATAAGATGAGTGGTATGAATTCTTACCTGAAGGATTTTGTCCAGAGGAATTTGACCTGCTGATGAGCTCATTGTATCCTTCTGTAGATGGTGGATTTTCGACAAAGGCTAAAATCGTAAACCCATAATTATACGAACTTCTGATCCAGCAATCAGACGTGAGTATTGAGACA